>JAJQWJ010000004.1:3257500-3652500 GCA_023637945.1 Phaethornis superciliosus
GGACTGGACTGAAGACATTGTCTTCACAACTACCAGAACTGTAGATACTGAGGAAAGAGCTGCTAGGTGACAGCTGCATGATTGGATGCAAGATGGTTTCTCATTTAATGTTACCATTCATCTAGAACAGTGAAAACATCAACTCAATGTTTTGTAGGACCCTCCTATTTTTGTGCTTTTTGGTAGTTCCCTTGTACATCACAGGTAAAAGATTCCCATTTTTTTTCTTTTCGTTCTTTATGTGATAGCAGAGGAGGAAGAGAGTAGTTTGGTGGCAGATTTAAATCTTGTCTGTTACAGAATAGTATTAAGGTTTGTCAGTCATCATTACATATTTAAAAGCTGCACTGTGAATGTGTTCCTCATTTCTACACTTGCAGAGTGGCTTCGTGTCAAATACTCATCTGAAGTACCTGGGACAAGTGCTTTTCTGCTTCTGCTACGGAGGGCAGTGGTGTCTGATGGAAGTCCAGAATGGCACCTAGGGGCATGTCCTAATCCATTACACTAAAATCCACTGGAGCTTCTTTAAAGAGTTTGCAATAGGAACAGTTTAAGTGTGCCAACTAATCCATCACTCACTTAATTCTGTGTAACTGAGGACATTCAGAACCTCTGAACAGGTCAAAGTAGCATTTCGGGGTGCACGGTGTACCAAATTTTAATCTGCTAACATGTTCTAGAACAGTCTTTTCAATACCTAGTTTGTCACGTCAAACACTTCGTGTTTAGTCATGGGAAAAGTAGGTAATGAGTGTTCAGAAAATGTCAGCATTAAGGTCACATATGCCTCATCGTGTGGAGGCTCTGTCTTGAGTTCTTGAGCACCTCCAGAGTGCTTTGGTGATGTGGCCATCTTCACCACATGCAGCAGAGCCTTGCTTAATCATAACCCTTGGAACTCAGCAAAGAGGAAAAGGAAAACCACAACAACTTGGCTGGCAACAGAAGCAGAGGCCAAACAGGCAGTTTGTGAGAGGGTGGTTGAGCAGAGAAGCATTAGGATGAGACCCAGCTGGTCCTGAGCTGGGAGCAGAGGGACAGGGAGTCCATGTTTGTGTGAGAGGAGCAGCAGTAGCCCAAAGGGGAAGACATCTGGGTCCATGTGGCTTTCTCTGCCTCTGCTCTGCCCTGTAGCTCATGGGTGCATCTTCACCTGCACTGTGGCTGCAGCTCCTACAGGACACTTAACAAGGACAGGTAATGGTCATGAAGCTGTGTGGACAAATCCTTCAACTTTCAAATTTTTAAAGTAGTATTGAAGGATAAGTGGAGTTCTGGGATGTCGCAGCATAGTAAAGCAAGCAGAGGTTTTTAATCACAAATTATACAACAACTAAGGAATGAGGACAATAGGCACTAAATCCTGCTGCCCTGTGGAGTGCCTCTAGTTGCCTATATGCTCTTCCATAGTTGGATTTTTTTTTTTTTTATGCATCCGATGAACTGCTCACACAAGCAAGCCTTTACTTGTTTTTGTCAGGCTGGGTGCAACTACTGCTTATGTAACATCTGGGACTTCAGCTTGCTTTGTGGTGCACACCACCATATCTGAAATGAGAGCTGCTGCATTTTCCTTTGACTTTTCCATTAGGTCAAGAGTTTGTAGATGATGGTGTCTGGCATGAGCCAAACTTTTGCAGATGTCATTATCTGTAGTGCTCTTGCAGTGGGATAACTGCCACTGAAGTAATTCTGTAGGGATGTCAGGAATGTTCTTGAGCAACAAAAGAGAAATGATTCCACAGAGGGGAAAAAGAGGTAAGTTAGTGTTTTGAATGTTTCTACCTGCCCTAAGATACACTGAGGAAAAAGCCAGACAAATCCATTTGGATAGTACCATTAAAAATGTCACACACCTTACCAGGAAATCAGTAGACACATCATAAACATCTAGAGAATCTGTAAGAATCTTAACTTTTATGATAACACAAGTAGTTCATCTCCTGTAAAACTGTTGCTAAGCAAACTGAACATGTTGGCAATTACCAGCAGTCAGAAATGATAGCTCTCAGGATATAAAAGTGAGAATTTCCATATGTAGGTCTTTTTGAAATGACGTGTGAACATTCAGCTGGTGGAGGTTGTATTTTCCACTTTTTAGCATTTATTAATTTGAAAACCACTTACAAAGTAGTATTTAAATAAATTCCAAGTAAATAAATTTAAAGGGTTAATTCCTTTAAAATACTCTTCCTGAAGAAACAAAGAATGGGCACAAATAAAGACTGTTTTACTAAAAGAGGCCCATTTCCAGCTGGTGGCTGGACAGCACTTTATGAATAAGATTGCCCAGCATCTTTTACAGAAATACTTGTTGCAACATCTGGGTCTATTTTTTTTCCTGTGGAGGATAATTATGAATGCATAATAAATTATAAACATTTCATAATGTATTTCTGAAAGGGTCTGGTTTTTTTGCTTTGCTTTCTGGGGTCTTTTTGTTTTGAGGATGTGATCTTAAAATCTGACAGAATAAAGCCTGTTATGTTTATTTGGCCTGTTTTTTGATTTGAGGGGTTTTTTTGTTTGTTTCGTTGGGGTTTTTTTTTGGACAACTTGTGTTAGCAGAAATTTGCTGTAATTTACACCAAGAACTCTAACCTTTTCTTAGTTGAAGGCTTTTTCAGATGTTGGAAGGAGCCCATCCCAGGAGGCAGCAAGGTTGCAATGCAGCAACTGGCCCAACTGTAAATGCAAATTTAATATAGGAAAGAAATGTCTCTGAAAACAGCTAACTGTTGAAAAGGAGTTGTGCAAGTTCATATATATATATATATATATATCTGTTTGAATCCAGCTGTGATGGTGAAAATAGGTACTGGTGTCTGGAGCTGTGTGAGTGAAGTAATTATATCTGTTTATAATGGCTGCCACATTTATAAAAACTGTGGCATTGCTAACATCTAATTAATTACCTTGTGAAACACTGAATATCATAACTAGGAAAGGTGGTGGTGTGACTCATTCTTGTGAAAAAAGAAAAAAAAATAATTTTTGCCTTTCCTATACACTTTTTTTTTTTTTTTCCCCTGAAAAATTGGTTACACCTTACCTAGGGTATAAAAATTGATTAATATTATTTTTAAAAAACCTATCTATTTATATGATGCAGTTTCTGTGCCATATTAGTGATGCACTGAGATCTGTAACTTAATAGCTTAATGAAATAGCTCATTGGGAGTATATATCACTTCATCTGTGCTTTATGTCATTAAAAAATTCAACAAAAGTTAACCATACCTTTTTGTGCTCACATTTCTGCAAGCAGGCAGCTCCCCTTTTGGTAATCGAATGCGATATATTGTATTGCCAAGAAATTTGCAGGGACAAAATTAATTATGCTTTTTCCCACTAGGGGGACCCATTGTTACGACTAAAAAGCAGAATCTGAAGTTACAAAATCATAAACCAGTGCAATCAAATGTCTGGTGGAATTTTTATACCAGAATCTTTTCACTGCCTGAGTGAGTACACACACCCTAAAAAACTTTGGGTCTCTTCCACCCATGCATCAGCGTCTTGACAACTTAGATGCAACTTCTGTGCAGCACAAATAAGAACTGAGCATTTTGCCTGTTGAGCAAAGAAAAAAAAACACAAAAAAATCCAAACTATAGAGCCCAGTTTTCTATGTTGGGTCACTTTGCAGCAGTATTCTGAAATAAAAATGGACATAAGAAAGATTTAATTTCTTGTGATGTGCAGAATTTATTGAGAAAATACATACTTATTCACAGATTTGTTAGTCATTTTATTTTCTATTCCTGTGTAGGGGAATATTCTGTCTTGGCAACCAAATAGTTCATCCATGTCCTAATTGCTTCCTGCTTTGAGTAGGCACCCCTCTAGCTCCATCACAACCCTCACCTCTCTTAGGAAGTTTAGAGGAGAGCACACTAAGAAAAAAAAATATAACCTTCTGGAGATACCTGCACACAAATTTTTATCATTTATCACTTAACCTACTGGTGTTAAACCTCCTTTCCTCCTCCTCTGGCTCTGATGTGGTCTTCTCCTTGTCTTTAATATTCTGCTGCTTCGTGCCAGGTTGAATTTTGCCCCCAAGTTGTAAAAAGTTGGGGATGGCACATTTTTTAGGTATGCCAAAATAAAAAGTAGAAATTATTGCTTTCTGCCTAAAGTGAAGTTGTTTTGATGCTGTTTTTAATGCTTTTTCTCAGAAAGAATGCAAAGCTTTATTAGTTTTTTATTTCACACATTTAATATTTAAAATTCTTCCCTTAGGTTTTATGGGGACAAGATCCACTAATTTCTTTTAACAAAGAGCATTCTTTATTTTATATGTTCCAGTGAGAGCAAACTTATCTTGGATTAACATTTACTGAAGCAAAAGTTTATCCCTTTACTTACTGATGAGCAACTCTGCTATTTGACCATTTCATAAAGTATTCCAGTAAAGTGCCTATTTGTTTCCTTGCTATGGCCCTTTTTGACACATGGTGTGGAGCTTTGGGATGAAATAATCAGATCACATCTCAGTAACTAATTGATCTGTATCTTGATCTCCACAGTGAGCCCCAGGAGGTGGGTCTCTCAGTCACCAGGGTCTCAGCCCTGGAACTTAATGATGGACTTTCAAATCCTGCTGCTGCCACTGGAAAATAAGCACCTGCAATGCCTCTCAGAAGCAACTTTATCTAAATTATGTAGCTGCTTTTGCAATTATTACCCCCATCCTGTGCAGGAATCTTGATATTCTGTGTGTGGCAGGCTTTCAGGCATTTTTGTTTTGCTGTGTATTTATTATTCATGTTTAAAAAGGGGATAAAAATAATTAGCATGCAGACTGTTCTGTGAGGTTGTGATATGGCTGAAGCATAAATTTTCCTTCACTGCTGCCCTATTGGTAGTAAATACCATGCAGTGATGACCCTGATATTGACTGATCTGTGCCAGCCTTTGTGCATCCCACACATAATAGTGTCAAGCCTGGGTGTGTGGAAGGTAGGACTGTGTCCTACGCTCCACTGAGATGACACTCCATGGATAGCAGAGACATGGAAAAGGTGTTTTCAGCATTGATGGTATTTTGCAAACACAGTTGAAATCAAATACATATAATTTCTCTAGTCCTGCAGAGATGGATCTGTCCAGAAGCCTGGTCTACAAATTGGCACTGGAGCAGTTGGGGTGAGTTTTGCACCAGTGGGATCCAGCAGGCACCAGCACAAGGGTCATCACCATCTGGCTATAGCTGTGCAGTCTGGTACCTTGGTGCTCTCACATTTTTAGGGTGGAATAAGCCTGATAAGGTGCAAACCCACGCTCCTCCTGCATATTTTTTTTTTTTTTTTCATGGAAGCACTCACTTTTGGCATGGGGGCTTCAGCAACAGAAGGGATGTTGACATCTGAAATTACTGCATCTTTGCACCTGCCTGAAATTTGCCTGCTGAAACCTTGCTAATTAAAGTTTCAGCTGTATTGATGAAGCTGGTACCTGTAACTTCTCTTCTTAATGTTTGTGCAAGGCAGTGGAGCTTCTGCACCTCCCATTGCAGTCCTAGAGAGTTGTGGAGAGGGCCTGGGGGCTCTTCTGTGTTTGTTCTGTGATAGTTTCAGGGGCTCCCCATGTGTTCTTTTTACTGATTATCTGACAGTGATTTCGAGGCCCTACACTTAGCACATCATGTTATTTTGTGTCAGGACACATGCTTAAATACAAAAAAATGTGTTAATTCAGGTTACATTAAAAAAAAAAAAAAAAGAAACAAGCACAACATATGCAGTCCAGTAGGAAATTACAAACTGTGGAAACTGTTTTTAAGCTGTGCTGAAGATCTGTGAGCAATAAGAGTTATAGATATAAAAGAACAAATGAGCTGTAATATCCCAGTAACAACAATATGACCTGATTTTAGTTCAGCACAAGCTAGTGTCATTTAATTTCTTATTCCTTCTGGCTGCTAAATGAACACCTAAAAACATTTAGGGGATACGTATTAATATCAGATTTTAATTCCAATCATTGAAAGGTTATTATTGATTTACACTGGCATATCTAAAGATCAAAATTACCTAAATATGCTGTGTAACCTGCTTTGATTACACCCTGTAAAATGTGTGCTTTAAAAAACTCAGGAACTTGGTGGCTGCTTCCAAGGTTGTTTTTCTTTTCAGCTTTGGAAAGACATATTTACATGTAAGGGTAATTATACTAAAATTCATAAACTAAGGCATCTTTGCTCTGGAGAGACAAAAGACACCTGTGTGTTCTGAAACTGATTAAAAATGCATTCTCTTTGTCTAGAACTGAGTTGGTGCCAAAAGAGTGGTCTCAAACTTATATGGAAGATTTGTTTCATTACTTTTTTGTTTGTTTGTTTGTTGTTTGTTGCTTACAAAATCTCTATATAAATAAGTGATATCCAAACTAGCCAGGTCTACAGCACTGTGTACTGAGCCCAATGTGCACAATTAAAAAAAATAAATAATACAAACACAAAAAGAATTATTTTTTTGTAAACTTTTCCTAGTGTCTGACACTTTCCTACTCTTATTTCATATTCTGAGGCACTAGCTACTATGCCTCTAGAATCCCTTGTTTCAATTGCTGTGATGTTGACTGCATTTTGAAATAAACACAAAGTTTCATAAACTGCAGAGTTACTTAAAATTTACTTTTTTCTCTGAACACCTGCTTTTCCTGCTCGTTAGAAGCAAGCTTTGTGAATACTAATTGACATCCGTACTGAGCCCCAGAGCTTGATCCAGGAGTGTATGATGGATTTTACCTCTGCTATATTTGCATTTAAGAATCCTAACTAATGAAAGAAAAACAAACATAAAGGGTGGGAATTCTGTGAAAAAAAAAAAAAAAAACTCCAGAAAATTAATCAGGATCTACTAACTAATCAGGATCATCTACATATAAAATATGCACAGCAGTTGTACAACTGTATGTTTATATGCAGCTCTGGATTTTTGACTGAAAAAGAAAGCTTTCTTAATATAGCCTGAAGTGTGATTTCACTTGGAAAAGTGAATCTGTAAACTTAGCATCATGTTTATTGTCTTAATGACTTTTCAAATTCCAGACTTTACGTGTTCACTGGCAGAGAAACTTGTTTATCCTAACTACAAGCTAAGCCTGAGGTCAGCAAGTCTAACGACGTTTGAGGGCCTGAAATTAATGTGATAGCACAGCTGTGGGAAGGGTTGTGTATCTCAACATCCTATCAAGTCACCACATCAATACAGGGCTGTGGTGTGCAGGACTATAAAAACACTGCTGCCTTTCTCCAAGCTTCTCCACCCTGCATTGTGTTTTCCTGTCCTCCTCCCTCCTGCTTTCCGCACAAAAGGGAGTTCACTGAAACGGGTGGTTTGCACCCAAATCTGCTAACCTTTGAGAGGAAGAGTGGGAAAGCAGCAAGACCTTCAAATGAAGGAAGCAGCCCACTTATCTTCCTCACCTAAGGCCAGGATGTGTTAAAGGAATCATTCCATTACAGTAGCATCCTTCTCCCAGCAGCCTTCCCGTGCCACCAGCGCTGCTCACCCCGCAGAGCACTTCCCAGGTGTATGGAACGTGTCCTGGCAGGGGTGTTGGACCCCATGATATTTCAAGGTCCCTTCCAATGCCTAACATTCAGTGATCCTGTGAGTCTGTGTGAACCATGGCAGTCCTGTTCCTGGTAGTCTTCAGGTTGAACTTCACTGGAGGTACCTGAGGTGACCCTAATCTTTGCTGGAAAATGCATGGAGAGCCCATACGTGGTTCCTCCTGATGCTGCCCTGAAGATGAGTGCAGGTTACTGTGTTTATTAATGCTGTCACTATGTCATGCACTAACACAGAGAACTTCTGTTGTCTGTAAACATGATAAAAAAATAGTTGATTCAGGCCTTGTGATGGTGCCCTGCACTATGTGACCCAAGGCATCTCACCTGAGAGTGAAGCAGGTGGTTGAGCACCATTGCAGTCTTAGTTAGGATAGAAACATAATTTTTTTAAGAATCTTTTTTATTTAACAGATACATTTTGAGTGACATGACAGGATGCTGCTTCAGCATTGTGTAATGAGATCACTTGGTTCCTGCTAGTGGGAGTAGTGCAGGGTGACTTGGTGGATGTCCTGCCCATCATCTTTCACAAACTGCTTTTACATTCTGCAAACTTTGCTTGTATCTATGGACAGGTTTTTGGTGTTGTGTTTTGTTTAGGTTTTTTTTTGTTTTTTTTAATGCCTTTCTTTCGGAGTGCTGAAAGATCTGAAGAGAAATTAAGTTGTTGCTGAAAAACCAAACGGGCTGCCATCCCTTTTCCTTTTCTGGGCTTAAGTCCAATTTTGCACAGCAGTTGCAAAGAAAAAGCAAACGCATCACTAGATTCAGCGAGAAATATTGTAACAGTATGTAATCTCTGTCAAGATAAAATTGCTTTGTGATTTACATTACAATAAATCCTGACCTTTAAGTGCTGCAGACTAAGCTAATCTGTGAAGTACTTTATTCTATCACTGAATCAGTGTGTGAAGCAAAGTGACTGTGTTCATCCCACTGTGGTGTTGCTGAGGAGCAGGTGATGGTGCACCACTCCCTGTGCTTTGCAACAGTGATGTAATTGAAATATCTGGTGTGGATTAACAGAACTACTTGCTACTGCTGTAGGAAGTATAAATTAATATTTCTATAAATGCACAGCATATCATATTTAAACTGACATAAACCAGGACATTTAAAACTAAGCTCAAAAATCCAGGCTGACTTTCCAACATTAATCCATCAATAGCCCATTGGCCCTTTGGTTCTCTTTCTCCCCCCGTTTATTTTTTATTTTATTTTCAGGGCAAAAACTGTGTCAGTGTAGATATTTCAACCTTACCTAATATTTCTAATTAACTAATATGAATTAATATTTTTAAGTGTCGAATTAATATTTCTAAGTGTCCCAAGGTCACACTTAGAGTGTTGTTTGGGTGTAGTCTTTCAGAGTTTTGTTGCCTCTGGTTCTTCAGTTAGTCTTTTCTTGTTCTTGTTTTTTGTTTTATTGTTTTTTTGTTTTTTTTTTCAGAAAAGAATCCCCAGAATGAATATATCAGGGGTTCTTTAATTATGTATTTGCCTAATGGTCCCTACCAGAAAACACATAATATTCACTGGGTTGAATAAGTAGGTAATCAAGTAGTTATTATAACAGGAATTCTTGACACTTTTTACCATAACACAGCAGTTAAGTTTATTACACCATGGTCTACTTGATGCCTTTTTAGCCTATGTATTTATATGTGTATTTAAGAGGCACATCTTATTATAAATGATTTAGGCCTACTGAGCCAATCAGAGTTACAGACTAGGAATGTATTATAAACTCCATAATTTTGCATTCAGAATATCTTCTGCTGTGAAAATTTAAAGATTTTCCTGTTGCTGCTAGACCACCTTGCTTTAATGTCTGCTGGAACAGTGGGAAGAGCTTAATACTGATGGAAAAAAAGTTTATGGGGTCTTTCTCTGGTCTTTGGGTCACACCATATTTTCTTTTTAAATTCATTACATATGGTATTCTGACACTACTTACAATTTCTGATCCATGTCAATACATGTCTATTGGAAATTTCATTTGTCTGTGTATCATTCCTTGCACTTTTTGAGGATGTGCATATATAAATTACATATACTTGTTACGTGTACATATAATATATTATGTTACACATGTATATACACATATATTTATACCTCTCTCTATATAAGTTGTATATACACATGTATTTATAAATACATATATTTTGTTGGTTGTGTATATATGTGTGTGTATGTGTATATATATATATATTGCCATAAAAATGAAAAAATCCACTAGAATTAATCAAGCCTGCATCTGGAGCTGATAATCTGGGACAAGTCAGGAAGAAAGAAAGGTTTATAGGAAACAGAAGCTGAAGACAAATACAGGCACTGATGTGCAGTACTACAGAGAAGGTTAAAAAGTTAAATGGTGAAAGGAGAAGGAATAAACACTGTAACAAGAGAAAGCTGCAAAATCTAAAGATTATGAACTATAATAAATGGAAAGTTGACTGGCAATACAAGGTTTCCAGTTTTACCCAAGTTTTTGTGAAATATCTTCTAAATACTTCACTCTTATTTCACAACCAAATGGTTTTAAGTTAAGGTAGAATCTCTGTGTTTCTGGGGAACCAGAGGGAAAGGAGGATGTGCTAGGTGGAGGAATTTTTTTGTTCTATAGTTTTAAAAATTTGCTTTGAAGTCACCTGGAGGTCTCTAAGAACCAAAATTATAAACCCTTAAACCATGGATTTTTTGTATTGCTCTGTCTGAAACATACCAGTCCATTAGATTTCCTCACTGCTGAAGCTGGTTTGTTATGGATGATTGCATAAACCTGAAAAAAATGTCCATGGGAGCCTTTTGCTTATCCATGACATCCTGGGTAGTTCAGGGCAATAGCACAGATATAACAGGTATGATTTTCACTCCAGGCAGATCTTTAGCTGCTGCCCAAAACCCCAGGTGGAAAGGAGCTTTGTGCAGATAGGTAGAAGCATCACATATACAACATACAATACACATGTTGTAGTTGACAAGAGTCCAGAAGAGAGTTCACTGAGGTTTTACTGATTATTTTTTTTTTTTGCTTTTTTCCCCAAAGGCTAGTTTAGAAGCTGTTGAAATCAGTGCTTTTACAACAAAACCATTTTCTGAAAATGGTCTCCTTTGCATGATGATTTTACAACAGCTTGTCTGTAGATTTTGCTTGTGCTTCCTTTCAAGATGACCTTAAATATTTTATCAGGCTTTAAATTACAGGATTCCATCTGTTTACTTAAAGTTGGAGGGTTTCTTTTTTCTCCTTTCTGCTCATTTATAGTTTTCACTCTCTATTGCATAGCAGCTGCATTTTCTGCAAGTTTCTGGATTTCTTTTTTTTTTTTTCTTTATTTTTTAATTTTTATTTTTTAAAAAATAAATTACAGTCAAGTAAACAAAAAGCCAGAATGACAAATACAAAGTGTTCTCCCACCTTATTTAAAATTCCTTGGTCACCTCCAAGATCTATCCAATGCCAGCATGCTGCAGACAGTTCACCTCCTAAATTACACTGTCTGCTTCCTATGAGTTCATGTGGGCATTGTCCCTGGGTACAACCCCCCAGACTGAGTCATTTCTCACAATAATTCAAAAAAAAGAAAAGTGGCTTTGTGGGACAGAGGATCCTTAAGTCTCTCTGTGAAGAGAGCAGCTGTGTTTTCTTATTACGTTGCTCCCCAGATGAAAAGACATGTTTTCTTTTCCAGGAAACAAAGCAGCCATAAGCCTCCTCCTGTCCATGGGTGGTTTGGGAGGGGTGATGCAGAAGGCTGTGTTGTTTGCTGGCCCCATGTGTGGTTTGGTGGAGCTCCATGTCTTGGCCAGGTCTGCAAATACATACGTGGACTTGTGATTCTGACACCCCCTGGCCCAGGGTGGGCTGCCTGTGCCATGGGTAGCATGGCATCAGCTGACAAAAGTGGATTTTGAGGAGCTTTTTGGGGAGAAACAAAAATTCCCAGCTCAGAAGATAAGGATGTGGTCAGTAAGGAAGTCCATATCCTTTTCTCCTTTTCTCCTGTGATTTTCTGCCACCTTGGTGCCCATAGAGCCCACTAGTGATGGTTGTAAATAGGCTAAAAAAAAAAAGAAAAAAGAAAAAAAAGATGATAAAATTCCTCTAGCCCTGAATTTTCTACCCATCCATTTTTGGTTTTGATGGTGTTGGAAGTCGAAGTCATCCCTGAAGGTCCAAGTTATCCCACCTTCTCCTGTGAGGGTATCTATCCTGGCTGGCACCTGGTGCTCCCTCACCCCTCCTCACCTTCCCAGGCTTGGCCCCACAAGCTCTCCATCCCCACAAATGGTCACATCCCACCTGCAGCAGACCCACAGCCACATGGTGACTTTTTGGATGAGTGATTTTTGGGTTCCCATTTCTGATCTGATTTGCCACGGGTAATAATTTTATAACGGGAGTGCTTGTCCTTGAGCACGTTCGACTGAATGCCTGTGTTGGAGTCATTAAGAGCTAAATACAGGAGCCTCTCATAAGTGAAATTAGCACACATCATGCTGAAGGATGGAGCTGGGGTGGGAGAAGGGCAAAAGAGGGAAGAGAGAGTGTGAAATACAGCAGGATGGACAGCTGCAGTGCTTTATAACATATTGCCTGTAGGCTTATACTATATATATTATATATATTGCTAAAATATATTTATTGCCTGAAGGTTTCCTGTAGGCTTTTCAATGCTCCAAATATCAGCAAATATTTAAACTGCCTATATTAAATAAAGCATGGTCAGGTAACCATGATATTGGCATGATTTGGACATGCAAGCTATTTAACAATCCTGTTATGCATCTTTTTTTTTTTTTTTTTTAAAAAAGTATTATTTCACCCTGTTCCTTTACCACTTTTATGATCTGATCCTGCCAGTAATGCTGATATAGAAGTAGCAACTGCAGTTGCTTCTTTCCTCCTGTGATATCCAGGAGCAGTCACAAGCCATTGCACATTGTGTTCCCACTGCCCTGTGTCCCTGTGATGAAGCAAATAATTGCAGATTCTGGATGATTTGTACCCATGCATGTTGTAACCTCTCTTGGGCACACTTGGTTCCTTCATCTCCTGCAGGGATCAGTTGCCACCACCCTTCCTGGGAGAGATGATCCTCACCTTGCCTCCATGGGATGGAGTCCACCAGGTACCTCTGATGTGATCCCCCATGTCCCTCTCCTTCATTTTTTAGGTAGTGTTTGTTTTTTTTTCTTTTCTTTTTTTTTTTTTTTTTTTTTTTTCCTTTAAATTCTTTCTACTGAAAGTCATCACAGTGGAAATAAATCTGAGGCCAAGTAAAAAAATCAAGTGCTAGAAGAAACAAATCCTGCATTTTAAGGCTTCATGAATCCCATTCTCTTGACCTCTGTTTTGATATTTGTGGAGTGGACCGGGCAAGCTGACAGTTTCTGCTGTTGTATGGAAGGAAAAAATATTTTAAAAACTGAACCAGTCCTGTGCACCCTCACAAAATAACTGACGGAGCTCTATTCACTTTAGAAATATTGTTAATATTGATGGATAGACTACACACAGCTTGAAATAAGCAAGCATCCACAATTGCAATTTAGATATAATTGTATCTCCTTTTTATTTAGATTTATACCATACTAACAGTAGAAAGACCAATAATTTCAAGAACTGTGGAAAAATATTTTTCATTAGGAAAAGACATACTGGAAATTTATTCTGTTCCTGAGCTCTGAGAACATGCTGGTAGGTCAGTATAAAATGAAGAAAATACTCAGGTTGTGAAAAGTTGTTTTCTCTCTGTAACTTCCTGAATGTTACCCTAACTGTATTTTCAAATTGGTTTCTGTGGTCTGCAGCTATGCACAGCAGAAGAAATTGCAGGCATCTCTTCAGCAGAAAGAGTATTTTTAGAGGTTTTGTGGGCTGTGTATCAATTACTTTATAACATAGAGTTAGTAAGGAATGTATGAAATATATTTAGTGCCTTTCGAGAGTATTTTAGGAACATTTGATTCTGACACATGGAATATAATTTACAGAGATGCAAGTTACATCATTATAAAATTATATATTGAGAAAACACCACCACAAAAAAAACCCAAAACAAAACAAAAAAACAACAAAAAAAAAAGGAAGCTAGCAAAAAACCCATGAAGAAAATCCTTTGAACCCTGCCTTGAGGTATCCACCCCTGAAAAGCATGGAAGTTTTCACTAAAGTCTTTGCTTTCCAATCAAAGGAAACTTTTGGGAGATTATAAAACCTGTGATTTTTCTATGAGTTATTGTTGAATTGGTGGTTATGCTGATGCTCATTGCATTACTAGATGACTGTTCCTCTAGCCTTAAAATATCTTTGGGACATCTTCCAGTTTCCTTGGCTTTGCCCTGCCTCCTGTCTTGTGTGGAAAATGAGGTAGCCCTTCTTTTCTCCCTCACATTTTATTTTCTTAACTCCAGAAAAAAGATAAGACACTTTGTTATTACGAGGTTTTATTTAGATGTATACATTTAATATTAATAATCAAGACAGAATCAATATGTGTCTCATAATATGAGTAGCTGAGGGCTTACACCCAGGCTTTGACATCTCCACCAATGTCACTGCAGTGAATGGGTTGGCAGGAGGCAATTTCAACTTTTCCTTCTGTTGTTTTTGGTGACCAGGAACATGGGTGGCATGGGGGTAACTATAGCTTTCTACTGGAAAACATTAGGAAAAATGTTGGCAGGCAAGCCCCAGCAAGACACCCAGGAGGTAGGTTCCACAGTGATCCCCCCTGCAAGCTTGGTCCTAATCAGTTCAGTGGTATTCAGTGTAAAATTCAGAAATCTGAATGGCAATAGAAGCTGACCTATGGGCCCAGCAGGGAATCCTTTGTCTCTGTAGTTTCTAATATGGTGATAAATAAGATTTACTTTCTTTTTTTTTTTTTTTTCTTCTCTCTCCCCCAGAATTATTTTGAGTTTATTATCGTAACTTAATTTTGAAACCTGTCTGAAAAAACAACCAAACCTGGGTTTTGCCTCTTCTGAATAAGTGTGAGCCTGGAAGGGCTGCATTTTCAGAATCAGTGAAGAGACTTTCCCCTTTGCCCATCACCTTTTTAGATGTCTTTCAGCAGGAGGGCCTGGTGATGTGCCCAGCAGAATCTCCTGGCTTCTTGAGGTTTGGTTGTCCTTTATGTCAGGGAGGCATAGTGGGAAAGCTCTCTGGTGGCAGAAGAAATAATTTCCACCTACATAAACCCAAAATTTACACCTGTGCTTGCAAATGTAGTGTCAGGTGCCTATTGTCAGAGACTATTGACCCTTTAAGACAATTTATGCAAACTCTGGGAAGATATGAATTTTGCACTCACCATTCAGACAATGAAGATCTAGTAAAAGGGAATGTCAAGAGACTTAAAATTTTCCACCCAGATCTCAGGAGATGTCTAGTAGTGACTGCTTCTAGTTGGAAACAACTATTCTTAGACCCTTTTAAAATTTCTGCTTTCAAAATGAGCCACAACATTTCAGATGTTTTTAAAAAAAAAAAAAAAAAAAAAAAGAAAGAAAGAAAAGAAAAGCTCTTATAAAGGTGGTAGTTACTCTGTCAAACCTCACTGAGTTTCCAGATTGCTATTTTTTCTAACCAGGCTAACTGACCCATCCCTTCTGATGACCACTGGTGAAGCTGAAAATACCTACTACAAAGTGTCTTTCTTATCCTAAAGGGTTGTATTTCCCCTGTTAAGGTGTCCTTTGAGCTATAAGCAGTTGGGTTTGCCCTCCGGGCAGAGCTGGATAAAGCTTTGTCAGACTCTGGTGCTGCTGCCAGCCCAGTCTTGTGTTCTGGGATGAACCTACAGCCACGTCTGGACTGCTAGGGACTATGTGGGGATGAAGCTTTAGAAAGCCTGCATCCAAAGCTGAGATGAGAAAAGCACAGAGAGAATCTGTGTGACTCTGTGAGAGGCCGAGACACCATAATAAGATCATGCTAGAAGATCACATACAAATCACAGCAAGCTGCCGGGTCTTCTCCCTGTCCTTCTCCTCTATAAAAAGCTACTGATGTTCCCTGCTTGCATATCACACCACTAGACTCCCTCTGATTAGTATGATAAAGCTTAATAAGATTTCTCACTGACTCCTGTACAGTGCCATTCTGCAATGAAATTTGATGAGATTCTTCCATAGTCTCTGCAGATTATGACAAACAGAAGCCAAAGGCTTTGCTTTTTTTTTTTTTTTTAATTATTATTTTTATTTAATTACAGGAAATGCAAATTACTCCTTTCCAAGTGAATCTGACAGCATGCTAAACTCTGAAGCTCATTGCTTGCTATTTTAATGTACAGTGGCATTAATATGTAGTTCGTTTGGCAGTGGCCTAGAAGTAATTGCTGAAGGATCAACAGCAAGGGAATAAAAACACAGAGCAATTACTGGAGATTCCTACTTACTATTACCCCACTTGGCATTCTGCTTCAGCTGGTGCTGTGCAACAGATGTGTCAGAAATACACACAAGCATCAGCCCAGCCAGCCAAAAAGCAGCTCATACAAACAAGATAGAGTGGTGGGCAATGAATAAAGAATGAATAAAACCCAGTATTAGGCAAAAACACTTGCTCAAGCTTGTGCCAGTGCAGCAAGACACTTGACCTGACCTCAGGGGCAGTAAAAAGAAGATTTAAATTCTCAGGTAATATAGCATGGTCATGGTCCTTGAATAATTAGAATTCACATATTTTGAATTTATGAACCTTGAGGATGCTCCAGAGTGGAGGCAACGTGAGTGAGGGCCACAGAATTTAAACTGACAAGATCTGTGCAGCTGCTGGGGAGGGAGCATTAACACAGATTATTGGTTGCTTGCAGATAGGAGCAAGCTGCATGCATCTTGTCCTACAACCTGCCCTTTAACACAGAATGCTTTGAAATAGGTCTATTTATCTTCACTTTTATGTTTCCAGTTATCTGCCTCTTACAGAATATCCTACAGGTAACAATAATAGGGAAACCTGTCTCCCAGCAAGTTTGATAAATTTTGGTTTGCTTCCTCAGAAAAGCTGCTGCTGCTTCCTAATATTTCTGTTGCATTCTCTGCTAACCTAGCAGCACTTCTTGTTATGGCATCAGCTGTTCATCTTCACAGCAGAAATCTGGGGCTTGTTATGAGGCCATCAGCACAGCAACTCAGACCACACTTTCCTCCTCTTTCTACCATCATGTTTTTAAAACTTAGCTGAGCATCTGGAAAGGTGAGAGAACATGTACTTCTTAGTTAACTACAGGAAAAATGTCTCTATCAACATGTCTGGCCTCCCTCCAGGGTAAGAACAAATGTTGCTTGTGGAGAAAATGAAAATAAAAATAGAAATGCACTGACTTAGATGAATTTTCCTTCTCTGAATGATTTAATAAACTTTTTTTTTGCCTATTATTGGAAACCTGAATGGTGGATTTAACAGAAAACTTGATATTTAGGAGATGATCCAGTCTACTCAGTAGGCTCTTTCAGTGCTGTTACAGTCTTGGGTCTCCCTTCTACATTTGCCAGTCAGACTGAAGAGTTAATCTCTTTCTACCTCTGCTCTACATCATACAACAGTGCTGATGTTGACTTTAAAACTGTCTTTAAAGGCTGTCGTTAGAATCCATCTTCAGAAGACGTATTTCCAGACACAAAAAGTTTAACACAAAGGCAGATTTGTGACTGGAAGCAAGCAGCAGATAGCAAGAGATTTGTCATACACTGAGTATGATAGTTTATTTAGCTGTTTAGTGTCATGGTTGGATTCATTGATCTGTAGCTAGATATATCACAGATAAAATGACAGGAAGTATAGAGCAATGCAGAAAAAGATAAATACAATTTATTATCCTCACGAGGATCTATGTGAGAAATATTTTTGCAAGTATTCACTTATCAGGATGCTAGATATGATGCCTGTCATGAAGGAATTAGTCCAGATATGACAATATTTCTTGTTGAGGCACAATGGGTAAAGCTGTCTGCCCAGTGTTTTCTTGGAGGTGCACGCAAACCCAGTTCTCTGTATGCTCTGTAGGATACGTTAGCTTTTCTGAGTTAAAATATATGACAACCTTAAATGTATTGAAATGCTGAGAAATACCCTGGAGGTATTTAAAAAGCATTTGGACCTGGTCCTTAATGACATGGCTTAATAGTTAGCTTATGGTGCTGGTCAAAGGTTGTACTGTATGACCTTTAAGGTCTCTTCTAACCTAAAACATTCTGTTATTTTGTGAAAGTATCACTGCTTATCCCTTGGTTGTTATTTTGGTCATGAAAATATAAAGATCAGTAGCCCAAGTAAAACCACGTGTCTGCTGCAAGTGTGAGATTTATTTGTCAGCACACAAACACAGCATTCAAATTCTTTCCGAAGTTTGGGCTTCTGAGCAGAAACCTCGGGGCAAGGAGCTCTACCCCAGCCTGGTGAGCAGCTGGACCACACTGTCCCACCTCCAGCAACATTATCTGCTCAGACATCTTCCCTGGTGATGGCAGGGCTCCAGGTGTGACACCGGGTGAGTTGGCTCCTGTGTCCCTGCCCAGCTGTGCTGGTGGAACCTCAGGGTGAGACCTCTGGGGCTCAGGACCCTCTGCAGCTGGGGATGGGAGCCCAGACACCTCTGAGAGAAAGTTTTCCATCCATCACAGCTGCTCCTGCCCCCTGCCAGAGGAAAGGCTGTGTAGGCATGGCTGTGCTCTGCACCACCCAGCCAGGGGCTTCAGTTTCACAGCTAAAAAGTGGAATCTTCTTCCTTTTTCCAAACAGTCCCCATGATGGGAGTCCTGGGAGTTCCCTGCTGCTGTAGAGGGAACAGTGCTTGTGCTGTTCATCTTGCAGGACTGTGCTTATGGCCCAAGGTACCTGGATTAACACCAGGCTCAGCTGAGGTCTGAGCCAAATAATGGACCAGCTGATGAAATCACAGCCAGCTCCTGGGCTCCTGGTGTGGAAAATATAGGATGAGCATCACATTCCTTGCTGGAAACATCAGTACAAAGGAACGGAGCTGTGCTGTACATTCCTTCTCATGTGCTTCATGCACTCCCGTGGCCTCTGCTTGAGTGATGTGGGAAGCACACATGGGATTAAAATTGTCAAAAGACAAAATTGCTCCTCCCCTGACTGAGAGATGGGGAAAAAAATGCAGCTCCATCAGTGCTAAAAGTCTCTGGACTTATTGAAGGTATATGGGGAACTCAGTAACGTCCCTTCTCTGTGGGTGCCATCAGAAGGGAGTGCAATAAAAAGAGCTGTATTGTTCTGACACGATTGGGTTTGGAAGCACTTCATCTGGTAAAAAATTTCATAAGGTAAGACAGCAATTACTAACAGCAGAGCTGTCACAAAGCTCAAGAACCAACTACATGAACATAAAAAGTGTGTGTGACACAGCTTTACACAGATAAGGCAGGGAGAAGGTAAAAACATAGAGGAATTTGTAGCTAGTCTAATTCTGATGAGCCAATTTTCTGTTTTTAAGAGATCTGACTGCTATCTACTGATTAGAACAAAATGCTGGAAGAAAAAGGGAGTGAGACAGTCAGATTCAAAAAAGAAAAAAAGCCCTTGTCAGACTACTGCATACACAAATAAGATTTCTGATACTGCAAATATGATAGACATGCAAGATGTTACCAAAAGCCTAATTTTGTAAAAATTGGAAGTGTGCATTAGGTGGGAAATAACAAAAGACATGCTTCACACATAAAAGAAGTTGCAAGAAATTGAATATATTTCATCACTTTCTGACTGTTTGAAGCATGAGGAGGAAGAAAAGAGCTATTAGGTGGAGAGGAATTGCAGACAGGGTAAATGGACTCTGTCAGTTTAGAAAAGTTTTTATTTTGGTTGTATGTGACCAAAAGCTATGGTTAAACACACTGCAGAAGTTTTTCTTGAGTTGTTTGGATAAATGCAGCTTAAAAAAAAGCAGGCTTCATTTGTTAAGGAATGGGATAAATGAGATGGCTTCATGCCCAAACATGCAGTGCAAGGGTAGGAGTACATCCTGTTGATGGAGAAGATAAAGGTATCTGGGGGAGCAGAGAAGACTTCAGCAGTATACAAAGCATAGCTGAAAAATACAACAAATTTTGACCACAAGTTACTTTCACCCTAAGTTAGGATTGAAAAGTGAACACTTCCCACTAACTGCTGGGGAACATTCTGGAAGAAATGGATGTCAAATATTTTCCAGTGACTGATGTATCAGAAGAATGATGACTTGTGACTTAGGGGAAAAGAAAGATCTCAGGTTCTTTAAACTAGTTTTGTAGAAGGGGCTATGTGAAACATCTTGCTGCTGGTGAGTCCCAAGAGAGCTTACCCCATGTCTGTGGTTAGAAAGCAAGGATGTGGAGCCTCAGGCTGCTCTGGAGCTGTTTTTTGCCTCCTGTTCACCCTGTCCCTGCCCTTGGGTGACAGGCTGGGTTATTTATTTTCCTTTGCTCTCTCTGCAGGGCTGGGAAAGTTGGGCAACCCAAACGTGGTGATGGGAAGGGTCTCACTGTGGACAAGCTCAGTGCTGAGCTGTCAGGGCTTACAGGGACTGTTGCAGATGGATTCTGTGGCTGTCCCAGAGTGCATGAAATGCAAAGGTGCCCAAAAGTGTCTGCACCACTGTGCTGGTCCCATTAGTACTGTGCTACCCAGCAGGTCCAGGGAAGGGATTCTGCCCCTGTACTCAGCCCTGGTGAGGCCACAGCTCGAGTCCTGTGTCCAGTTCTGGGCCCCTCAGTTCAGGAAGGAGATTGAGGTCCTGGAGCAGGTCCAAAGGAGGGCAACCAGGCTGGGGAAGGGATCCAGCACAAGTCCTGTGAGGAGAGGCTGAGGGAGCTGGGGGTGTTCAGCCTGGAGAAGAGGAGGCTCAGGGGAGACCTCATCGCTCTCTACAACTCCCTGAAAGGAGGCTGGAGCCAGGGGGGGGGTTGGGCTCTTCTCCCAGGCAACTTTCAACAAGACAAGAGGGCATGGACTTAAGTTGTGCCAGGGGAGGTTTAGGTTGGATATTAGAAAGAATTTCTTCATGGAGAGGGTGATCAGCCATTGGAATGGGCTGCCCAGGGAAGTAGTGGATTCTCCGTCCCTGGAGATATTTAAAAAGAGCCTGGATGTGGCACTCAGTGCCATGGGCTGGGAACCACAGGGGGAGTGGATCAAGGGTTGGACTTGATGATCTCTGAGGTTCCTTCCAGCCCAGCCAATTCTAAGATTCTATGATTCCATGATTCTACAATTAGAGGATCCTTTGTGTAGCCAATCTATTGTTTCCATGGCTGGGTTCCTGAATGACAGTGTTCTGCCTCTGTCAGTCCCCTGTGGCAGAGACCAAATCCCACTCCTTCTTCTCCACTTCTGTCCTCATCTATGCACCATTATGTGCTGGTCATCAAAAACACCCCATGTCCTTTCCACCATGTGTCCACTCCTCTCCCTACCTCTCTTCTCTCTGCTCCCATGTCCCTCTGGGTTGCCATCCTCCCACCCTGATGCCCTCCAGTCTCTTCTAACCTTTTGCTTTTCTTCTTAGGTGATCACAGTGCCCAGGGAGAGTTTGTTTCTCTTGCACAGAAGGGGAAGATGCACACCTTGTTTCACCTCCCTTTTTACTTTTCATTCTCCCATCCCAGGCAGACAAAGCAGATGACCCCAGTGGTTTCTGTATTGCACAGGTTTGTGCTGTTTTTTTCAGGGAGCTGGTAGACAAACCACAAAGATGGACAATCTTCCACCAGTGTAAGGCAATATACCACATCAGTCATTGGTTTTAGCCCTTCAAATATTTCTTCCCTGCTGGTGAGAAAACAAGGATACCAAAAAGGCAGAATTCTTCCTCTTGGTGGCTGCAAGGTAGCCAAGTAGATTATTGCCTGACATCAACAGGTTTCTCTGGTTTTACTCCTTTTAGGTGTTCATAGCTGACATTTGTCTGCTAAATGTAGTTGAATGAGTAACATTAGGGGATTATCTCTTGTTTATCTCGTTGCATTCTTTAAAACACATTTAGTCAAAAGTACATAATTTTATATCCCTTTCAATGGAGATCTGAGAAACAGACACCATTATTTCAAAGATTTTTTTCTACTGAGAAGTAATGAAGTAAATGGGAAACCAGGTATTTGTCCATCCCATCTGTCTGAGACCAGCTGTATTATTTTTGTGTCTTCTCTGTTTTAAAAAAACCCAATCTGCCTGAAATAGAATTTTAAAAATATTTCTAAAAAAATATAAGGGATGTGCAGTAATGCTGCACTTCTGCTACATGATCAGTGTCTTCCCTGGTACATGGGGTTCTGTTGGCAGCTTTGGAAAGTGACTCAGAACATGTTTGCTAAATATCTGGCTCTACTACACACTTCCCTATTGTCTTTGGGCCAAAACCTAAGAAAATTGTTATCAAATCTGAAAAGATTCAAAATCAATTATTAAAAAAAAGAAATAATAAATGTAATCACTTGTCTCTCTCTGTGATTCATTTCCACATTTTATCCTATCTTTTACCTTGTGCATTCAAGGCTTGTCATGACAGGTGCTGTCTCTTACTATATGTTTGTAGAATATGAAGGATAATGGGAAATTGCCTGGGTGGAACTCATGACATATTGCTAAACTAGAAACAATGATTGAGTTTTAGTAATTATAGTAGATGGCAGAGCGCACCCAATTTTCACATGTTGTTTGAAGAACTACATTTGTTGTTGAAAGCATACTTCAGTTTCTAAGCTGCTTTTCTGGTATTTCACTTTCCAACACCATTCACCATGGAATCTTCTTTAAAAGGTTTTGCCCATTTTTTAAGATTGGGTCAACATTTTCGCTCTTTAGTCTCTCTGTTCAGAGACTGCTCAGCCCCAAGGCCATGGTCATGTTAAGTGTTCTGTGAACATTTCCTTCACCTGTCTGGGTCAGAAATTAGGAGGAATGACTGGGTACTGAGTACATAGGAGGAAATGCTAGAAAGGAGATGGTGGATGGCAAAATGGACACAAATGCAATTTTGCAGCAGTGCAGACCATCTATGTCCCAGGCTGCATCAGTATGAGTACAACCAAGAGATAGAGGATATGATTTTTCCTTTCTACTTGGCATCTCTTCTACTTACCTGGCAAAAACTCACCTGGTCCCTCTGGTTCCAGAGAGAAAGGCCACCAGATCCAGAAGAGGACCACCAGGTTGATGAATGTGTTGGTGAACTTGATGTATGGAGATGTGCTTGAGGAACTGTGTTTGCTCAGGCTGGAGAAAAAAAGCTCAGGGGGATCTAATCACAGTCTTTCTACACCTTACATGTGTTTGTGGAGAGTGAGATATTCTCACTTAATAAGGTTGCAGGGCACAAAGACATGAAGTAACAGGTACAAGTTTCTTGAGGTAAAAGTCTGCCTGGGTATTAAAAACTATTTGTCATAGTGAGCATAGTCAAACGTTGTGTTTTTTACCCAATGAAGTGCTGGAATCTCACCTGGTAAATATTTTAGAGACTTGATAATCTAAACCAAGGCCCTGGTTTCAATGAAAGGATGGATCTGATGTACTACAGAAACTTTTCCAAGCTGGAGTGTTTTTTGTTCTGGTAATATGTTTTTTTTTTCTTCTTCCCACTGTATGCAGACCCATACTCTGAATTCATGCTTAAATAGAGCTATGATTTTTCCTGTATACCAGCATTGCTGGCATATATCTATATAATGCACTTTACTTGAAGGAAGCATGAAATTATTGTGTTTTTTTTTTTTTTTTTTTTTTTTTTTTTTTTCAGAATGAACTGATTTGATAGCACCAATACTTTTCTTGATAAAGATTTAAAGATAAACAGCAAGCATGATGTGTTAGCTCTTTTCTATTACCAGGCTGATCATCTCCTTCCTTCACATGGAGGTGAACTCTTCAGTCATCCACGTTGCAGCTATGTCATCTGTGTCCCTACCTTTGCCTGGGGGTGAATTAAGTGCTCTTCTGGTGGGACACACAGAATGGTACTTCTATCCATCACAGGTATCATTTCCAGCAGCTGTGGTTCAAGGCCACCTCAGCAGTATTTTTTCTTCCCCTAAAATTTTTTTCTCATCCCTCTGCTCAAGTCAAAAGCAGATATGTGGTTGAAAGTTGGGTATGATAGGGCAGTGGCTGTCCATGATACATCAATATTCAGTACAGACTGAGGCTCTTCCCTCAAAGAGAGAAGAGTATGTTCAAGCTGGTCTGTGTCCTTTTACCTCTGAAGTGCTCTCTAAGATAACTTGAGTCTGCATAACTTGAATATGGAGAAAATATTTGGATCGGCAGCATGTGCTTTGTGATTGTGAAAGCAGATGAAATTATTATAGAAAAAAAAAAAGGGTTTTCACAGCATGAATGCAGAAGATGGTGGGGAGACATGTCATGTCAGGCAAAGAAAATACTGCTGAGGGTTTGTGCCTCAGAAAGTTTTGAAACAGTGGTGGAGAGTATTACTCTGTTTCATGTCAGATAACACCAGAGCAATGGGAAAATGTGTCAAGACTGAGTGTCATACCTTTGAGTAGCCTTGTGCATTTCTGACATGAAATCCATTATATCAACTTGAAAAACTGAGCAGTTCTTTAAAGCTTTCTGAAGTGCCCAGTTTGTCCTAATATATGCATATTCCAGGTATTTAGGTTATAGCAACAGCATCAACAGCCATGACTAATACATTCTTTACACTGAGAAAAGCTTTACTAAGTACAGGCCTGCATAGCAAAGTGTTCCTGGAGTGAAGACATTTGAAAGACATTTTAATTCAGTGGCACCATGCAGAGGGCATTAATCTTTCCTATGATTTCCTCTATTGTAACAAAGAAAAAGATTTTTAATGTGCAAACCTCGTTAAATCAATCATCCTTGGGAATTTAGATGCACAGTGTGATAAAGGCAACAACTTTCAATACCTAGAGGCAATTTTTTCCATATGTTTTAGATGTTAGGGTTTAGGAAAAATAACCATTTTAATGAATATATTTTCCTATTTAAAACATAAAATTTAAGTCAAAGTTGCCCTATTTTAAGAGAAATAATATAAATAAAGCTTACAATTAATACAGTGGAATACCAACCTGTGTTGTAAAAACTTTTTGGTGCTTTCAGTGCAAGATAAGGATGCTTTTGGAGAGTATGTGGATAATGAATTATTGATCACCCACTGCTGCAGCCATATGATACAAACCCATGCCAAATACTGGAAGAAAACATTGGTTTTCAGATGTCCTTGAATTTATTGAAAATTCAAGCAAGTGTCTGAGCTATTGTATTTCTTCTCTTCCTGAGACTTAACAAAACATCCTTATTCAATAACAAACTTATACAGCCTAAACTGGTTGCAAACCTGGGATTGGGTTCTTTATTTGTAGAAAGCAGAAGTGTAATACTATTTGAAAAAGTCAATGATTATGTCATTTTGCATCACAAAGAGATGGCTGACTATGACTAATCCTCAGGCATTTGTCAAGCCTAGGCTTCCCATGGGAGAAGATTTTTACTAAGCACCATAGCCTTTAGAGCAAACTAGGACATTTGATGTATTTCCACATGGATAACAGCATTACATGACATCTAAGTAAACTTACATTATCCATTAATTGACAGCTTAGATCTGTCTGGCTCAAGGGGAACAGACAACTGTGTGAAGGCTGAGGTAAGGTTAGAGGACAAAATGTCAATTGTCACTGGGTTATATCTCATGAGACAACCAGCAGTCCGGCTTGTAACATGAATTTAGGCTTTTAGCATGAACCTTTTCCATTCTCTCCTGAAAAACATATTTTTGTGTGTGTGACTAGTCAGGACCATGCAAACTGATTGAAGAAAGATGATATCTTTTTTCCCTGTAGTTGTGTGGCTAATATGATGTCATTTCAGGCCATTTTTCAGAGGTCTTTAATATAATTGCATAATCAGGGCCCTTTAGACAAAGTCTCAGGAAGCTTTGTGTCTCTCTGCTGTCTATTTCTCCTCATGAAACAAAACACTTCTGTTACAATGCTCAGGAAAAAAAAAGGAGAAAAATAAAACAGAAACATAAAACAAGAACGAAAATACTAAACTACCTACACTACTAACTACTTACTATTTACACTTTACTAACTACTTACACTATTTACACTCAACTTAACTATGCTTGGTGAACCACTGAGTAGAGGTGTGGGGGTTTTTTGAGAAAATGATCATTTTAAGCAATGCTTCTACATGAAGTTAAAAGATAAACTTTGTGTAGCCTTTATCTTCATCACCTACTGCATTTGTTTATCAAGAACTCTCTTAAGGGAGTAGCTGGTGTCAGCATGAAACACAGTCCTCTTACAGGGTGCTCACTTTCATTCTGTCTTGAAGATGACAAAGAAAATGAATTGGATGAGGAGGCAGATAACAAATTATAATTCCTTCCAAAAAATAAAAGTTGCTCCCCATGACCTCTCTTGATCTATGTGTCTGACTAGATTGTCTATTTCAGCTGTGATTGAAAGTGCAATCAATCACAGGACCTCATGGTCCTCTCACAGGACCATGAGCTCACACAACCTAGGATGGCAAAGAATTTCCCAAATTTTGAGCCCAAAGAACATCTCCAGCTCATCTCCATCGTAGCCATCTCCTGAGACCATGCAGACCCCTAGGCAAGAAACCCAAGACTCCTTAGACTGATTTTGCTCTCAATCTAGCTACACACTGGGTGAGCAAAACCAGCATCATCATCATCCTCCATCTAGTAGAAGAAGGTGCCTTATTATCAAGGTCTGGACACTGCTGGGACAGGGTAACAGAATCCATCCCTGTGTAAAAACACCTGCTGAGAAATCCACTACCAAAAGCCTGGTGACACCAACGTGACCCTCTAGCTTGAAGTCCAAAACTAAATCTGATCCATGAAGATGAAGCCTTTTGTGAAAATGTTAATCTGTTCTGCACGCACAGGGATGGAGGGTAAGGCCATGGACAGAGGCAGCACCCAGGAAAGAGCTCATGTGTTTACAGGTCAAACCCTTTAAACAGCAGTGGGCTCACACCTTTGGGTCTTTGCTGAAATTATACTTAGACCAAGCCTAGGGAAAAAGTAATTTAGTTCCCAGTACCTTTAACAGCTAGACTTGTCATTACTTGTTAAAGGGAAATTAACTGATATGACTAAATGTATTAAGCTGAAGATACAGTTATTTGTTTAAAGTTATCTTGATGCAGTTATTTTTTTTTAAAGAAATCTATTACAAATTTTAGTATCTTCAGCATTACTTTAGCTGGTAGCAACAGGATTATAAATCACAGTAAATATCCCAAGCATTTCATAAAGCACTGTGCTTTGGGCTGATTATTCTTTTTAGCTCAGTTATTTAGTGTTGTAATGTTGAGATTGTCTCTGGTGTGAGCTCTGTACCAGGTTTGTTATCAGGTTTGTATTATAAATATAGCTTATTTTCTCACATCTTCTTTCACTGTGCATGCTTTACAGGCTTGAAAATGTAGCACTGCAAAATATCTAGGAGTTCAGATTCAATAAACAAGACAACAGAAAACCAAATATGGCAGAATTTCCAACAATGCTGTCACATTGCAAACAAAAAAAGCACTCATTAACAACAAAAAACAGGGAAAGGGCAGTAGGAAATAATTCAGATAGGGAGGAGGCACAATGAATACCAAGGCATTGGTGAAAAAAGGGCTGAAAAGACCACTGTAAGTTAGATAAAACAAGTTATCTTCTAATAAAAGGTCTCCAGGGAAGTCCTCCATCAATATTTTCAAAAATATCTAATAAATGATTTATTTGTCACTTATTCCTTCTTCTGGAAAAATGTGTCAGGTGTAAAACAAGTTTTCTGAATTAATTTTGTAGCCGCTGAAGCCTGGATGTAAAGTGTTAAAAATAAGTAAGTCTGAAAATGTGAGAAATAGAAGATGCTGCTGTTTGGAACCAGCTGTGTGTCCCCAGAAATGGATGCAGATGGTCAGAGACTCCCAGAAAGCAAGAGGGGTACCCTGCACAGCCACACAACACAAGCCAACACCATTTCTGAATGGGAAAAGGAAGAGAAAAAAAAAAAAAGAGGGAGAGCTGTAGGTGTTATTTTTCTCCCCCCCCTCCATGTGTACCCAGGAATATCTTGAAGTGACTGCTGCAGTTTCCTGACTGCTCTCTACAGCAGCTTTTTTTCCACACTAGAGAAGCAGGCTCAGGGCAAACACACACATGCCCACACACACGTGTAACCTCCTGCTTCTACTTTCTCACTGATATATTAGAGATCTTCAGTGATACTTTAGAGGATGAGATGCTGTCATGCAGAAATAAAAGCAGTAAGAAGGGGTAGACTTCAAAATCATCATTCACATTCAGTAATATGAAGATAATTTCATTAAATCTTCATTTTCACCAGAATTTACAGGCAATTCCAAACCTGGATTTCAGCACACGTTAGCTTAGGGAAGCTATTACTTTAATAACTGGCATGCATGGTTTTTTACCCAGCCGAACTATAATGTCTTGCAGACATGTAGGCAAAACAGCAGATTTTTTAGGTTCTGAGAAAGTACAAATTGTAAACACAGTGCAGTAAAAATGCCTTCTTCTCCATTTCCCATTGGCTGTTTGTCAATTTCTTTCCTTCCCACACTCTCCCAGCACTTGGTGTATCCCTCCTTAAGCCAGAGATCCTAGGTCTGGACATTTCACTCAGCTGCTCTCGTGCTGCAGCACAAATAGAGAGAAACATGAAATGCTAACTAGAAAACAAATCTGCTGTACACTGCCACATACTATAGCATCCAAGCATTTGTTTGAGATTTATCATTCTAGTGAAAGCCATAAATCAACCTTACAATAAGTTCCTAACGAGGTAACAATTAAAGATTTTATTTATTTTATTTTGTTTTATTATTTTATTTATTTTATTTTATTTTATTATTTTATTTTATTTTATTTTATTTTTATTTTTTATTTTTAAAAATTTTATTTATTTTATTTTGGTTTTTTTTTGTTTTATTTTGTTTTATTTTGTTTTCCTGAAGAGAAATGCTGGGTTGGGGCACACATTTGTTTCTCTTTAAGTCATAATTTTTAATCACACTAACCTTGCAGACAGCCTATATAAGTCGCACAGCTTACTGAAAATATTTGATATTGACTTTCCCATCTATCTTTTTCCCATGGGGGAAAAAACTGCCACAGAGTTTGCTGTGTCTACTGCCATGTTATCTTACTCCCTATAGAAACATGAAAGACCATCTTGAAAGTACTGAGTTATCAGGCTCAGGATTTCTCTGTAATCCTCCTGGGCTGTGTAGGCAACTTTTATCCCTCACAGGGAGACCCACAGGGAAAAGGTGCAGGTGAGCAGAACAAGGTGTGGGTGACAGCAGAGGAGATGTGTTCATGGTCTCTCTTTCCTTCCCAGAAGTCTCCTGGATTATTGCACAAAGAAGTCTGGGCAGAAAAAGCATGAAAATGCAACATTTCAACTGTGCCATTCATCATTCTCTCTTCTGTTTGTGGTGGTCCAAAAAGATACAGAGATTATCTCCATCTAGCTCTCTAGTGGTTATTTGCCTACCCTAAAAAGACTCAGCTCAGCCATCACATGAGTACCATAAAAATTCAGCCTGTGAAGACATTTTAGGCAGACAGTGAAAAAATAAACAAGGCTGTGTCCAATTTGAGGTGCTTTGCTTTTCAGCACACGATGCTTATCAAGACTGGAGTGATTGGTCACGCTAACTTTGCTGTGAAAGAAGATTTTTGGTGTGACCCTCAAGTTCCCTAAGCTCTGACAAGATTCCAGGTCCAGCAAGGTTTACATTATGTACACCACTATTCTGACCTCATGCTTTACCACTTCACTGAGGCAGTTGACACCTCTCAGGAATACTGTTGTTGGCTTTTGGCTACTTTTTAATTTAAAATACACCTCAAGAAGGGCCTTCAAATATGGAAATTCTAAAAAACATGTTGGACCCATGATGAAGGTAGACACTAGAGAATTCCAGCTACTAAAGGGGACTGTATGTGTGTTAAACTACAGCAAAAGCTTGCAAAGTCTGTGAAAAAAAAAAAATTAAAACATCCCTCTGAGTCTGAATGGGGAAGAAAATTTTGGGCTAAATTTCACCATCATTTTCCCCATGCTTGTTTTTTTTAGGTTTACACGTTTAGTCCATGGAGTAGCACGAGGGCAGAGATGGAGAGATAAGACACAGACTCCTTCCCCTCAGCTCCATGAAGTCATTTATCAGGTTCATCTCCCACTGGAAAGCAAGAACTACATTTCTGTGTGTGTGTGCACTGCTGCTTATCAGCATTGTAAAAGTTCACAAAGCTGCAAGGCTGGCAGTGATTACAGGAGTCTGAAACACCACAGCCTCTTTGATAGACTTTGCCACCCAGGGCTACAACTGTACTCCTTACTCCTTACTCCTTTTATGCAAGCCTCCTATTTTAAATTGCATTTTCTTCAAGTTAGTGGGAAATAAGCAAGGAATGCAGGTCAGCATGGAACATCAAAAGGCCACTGCTCTCCCCAGGGATGAAGAGAAAAAGAAAAAAAAAAAAAATCAAATCACATTTTTGATTTTTTTTTTCAAGAAGCTTTCAAGAAAAAACAAAAGCTGCAGCTCTGTTTTACAAAACACACTTAAACAACCTAACACTGAATTATTCATGCCTGTTCTGAAACACAAGCTTTATAACCCTGAATTAATTGCCCTTGGTGGTGAGTATATCTAGTCTCATTGTAAATACTTTGCCAGTTGAAATACAAACATGTTCTGCACACACACACAAAAAAGATGTTAACACAAACAGTGTCCTAAGCTTAAAATTATTGTCACCTTCTTTTTCCTAACAACTTCATTCCAAGTTTAACTTTGTAAGCCAGTAGACTGGATTTTCACTGGTGCAGCTCAGACCACAATTTTTAACCACAATTTTTTTGGGTAGAGATCACTTGGTCTGCCAGCTTGCAGACACAATCTGATTTTCCATTTGCCTTATCAAACTCCCTCTGCTGGGATTCTTTGACAGGTAGCAGTAATTTTCCAGAATTTCATGATGGGACATTCCTTCATTCAAGACCCCTTGCTAGCCAGACACTCAACATCTGCAGAAAGGTACCAGGTTCCTGAAACCAGCATTGCCCCTTGAAATAAGGGGGCACAGAGCCTCCACAGAAGCTTGCCTTTTGGGTGGAATGGTGTAAAAAAACATAAAAACACAACATGAAAAATAGAGTGAGGCTTTTCTTAAACAACAGCAAAATGTTGCCTTCTGCAGGAACAAGAAACAGCTTATTGCAATGAAGCTTTTCTTTTGCCTGTGCTCTTGTTCCAGTGCAAAATGCTTTCTACACTGATGCCTAAACCTGAAGTGCACTTATCATAAATATATGGAAACCTCTTCAACTGGTTGCAGGGATGAGGCAATGAATATATTTTAAAAACAAACCCTGCTGTCCAGAGTTGTTCCTCTTAAAGACAGAATACTTTCTTACAAAGAACTCTGTGTCCTGTTCCCTTTGGAGTGGTGGACACAAAATAAAACACTCCACAGAAGCTGGTATAAGTGACATTCAGCTAAGGGCCTGAATCCTCAGCTGCACTGAGCTCCTGACCAGTCCTTTTCATGGGGGTTGTAGGAGGAGAAGGGCCACTCATTCATTTCCAGGCTTCTCTGATTTCTTGGATGGCACATAAGTTTTAGGGTCCTGCACTTTAGGGTCCTGCACTGTTTGCTCTGGTCTTATCCAGGGCAGAGGGAAGGGAAGGAAATATCAGAGCCCTGAGGGTCACCAAATCTTTCTCTGCTGGAGAAGGACCTTCAGCTGCTGCATCAGGACAGCCAGGACAAGGACCCTGTACATGAAATATTTGACAGGTGTGTGTTAAGGCTCTTTTACTTAACACTGGAATTTCACTGGGGCAGAAGAAATGGGAGATGGGGAGTGGTTGCTGTGCTCCTCCATCAGCCAGGCCATGGAAGCACTGCTCACTCCCTGCTCTTCCTTCCTTGCAATCCCTTGGAACAGGGAGCTCCCAGGCTGAACATTTGCCCTACTGTGTCTAAAATAACTGTAGGTCCAGCTTTGACCATTCCTCCAGATTTCTAGTGTTTTCCACAGCTGAAACCTGGAGTTGGTAGGACTGGCATGTCCCTGAGCTGATGCTGATCCCAGCATCTGTGCACCCAGATGCTCCCTTTTGCTTCCATCACACCTCACCATGGCCTTTGCCCCGTGCTTCTTGAGCTCCTCCATGCTGTCTTCAACCACCCAGATCCGAAGAGATGCAGGGTTTTATGCCAAGTTTGGGCAAAGATAATGAAAATAAACGATGTTTGTGTGTGATGAAGCTTTGAGTTACTTTAATGGGAGGCACACACAGAACCATAATGGTCCCTTTAGAGGGGGGATAGGCTGGGGGTGGACAAGCATCCTAATCTCTACATATAATTTTTGAAACTTTAGCTTTAAAGAAATTTGTGATGATTTATACTCTGAGTCTGCTGATGTGCTGACTGCTTTTCTTCCCTCTGTGGAGAGGGCAAAGCACTTCCCACAGGCACTTAACTCACTGGCAGCCCAGGTCACACAGCGAGCATCACGATTATCCAAATACCAGGGGGCACAGAGGAATGTGCCACTCCTCACTGGCATGTGAAAGGAATGCCATTCTTTGCTTTTCTGGCCTTTTTTTTTTTTTTTTTTTTTTTTTTGTGAGCTGTGACATACCATTTCCTACGTGGCAGGTGGCATGACACAGATGAGAAGCCAGAGTGAGAAATGGCTTCCCTTTCACTCTGAGGCATGACATATGCTGGGAAATGCTGCAAACCTTATTAAGGCTCTTATTATTGTGCTGCCTAATGACTAATGTATATATAAAATATTATTGTATTTTACAGAGACAGCCAAATGTTCAAAAGTGACTAATAGTTTTGGACATGCAACTGGCAGCTGATTCCTCTGTCTTTAAAAATCACATCGCTTCAAAATTTTTCAGAGGCTATGCTGCTAAAATCACCAGTGCCTTTGAAAATGTAAACTATTTTTTTACTAGTTAATTACTGTGGCTCTGGCACTTTAAGGTTTTTCATTCCTCAGAAAAAGTACCAGCAATTATCTTACAGTGTATTTTCCTGGTAAAGGAAACCGACGCTCGATGTGATAGCCAGGTGGACAGAAAAACATTTAAACTCTGGGCCAAGCAATGATATAGTCAGAGGTCCAAGAGGAAGCAGAAATACAAGGTGGAGCTTGCAGTCTTTTATAGAGGTCAGAAAGACACAGACATGTGTCAGGGCTGCACATACAGGGCAGAGTCAAGGCACTAAGAATAAACACCCCCTCCGTGTGTTTCAGCTGCTGGAGGTTAGAATTGCAAGCCTGATCTAAACGTTACTGAATGGGGACAAGTTGTTCCCTGCACAAAAATATAAATCTTTTATTTCTCCCTGCAGATAAACAAAGACACTCCTTAAGACAAGGTAGTCTGAATTAAGGCTTTTCATCTTCTACATGCCAGTTATCCTCACTACAGCAGCAAAAGGGGGAAAGCAGAGGAGCCCATGATAACATAACTGCTTTGTTTTATATCTGCTGTCCCTGACGCCTCCAAAATCGGTGGCTAAAGAGGTAGAGGAAGCAGGCATAACAAAGAACAAGCCTGCTTTTCCTTCTCTCTCGGGTGGCAGTGCGATTCACCCAGAAGGGGGAGATCTCAGCCTGCATCCTGCAGCAGACATCCCACAGCCTGAGCTCCGGCTCCTGCTCCGAATTTGTCTGACGGGGGAGATTTCAACACGAAACATGTAATTTGGTGCTGGAGAGCGCTGGACCTCATCTGCTTGAGACGATGCACAGATACAGTCATCACACTTCATAATTTAATAAACTGCTATTAAAAAAAAATAAAGAAAAAAAAAAAAAAGAAAAAATTTGCACAGTTTTTCCTTTTAGCAACTTAGGTCCTGCAACTACACTCACGATGCTACAAAGACATTTGAATTTTTCACTAATATGTCATGAGTGCTGCACCCATTGCAAATTAATGAGTCTCTGAATAGCACTGTGCATTTGTCATTTGAATTTATGCTAATGCACTGAGGTCTCTTGATGATGTTGAGAGTCCGCAGCAGCTGCTCAAACTATAGAATATACATGCATGTTCCTCCACTTTTTATTCATCTTCCCTGGGATTTTTCTGGTCTATTATTTGGTCTGCAGTCCTGCAGCTGGTTGTTGATAGGATCTCTAATTCTCTTTGACTTTACACTAAAGGTTTGACCCCCAACCCTGGGCAGAAGTAATGGACCAGTGTTGAGAGAATTATGTGCATCACACAGCAACAGCCTCAGACTTGTGGGTCAAAAGGAGTTCATTGAGAACCAATGGTATTTACAAAGAGTGTTGGCATGGTAACTGATAACTTTTCTTTTCTCCTCAGATGAATTATACCAAATATAATTTATTTCAATAAGTCAGTCTGAGGCTGTGACTGTGCTCACATAAACGATATATCATGGAAAATTTCTATTTGTTTTTTCTTTCTCTCTCTTTTTTTTTTTTTTTTAAATTTTTTTTCTTTTTTCTGCATCTATGGATGCAAGATGCTGGCCAAAGGCTAGAGGACAACCTTTCCATTCAGAGTTCAGGGTTCAGGCAGTAGCATTTGGTAATGAGGAACAGCCTCAGACCTAATCCACATGGGGTTCTGTCAAAGAAACAAAGAAAAAATTGGGAGGGGAACTAGTTATAAAAGTTTCAAAATATTTATCTGTGAGCTGTTGTATATTGGAAGTTAGAATATTCCAGAGCAGACTACAGTCTTTACCAACTTTAGCTCTAAAGATGACAATTATAGTGCTGCTAATATACCCAGGAAACAATTATTTGAACTGCCTAATCATTTTCAAATGACTAAGAAAAAAATCAAGCACAAAGATGAAATAAGGATCACAGAAAGAGAAAATGCAGCTCGTTAAGAGTCACTTGATTTTTTGTACTCTTCCATGTTCCAGAGGGCCAGGGAGCTTAATAGTTTAATTTTGAAACATCTGAGAGAAGCAATGCTGTACAATATACTCTGGCCTTTTGTTTGCAGCAGGTTCTTTTCAAGGGAACAAAGCTGTGTCACATGAGGGAACTTGACTGAATTATCTGATAAATGTCAAAATTAGACAGATGCATTCTGCCGTCTCTTAAATACTATCAGGAAAGGTTTTAAAAAATTAACCAGTTCATCTCTAATATCAGAGATAAGCTCTGGAGCTGAACAATGGCATATACAAAGGGAAAAAGAGAAGACACTGGCTCTACTGTTTTAAAGAAGAACTCCCAGAGGTGCTACTTAATATATATATATATATATACACAGATATATACGTATATATTCGGGCACCCTTCTCAGGGTTAAAGGGCCCCTTCAGAGAAATGCATTTCAGTAAGAAGCAGAAAATAGCTACTTTCCTGTAGCACTGCAGTTTTCTCATTTTCCCATCAAAGAGGGTAAAGGCATTTTCACTGTTCTCAAAAAACTTTGAAATGTAAACTTGTTCGATTGATGGCTCCTTCTGGTCCTGGCAGCCTTTTTGATAGCTAGTGCTCTTTCTGGAATACTTGTTAAAAATGTCTCTGTAGCAAAGATGTTGGTTTTCTTTTCTTTTCTTTTCTTTTCCTTTCTTTTTTTTTTTTTCCTTCCCCCATGTGATTTTTTTTTTAATTTTTTAATTTTTTTTTAAGTCGGTGCATGGGAGACTGGAGATAGGCTCTTGTTTTTGGTACAGCAGTATGACAGGTGAACACTTACTCTCTCTGCCCTTGTACAGTGTAATACTTTATGAGACTAGACTGCCTTTTTTTTTTTTTTTTTTTTTTTTTTTTTTTTTTAATTTTATTTTTTCTTATTTTCCAGGTCTAAACCTTCAATTCCCTTTGAACACAACTCCTCATGATGACTTCTGCTGGGAGAAACTGTCCCTGGCATTGCAGGCTGTGAGCATGTCAAGGTCAGAGGCAGCTGTGTGCACCAGCATCATTGAACACCACACCAGGCTGTTAACTCCTCCCTTCACAGAGACTGACCAAAATTTGGGGGGGTGGGAGCAACCCCAAAGTGAATGGTGCTGTCTCAAATTTTCCTCTCCATCAGTGCCAACAGAAGCCTAACTTCTGACCTCCTTCAGCAAATAAACCCTTGTCCTGGATTGCTGCCTGTCTGCTAGAGGCAGCCCAGCTTTCAGAACACCTGCACTTGCATACTTCCTTGTTAAGCTTGCACAGCTCTTAGTTTTGGAAACATTTTCCTTTTCACATGTAGAATGTCTCCTGGAGGGTGTCACACATGCTTGTTTCCCATCCCTCCTGCTACCTCCTCTGACCCTGCTAATTCCATCATTGCAGTGTAATTGTAAAAGAAATCTTCCTGGTTGAGATAACAAGCAGTATCGTGGGAGCTTTCCTGAAGTAATATCTCGATGCTAACCACTGTTCACAGATCTGGGGAGGATTAAACTCACTCCGTGCGAAGAATTTTATACGTAGATGTAATAAAAAATAATGTAGCTTCCAGAAATAAATAATCTGAGGCAGACAGTCAGCTTTTTCCACTCCACTTTTCCTTTCACTGCATTCTGTGTAGCTATTAACTATCTACCATCTTTATTAAAGATTGTTCTTTTGGATAATAGCTGGGACAGTTTACCACATCAGAACACAAAAATATGCAAGTGCCTCCTGGCATGTTTCGTGGACCAAATCTTGTCCCTCGCCCCCCCTGCCCTAGACTCACTACCCCCCCTTTTTATTTCTTTCAAAAGGACTTCTGCAAACTCTGCCACTCACATAGCAGTCAGTGAAAAGTGCAGCACATTGGAATATGAAGCCATGGCAGAGAAAGTCCTCAGTGTGATCCACAGTGGCTACAGCCTGCTTATAGCACTCAGGAGTCTCTCAAGGCTCACAGGACATGGTGCTGCTCAAAAGTGATACAAACTTTTTTAAGCTCTTGGAGACTTCTAATATTAAAAACTCTTGCAGTGATTTTATATCCGTGTGGCTGCTGCTGTTTTTTAAGTGAGAAGATATTTGATTTTACTATGGTTCTATTTTAACCATATTGAGTACTTTGAGCATCTTTCTGACATTTCAGATTTCTATAACGATAGCTTGTTCTTTTCCCAATGTCTTTCTTTTAAAAAAGTGTGAGGGATGGCTGTAGTAGTGCAGATGAGGTTCACGTTTGAAAGTTACAAAACTAGAGGGGAAAGGTTAATTTGAGTCAAAACCTGAGCATCCCACAACTCAGACTCTCAGTGTTATTAGACATCTGGGGAATTTGGAGTAAGATTCTTAGATAATGTGGGTCAGCCTTGCCCTGTTTATAAGTGGGGGCTGATTTATAGGGAGGGGTTATCTGGCTTGTTGTGTGATTTAGTTATGGTTACAGAAGGAGAATCTGCCTTTGGGTGATTACCAAACCCAAGCACTGAGTTTTCATTTGGTCTCACACCTCAGCATGTACTACAGAAGGCTTGAAAGTATCCTGGAATCAAAGAATCCAAACATCAATAAAAAAGAAATCATTAAAGAAAAACAAAACAAAACAAAGCCAAACCATGTGAATTATATCTCTTCTTGTCCATGATAGCAAAAAAACTGCATTGAAAGCCTCATCCAAGGTTGCAGTTAAGATATTTCAGTTGTTTCCAGCTGCCTGGACATGGGAAATACCAGATACCTAGCCAGCATACTGCAGGCAAATAGTGTTCAGGGCCAAGCACCAGGAGTGGAGGATACAAGCTGGAGGAAGCAGGTGGGAGAATTTCACAGCAATCCTCACTCTCCACATCCCTGACACAGCTTTCAGAAAAACACTGTAGACTGTAGGACAAGCAGAGAGCTTGCTCAAGCACACAGATGATCCTGGGAAGTGTAAATCCACCTTTTTAGTAAAAAAAAAAAAAAAAAAGCAACAAAAATCAAACCACCACCACCACAACGACAAAAAAAAACCTAAAGCAAAACAAAAAAAACCCATGCTGGGAGTTGGCAATTTGAACTGGTTGGGGTGTGCATGTGTTGTACCTAGTCCATAGGCTGCCAGGCACCTCCCAGAGGCAGGGTGATGAACACTTTCTGGTCTCCTCTGTGTCATAACAGCCTTGTGTATCTATAGGAAATTATATATATGTACAGAGAGTAGTATTTAAGTATCCATATCCTCAAAAGGAAAAGGAATTGATCTCTAACTTGGCCCTTAGTACTGAACATTAGAGGAATCCTCAGATGGCAAATTCTGGAGTGGAAATGATCCTGAACGAAGTCTGGTGCTTTAAACACTAGACATATCTCTGCTCTAAATGAAACATTTTCTCTAAAGCTATTTATTTGATTTTCTATATGCAGAATGTCCAGATGCTGTGTATGTTTTTTGAAAGCAGCTTCTTGCTTTTAAATTCCATATGTGGAATGAATGTTTATTAACATATCAAATTGGATAGGATTTTAACTCAGAGGGAAAAAAAAAAAAGGGGGGGGATTGCAACAGGCAATTGTTCAACCTTTTTTTTTTTGGTTCTTTAATCTTCTCTGGTCTCACTTTTCAGTAGACCTCAGAAGCTGCAGAGCAGAGTGGCACCCCTGGCAGCACTTTCCTCCTCCCAGTCCCACAGCACTGACATTACCCTGTGAATGGTATGCTGGATCAACAGCTCTAATGATTCAAGAGCTGTCCCGGGGGGGTTGTCCTTTCCCCTTGGCAATCATTCCCTTGCAAGATTCCCATGTGCTGTGTGGAGGCTCGGAAACCTGCCTGAAGCTGGTCACCAAACAGTCTACTGGGCACAGCAATCATCTCTGTGACTTTTTTGCTTGATAAGGCAAAGGATTTGCCAGCTGTACCTTATATTTACCTACAGATAAAATGCCATGAGTTGGTTTTGTTGTACTATGTGGTATAGATATTTCATATGGCTGAGATTTCTCTCCAGGTGTGATGGTCACACATTTCATGCTCTTTTTTTTACCCCATCACCAAGCTTCCAGGTTGCAAAGATCCAGCTTTTCTCAGAAGGACTCGTGGTCAAACTGAAAAGGAGAAAAAAAAAATTGGAAAAAAAATTACATCATACTTCTTAGTAAGTTCTCTTGTCTCTTTCAACTAGCCAACATAAAAACCTTTTCTCCTGGCTTGTACAATCTTTTAAAGTACTAACAAGTGGTCTGCAGTTTCTAAGAGATTCTTTTTTTTTTTTTTCCTTTTCATAACTCCAGGGTTACCACCCTAGTAGGTGTGGAAAATCTTTGTTCACTTCATTATAAGACACTTTTGTGTACCATCTATCTGTATTCTGATAGCAAAGGAGAGCCGATATGTCATGTGCTGAATGCTTTTTTCCTCGTCCCTGACATCCTAGGATATTGCTCACTTTCATGTTCTAATGGAGCTTTCTTTTACCAATGACCAACATTTTCCTCTGCTCTCCAATGTTCCTACAAGTTTCTGAGTTGTTATAATTTCCGTGCCTGCAGTGCAGTTTCAGGCAGCGTTCCTGTTGACTACTGAGGAAATTAATATGCTGCCTAGAGAAATTGCCTCCAAATTTAGAAAATCTGCATGCCAGAGGATGCTAACTTGTGTGCACTAACATCTCTGTTTGAGTTCTCTGTTAAATTTGTGTGAGAACTGCAGTGAAAATCAGTGAAAAAAGGGCAAATCAATCTATATAATGGTTTTCACTGCAGGCTTTCTTGCAAACCTTTGCCCACTGTCACGGAGCAGCACCCTGAACACCAGCAGTGTCAGATGGAGATAAGAGCTCCAAACCAGTGAAAACGAATCTATGCATTGAAAACATTGCAGATACTATTTGTGTGTGATGAGAAAAAAATGCCCAAGCACGTTTCAAACATGAGTTTACTCAGTAACGTATTCTTGTTACCCAGTTCTGTATCTGGGCTATTTTCAGAAACTGAAAGCACTGCTTCTCTTTTAAAGCTGGCCACTTCCTTTTTGACCATCTTCCCACTCTGAACATAAAACAGGTGCATCAGCAATATTTGTCCATGTTCATAGCAAAAGAAGTTCTGTCTTTAATACCCATCTTTTCATGCAGCTTGCCTTATGTCAGTCATCAGCACTGATTCAAAGCTGCTGAGCGCTGCAGCACTGACTGCAAGACAGGTTTGAGAAGAGTTGGCTGGGGTTACAGCTGTGGGAGAACCTGCAGGAGGAGGAGGAGGTAATAGCTGCCTCTGGGAGCCAAGAGGTGCCAATTATAATTTTTCCTTCATATTTCTCATTTGCTAAAACTCAGTTTTCTTTGTTCTTTTGTGAAAGGTGGCTGGACTGATTAAGATTTCGAGGTGCAAGCAGACAACTCCTCTGACATCCATGGCAAGGAAAATAAAACTTCATAGTGAAAAGATTAATACAGATGTATTTGGCAGAGTTATAAACAGTTGGAAATAAGGTTTTACACTGCAGAGGCTCAGGAAACCTTAGGCTGTGCTGCCCATGCAACCTGCAGCAAATGAAGCATCCGACACAGACAGCAGACACTGCCTGTTAAAGGAAGGTAACATCAAAGGACACAATCCTCTGCAAACTATGTTCTAAAATTCCAAGGTACCCCTGCTTTACATTGTATTAGGGAACAAAGGTGTGAAAAAGGTGATGTTAGAAAACATAATCTTTCTAATATTTAAGGCAATACCCCTGCCCAACTTCAGACCACAGCAAGCTGAAGGAGGAACTGTCAAGAGATGAACTTTTAAAGAAGACACTAGCCCCCAGGGTCCTGGGGGTGAGGTATCACAGATTGGTGACTCACAGAGTCACAGGCTGCAAAAAAAGCAGGATAATTTGTGAAGTGGAAAAATCTAAAGCTGTTGCCTCCTTCCTTTACCCTGTCACACAGTCAGTGTTCAACCCAGTAACAACCACTCAGCTTTCCTCTCTTTTTCCATCCTGTGATGCCCTTCCCTTCCCCGTCTCTGCCATCAGAAGAGTAGGTCCTAATTGGTGTGGTGGGCTGCAGTTACACTGCCCTGTTACCAGTGAGAGGCAAAGCAAAGATGTTCTGAGCTGAATAAGCACTTAAAGTTTTTTTGGGTTTTTTCCTGGTTTTTTTCCTTTTTTGGGGGGAAAGTTTTTTTTTGGTTTTTTTGTCTTTTTGTTTTCTTTGGGGATGGGGAGGAGGGTGTTTTTTTGTTTTTTGTTTTTTGGGTTTTTTTGTTTGGTTTTTCTTTTTGGTTTTTTGTTTTGTTTTGTTTGGTTTGGTTTTGTTTTGATTTGTTTTGTTTTTTCTTAAATAAAAAAACAACCCAAAACAATAATGCAAGAGCTATAGATAGTCTGTGCCATCACAATCCAGCACAGGTGACCTCAGGTCACTATGCTCAACTTCTTACTCTAAAAACTAAAGTCTCTGGACACAGGACCTGGCAAAAAAGTAATGTTAAGTTCTTGCATTAAGAGACATATACTGCATGTAGGATATGTAATTTCTGATGTTGATTTTTTTTTTTTTTTTTTTTTGAGTCTGTTTGCCATCTCCTGGTGCTATCTACAAAGCTAGATGAAAAGGGGAGGTTCTCAGAGACTTACTGGTCACCTTCAGTATCCCAGTCCTATGCTGGTAGCATCTCTGATGGGATCTTTGCATGTTTCCACACTGCATTAGTTTGCCTCTGACAGCTCTCATCATTCAAAGATACTTGCTTAAAACACAAGCTACTGTATTGAAGATGGAGACTACATTGTCAAGGGAATACTACAAATTGAAAAAAGGCATTTTCAGACTCGTTGTCTTTCATGGTGTGCATTGAGACCATTCCATTCACTACACCTTTCAGTGCAAGATGCTGACCACTGGCTTGGTTTATGAAAGAACAATTTGTGTTCTGAAAATAAGTGGGATAGTGCACTTCTAAATCATATACTGCTAAAGAATAATCCTCCAGATTTTTCCCAGTAAGTAGGTAATTCCTATCACACTTAAGATCCTGGATTTCAGCCTGGTAGCTAATCCAAACCTTTTGGTCCTCCCAGCACACTTGTTTCAGTGGCATTAATAGCATTTCTGCTCCTCTCCAGTGCATCAACAGCTCACTAATTAATACTCTTTTAAATAATAAAGTAAAATGAAATGGTACAAATGAAAGAAGTAGAACTACATAAGTTTTAATCAGGGATAATTTCAGCTCCCGCATTTATTGATTTTCCCTCTTCATCCTCCCAACAAGGCTTTGAAACAGCTCCTGGAAGATTCCTTTGGCAACTGAAATCTAGGAACTATCTTTGCGTTGCCAGCACTAATGCTGTTTTCTACTTTAAATTTAAAAAAAATTAATTTCTGATATTTTGTTCTTCCTATTTTAAAAGGTTCAAACTCAGAAGTTATGTAGTGGTGGCAATCCCCTTTTATTGTAAACTTAATAGAATTTTTCTATTTGTTCACAAATTTATTTTCAGACCCGAGTGGTTGATTATAAAAACTTAAAAATGAAAAGCTAAAAATTGATTACACAACAAAAAGGCCACTCAAACCCTGCATAATTTGTGAAAATAGATAAGAACCCATCTAAATATGATGCTGGGGTAGCTGGGGGATATTCGAATAATCTGACATTCTTTGTACCTGCAGGAACATGGGTGGGAGAGAACCCAAATATGTGTGCTTGTTCCATGGGAAAACCTTAGGTGTTTCAAAGAGAATAGGCAAATGAGGCAGCTTCTACAGTTTCAGTGATGACTGAACTATTTTTTTAACCCTTATGGTCAAAGACACAAGTAACTTACAAACAAGAACTGAAACCATTTCCAGGACAGTCGTGTTGGAGGGGAAAGTGACCATAACTGGGCAACTTTTCCATGGCAATTTTATCAGTACAAAGACATCCCCCTCTCTTGCATTGCTTTACTGCCACATCCAGGACGTAAGTAACAGGCAGATGCTGGTTCTATTTAATGTGAGTAAGCAGTAAATTAGAATGATGCAGGTGTTATGTATTAGTGTATCACAGGGCTCTTTCTTTTCATAATGTTAATATTATATCTTTTGGTAACATTAATTGCAATATTAATTGAATTCAATCGTTGCCTGCATGCATTTTTTGGGATTAACTCTTTTATTGTCCTCACATACTTTTCGAATATGCCCTGCAGAGTAGTTAGTGTCCACGTCATGCTTGAAAACAAGAACCATTATGTATCTTTATCTAATTTGTGTTCCATTTGTGAGAACATGAACCCCAAGGGGGGATTTGCTAGCTCTGATTTGCCTTTTTTTATTTCTTAACTGTTTAAATAAGAGACCCTTTCCTAGTGTAGCTGCTTTCTCAGCTATCTCATCTTTACATTGCTCTTTTTCCCACTAGCTTTGATTTGTACATGTGGAATGTTTTTGATCAGATAACACCCACTAGATATGTTGCTGTCTTTGTTCAGGACATTGGTTTTGTAAGCTGCAAAGCTGATAAACACTTATATGTGCCTTGTTTCCTTTTCTGCATAGAGATTCTATTGAGACATCAGGACATCTGGGGAAAACATGTTTTTTAATATTATAGCTGTTGTTATTAATTTTGGATCCAACATTATCATATTTGATGTCCGCATCTTTAAAAAAAAAACAAACCAAAATGATGCCTTGTTGGCAATAATGAATACAAGTTGAAGAGAGAGGAAGAAAGGCAACCTGCCTTAAGGTTCCTTTGTTATAAAATTCTTACCTGAAAAAAGGACCTTTGAGGATATTAAAACCTGACTGGTTTTCTGCTAGCCTCATGAAAGACAGAGCTCTTCTTAAAGTTCTGTTGCTTTGTTGTCTCCACAGTTCTGATGGTTACACAGCAGTTCTCCTTTTAAAATAAATCCTTGGGACAGAAGATAAAACAAATGCCATGCTCTAGTGACTGGTATATACCAACCAGAGGCATATTCACATGAGAAAACTGCTTGACAAATATTTCATCTATCTGAGATATTTTCCAGCTGAGTTGCCTTGCTATTCTGTTCCCACCACATTCTCTGCATTGCACAGTGGAAAAGCAAAGACATTTAACTTCTGTACTGGGAACTTCAGATGTTAAAAAACAGGTCAATTTTTCTTTTTTTTTTTTCAAGGTCTTTTTTTTTAGTTGGCATGGAATAATGGAAACAAAGTTAATATCAACTCTTTGATTACATAGTATAGAATGAGTAGATCTAGGAGGGGTTAGCTACACAAGCCAAAAACCCCTGCACACAATAAATAAAAATTCTCACAAACTAAGGCTATTTACATACTTTTTGCAAAATTATGAAGAGCTCACATTACTAATTTTCCTGCCATTACTATAGGAATAAAACTTTTCCAACTATACAGATGTACAACTGACAGAAAGAAAAAAATAAAAAAGAAATAAGACCAGAAAATCTTGTATTCCAAATCAAGAGGAAATAGAAATATTTTTATGGAGGTCAATATATCAGAAAAGATTCCTTCAATTAGCTCAGCAGGTAATTTAACATAAATTTAGAATGAAAGTTCTTGCCTCATGCCAGCCAACAGGTTTGTATGTCATTGTTCTGTGCCTCATAAGTTTCTTCATCTATATAGAAAACAGACAATAATTATTTATTTCAGTTAGAATAAGGAAAATTTTAGAACAGATTGAGTGCTTTACTTTTCAGAGTAAAAGCTAAGGTGAAAAATAGGAAAATTAATTTTGTTGTACCTTGTGGTGTTAGAAGAATTAATAATTCACCAGTCTGAGAAAAAAGAAGGAACCTGGTGGGAAGTTGTACAGCTTGTTCCTCATCCTTTGCACAAAAATATAAGGCTAAAACTCCTCATTAATTGGATACAATTAAACAGCATAGGTCACATTCTAGAAGTTGATCATCTAATATCCCTGCAGGGATACTCTTGTTAGCCATGAAATAACCAAACATATGATGAATTTGACAGAAGATTGCTTGAAAAATCACTGTTTGCTGCAGAGTAGAAAAAAAAGGCTAAATTTGTTAACTATTTAACACACATCTTTTACTCATCTCTGACTATGAGTAAGATGGGAAATGAGTCAAAAAGTACCATAAAGGGAAGAGTTTAAGTAATCAGACTATGGCTTTCTACCTTTAAAACACTGCCTACATCTTCTTGGAAATCTCAAGCAAAAGTGAGGCTGATTTCAGCCCATTTTGTGCTATACCTGTGTGACAAAGACACATTGCATGGTTTTGGCACAGCTGGCATGGGTTTTTGGACCAAAGCTCTGACCCTGGACCAGGTTAACACAATGAACACCAGCTAGCCATCCTTTGGAACATGATTATTTTGTAAATTTTCATGAACTCCCTGCTCCAGTAAAAGGTAGGCTTCAGCTTCCAGTGTTGCCTGGTCTTTAATCTTCCTAAGGATGAAAAGTTCACTGAAGAAAAATCAAGATGATGGGTACTCACAGTACTCAAAATGGATTACACTTGGATTTTATCTATTCTAGGACCAAGGCAAGAAAAATATTTTTAAAAATCCCCAAAATATAAGAAAAAAACTGAGGCTTTTAATGATGTTTTTACATATAGCATCTCTGTGAATAACTAATACAAGATTTTCTTGAACAAGAGTCCTAATTTTCACTCCTAATTCCCTGTTAGGTTCTCAAGTAAATGCTTGATTGTTAACAGTGCTGATCACCCAAACAGTTGGGCTCCCACGTGGAATTAGATTTCTAAACAGTGAATCTATGTGAAATATTTTCTAGCTGACTTCCCTCACTTGGACTTAGAGCTTTGCTGACATTTGATTTTGAAGATCAGAGTACTTCCTTTTGTGCCAAAATTAGGAATACTTGCCCCACAGTTAGGCTTGTGCATATGTAGGTTCATCCATCCTCCCTGGAGACAAGAAAGACATAATGGAAAAAAAAAATTAAAACATCAAGACCCTTCATTAATGCAGCCAGTAATTTTCAAGAAAAAAAAAATAGACTGAGGTAAGGATCATGGTATTTCACTGGACCTCAATCAAGAAAAATTCTGAACTTCTGATTGTTAATCTTTTTCTAAAACCTGTCAGTATCTTCTTAATTAAACAGAGATTCTCTTCAGTAAAACTTTTTGTGTCAGAATTAAACAGACTTCCAATTCTGACATTCAAACTACTTCTTGGAAGGTGTTAATGAGGTACCTTAGTTTGTTTTAATGAGGTACAACGCACAGCTTCATTTATACATGAGAAGAGAGATTTTTGAACAGGTTTTGCTCTGTAATCCCAGCAAAACGTACAGACTCTGCTCCTCACAATTAATAGGATGACATAAAGAGTTGGCAGCATTTTTCTGCCGAGTACCCTAATCTCATGTGGCTACATTTGAAAAGTGGAAAATCATTGTTATCTCATATAGATCCTTACAATGCACTGTATGTATCTAGAGAATGAGCATCAAACTGACCCTGTGGGTGTATGCTGCACATCCTGCCAGTCCATTGATTTTGGGACAACGCTGAAAACAAAAGGCTGGCTTTGAGGAAGGGCCATGAACTCACATTTAGGGGTGTAATTTTGCACAAGTCAGAACAGAGGAGAGACAAAACTGTCCTCCAGACAATAGGCTTCAGTATGGGGAATGCTAATTATAATGCTGGAAAGCTGCGGGGTCACGCTCTTTCCACTACTCTGTAATTACACTCCAGGAAGCATGGCACACAAGAGGTTAACTTCTTTGGTTCTCTTTTTCATTATGCTTGGGAATTTGATGCAGATGCAAGGTACAATTCCATAAGAATTATATTGCTGGTTATCATTAATGGCTGCTTGTTATGAAGTGCAATATTCCTACCTTTTAAAATTCAGCAGGATTCTAGACAGGCTTTTCCTCTGTTAGGATGTTGGCCAATAAATTACTCAATAGGGTGCATACAGTGGCTGGAGCAATATAATAGCATCACCCTTGGAAACTGTGTGGAGCAGTATTGGTAACCACAGGAGCAAAGGGGCACTTCTTCACAAGGATGTCTTTCACAGGCTCAGACGGTCAACTAGAGGGCAAAACACAATGTTTCAGGCTAGATATAGATTTCAAATGGGGCAGATATTTGGCAGGCAGGAATCATATACATAAAGATGACTTTGAAAAAAAACATCATGCAAAAGAAAAAAAAAAAAAAAAAAGAAAAAAAAAGATCCACTGTTACCACAGGAATCTGTATACAGTATATAGTGCTTTATTAGCTGGGTTTTATTCGAGGAGGAAAAACAAGACAAACAGACCCAAACTGCAACCTCTGTGAGCAGAAGAACCTTGGCTGTGTGCTGGCTTCTTCTCATCTTCCATTTAGCTTCTGCTGAGTGCACTTCTGAAATAATTTCCTAGATGGAGGTGGTCTTCTTCCTCAGCTGCTTGTTGATATCAGTTTTCATGCTAGTCCAACCTATTTGAGACATTTTTGGTAACTCCATATATCAGATGTCACTGGAATTCACCATACTGCCTTTATGGCTAACCCTATACACTCCATCTACCTGCCAGGTCACACCTATTCTGGAATAGATTTTCTTGGGCTGTAAATATTCTTTATGTAATATTTAAGAACTTGTTCATGATTATCATATTAAACCAAAGTCTGACCTGATGTGCCCAAGGACGGAGCCTGAGGACTCCTTAAAGAAGGTGCATAAAGAAGGTGCACACAAAGGCTCCCATCTGTGTGTGTTTTGCTTTCTGTACTAAATGGCTCCTAACTCTTTGCAGCTGGGGTGATAAGACATGAGACCTGGCTCCAGAGCTGAGCCTGGGGCATGGCTTGAATTAGTGATGGTGGATCTGCAGTAAGAGTCCTCAAAGGCTATGTGTGCACCAGCTTCTCTGTAGGGTGCAGAGCCTGGACAATACCACTTATCCACATCCCCAAACACATCTGACAGTCTCTCAGGTGCCATTTCAATACAGACCTGAATAACAGCAGAAGCAGTCCTGAACAATAGTGAATTACCTGTGCATACCCTTCATGTGCTCTGTAGACTCAGTTATAGAAGTGTGCCTATGTAGTATTTACATCCTTAATATACCTCGTTATAGTCAAGGGCAACTTACATGCAGTTAAAAGCAAAATTGGTGCTATCAAAGGAGAAGTGCAGTCACTCTTTAAAAATGGAGAAGATTATCTCTGAAAAGCCTTTTCAAAAACTCTCTACTCTGTTATTAACAACCTAAGAAAAGATCTCAAGAAAAATGGGATAATTTTCCAAACATAAAGGACAATATAAAAAGATGTTGTTTGTGAAAGTTTTAGACTAAACCAGATCCTCTATTATTAAGGAACAGCTCATGTTGCATGCTAGAGACTCTACACGCTTTTATGGCACTTCTACATATTAATTGTCCAATTTTATCGAAGTTGGTAATAATTTACTTATTACCAACATCGGGGGCTGAATAATATTTTCCTTTCCATTAAGTTTCTTTCCCAGGATTTTTTTGACAGTTTTATCCTCTCACCATTAATGTTACTTCTCATCACAGACTGAACTGAATATTCACATGAAAGATCAAATCACTGTTATTTTGACTTGTTACTATTCTTTCATCTAGATTGTTAACCCATCATTTTTATGGCATTTTACATTGGTTGCTACATTTATAGCATACCTGCTAGTCCAATTCATTATAGAGACTAACATTTTGCAGGAGAATTTTAAAAGAAAATCTCTTTAAGATCTCACACATATTAATGTGAATCTATCCCTCATTTCTCTTCCTTTATCTTAAGAGCTTCCTGATATCCTAAGAGTATTTCCTTATTTTCTGATTTAAATTTTCCTGGGTTTTATTTTTCAGTTGTAAAAGAGCTTAGAGAAGGCTTCCTGCAGCTAAAGTCACTTTTAATTATCATGGAGGAAGGGGCCATGATCTTATAACTGAAGGCAAAAGTCACAAGGTGAGATTAACCTGTTCTTGATGGGCTATTTCTGTGGAGTTCTCTTCCATTAACAGAGAGATTCATAAGCATGGGAGCCTACTGATAGGCTTTTTAGAAGTTATTTTTTTTTATTATCTTCCCCCTACACCCCACATATATAGAGAAGCTAATGTATAGAGAGAAACTAACGTATACAGAGTTAAAGGGCTTTGGTGGAAGACTTGATAAATGTTTCTAAAGCAATACTATCTCTTTTCTTTCTTCTGAGTCACCTTACTCACAAAAAGCCCTTTGTGACCTTTGGACAAACCCATCAGACCCAGTCTCTGTCACACTGCCCCAGCAGGAAACATATGAAACCTGTGGTTATTACTTGTATCACGTTGGTACCTGGAAGTATTAAGACCATTAGAAACAGCAAGGGTCCAAGGAAGTGTTAAGGAGCTAAATAGACGGGAGAGAAAAAGGAAAAGGTTTTTCTCATGGCTTTTTTTAAAGGTGGGAAGCAGTGTCAGCGAGAGATGAAATTAATTCCTGAGAGTAGAGAGGGAATTTAGTACAAAGTTGAGAATTTAACTTACACGTCCACTTTTTAGAGTTTGCTGCTCTATAAGAAGAAAGAAACAAATAGATCCTAAATAATTAGACTTTTCATACCCAGCTTTTTATGTGTGGAGTCAACCAAGAATGCTTTTCAGCTGATTTTGTAAAATTAAATGGACTGATAAAAGAAATTGAGTTATCCTCATCAGTAGACTGAATGTGAAGACAATTTCTGCTGTTAAAAAGATAGAATGGGGCTGGGGTGGGGAAAAGACAAACCTGAACAGTGAAAATTTACACACAATAAAATTGTTTTTGTGTAACAAATGACTTCTGCATGTGTTGTGCCCAGATCAATGGGACTCTGGCTTAAGAATTTGTCATGTAGCAGTGAAAATGTTTGTGGTGATGGTGTAGTTTTACAAAACTAAAAGAAAGCCCTAGATAATTTGCATGCACATCAGTAAGGTGAGATCAGAAGACTGAATCTCTGCTCTTAAAAATTAAGGTTTATCCAGCTATGAGAGCTGAGTGGCCACTTGCTCTGCTCTTAGTCTGCTCCTGGCAAAGATCAACAGGATTTTGCTTGTGATACTGTACAAAACAGAACTGAACTCTGAGTCATTATGTTTAAATATTGTAATTACTTGTGCAATCTGGGTAACTGTACTTATGACAGGCCAAGTGCTTAATTTTGAAGAACAGCTTCAAAAGTGCTGATAAATCCAAATGCCAAATTATCATGTACTGCTGAGTCCAGTCAGAAAATATAGGTGCTAGTACCAGAGGCTGTGTGTATGGCTCTTAATCCCTAAATATTTGATTTGGAACAAATTTTTATTTATCTTTAAAAAATCCAACCTTCCACATAATTAAACAGGCCAGTGAAGACTCTAAAAATATAGCAAGGGTAAAAATAACCCTAAAAACGACGGGTTAGCAGTCTCTGAAAAAATAGCAGCAAGCCAAACTAAAAAATTATTTGTTCTACATTTAAATATTCAGTTTGGACTCTGAAGAAAGGCAAGAAACAAACTGAGTGGAAAATATATCATTTTTCAGAAAGCCCTTGGTAATTATTATATTGTTACCAAGTCCAATAAAATATAATTATCTTGCATATGCTTGATGTGAGATCTTAAATTATAGATCCAAGTTCCTGCTGAAGGAGGAAGATACTTCTGTTTCAGGCATCCAAATGTGCACAGTAATCAAGAAGTTGTCCACATGTCAAGGACCCTAATTCAGAAAAATATCACTATTAGTATTAACAAGCCATAACATGTACACTTGTGTTTCATCGGCAGCTTACATTCAGGCTGTCATTTGTCTTAGCAAAATGTTGTCTGATCCAAATATCATTAAGGAAACTATTTAGAAGTTAAAAAAAACCTGAAACACCCCCCCCCCAAAAAAAAAAAAAAACACAACAGCAACAAAAAACCAAAAATAAACGAGAAAAAAGTTTTGAGCACTTTGTTTAGCACCTGTACACCTTTCCCTTGGCTCTTTCTCAGGGAAGTTTACAGACTGAATGGAATTATAACTTAATAATTTAACTTTCCCTATGGAAAGAATTCAGGGGTGGATTCACAAAGGAAATGCTGATAGCAAAGTCCTGCCTTCTTCCTGTGGCTGGAACAAGGGAAGTTAGTCTGCTTCTGAGCCCCTCATTTTTTCTCTACCCTCAGCAGCAAGCCCTAAGGACAGTGCTGGAAGTGGTGATGGAAACACTTCTTCTGCAAGTCCCTAACCTGTTTTCACTGCATTGCCCAGCCTCATGTTAAGCCATATTTTCTAAACTATTTATTTTGTAATAGCGTTGACCAAACAAGAAAAATTCCTGTGAGGCTGCAGCACAGGACCCCTCCTTCTCCCAGGTGCAAGCATGGCTGTGATGAACTGCAAGGATTTGGGGTAGCTGCTGATCTCCCTGTGGTGCCAATCACTGCCCAGCACGATTCTGCCACCAGGCAGGTGGTGCAAATTATCCATCTCCATGACCTGAAGATTTTGTCTCTCTTTTAGCCCACAGCTCCCCACATCAGATATCAGGACCCCTGTAGATACCAGGGAGGAGAATATCTACCTTTTAGTCTTATACTGGTGCTAAAACAATTGAGAGTTCTTGTCTCAGTAATTACTGTGACTTACAGGAGCTGTAACACACTGTCCTGCTGAGCTCTCCTGTGCAAGGCAGAGCTACATGCTTGGAGCAATGATTACTGAATTATTTATTGTCTTTCTATGGGTCTAAATATCTGTGGTAAAGTCAAGTTTATTGTATCCTGCATGCCTCAGCTCCTTCAAGATGTGGTGAAACCTACCAGAGGGCATTTAGATGCAGAGACTAATTACAGAAGCAAATTTCACTGCTGCTGGACTAAAATTTTTGGGAATGGTGACCTCACAGCGGTGCTGCCACTTCCTAACAGCCATCCAGAATGGCTGTAGTGTTGTATTTCATGTGCCCTGCAATATGTTCTTCCACCACCCAGCCTTTTGTTTATCCTTGCTATGGAGGGTGAAGAAACCTGAAACAGCCCTAAAAAATGCAGTACCAGTGCACTGAATCATGGAATCAAAGAATGATAGTCAAAGAATCACAGAATCACAGAATGAATTATAGAATGATTTCAGTAGGAAGGGACTTTAAATACCTTCTCATCCAGCTCTCCATGGGTAGGAACATCTCCCACTAGATCAGGTTGCCCCAAACCCCATCCAACCTGGCTAGGGTCTCACCACCCTCACAGACAATAATGTCTGCCTAATGTCTAACCTAAATATCCTCTCTTCCAATTTAAGGCCATTCATTTCCCTGTGTCCTGTCAGTACATACCCTTGTCTAAAGTCCCTCCCCAGCTTTCCTGGAGACCCTTCAGCTCTCCCCATTGCAGCCTTTTTTTTCTCCAAGCTAAGCAACCCCAATACTCTCATCCTGTCTCTGGAGCAGCCCTAGGATCATCCCTGTGGTCCCCTCTGGATTCACTCCAACAGTTCCATGTCCTTATGGTGTTGGGGCAAAAAAATTCAGAAGAAAATCTTTCCTTTTTTCCTTTTTATTTGTTTGTTTATTTCTTTACATAACCATAAGAGCTGGACCCAGTGCTGCACTAGAGGTTCTCACAAGAGCAGAGCAGAGGAGAAGGGAAAACTGTCCTCTGGAATCAGGATTTGCCCTCTGGAGGAAGAGCTGTACCCTCTCCTCTTATGGATTTGCAAGCAGCTTTTCCTACAGCAGCAGAAGGCTCTGCTGGAGTGGCTTCCCAGTTTATTTCCCCACAGGAACACTAACAGGAACCTCCTGCTCTCTCCCTGCTGCCCTCTCACCCAGCTTCCTGCACAGCCTGGATGCCAGTTTTATACAGTCCATGAATTATCTCTGTGTTTTATTTCCCATCAGTTGAAGAGCATAGCTATTTGAATTGATTATGTAAAGAAATAAACAAGCAAATAAAAATGAAAAAAAGGAAAAATTTTCTTCTGAATTTTTTGCCCCCAAACCCATATCAAGAGCTCAGTTTCTTGCATGCTACACTTTTGATCTTCACTGCTGCAGTCACAATATTCATGTTCATCAGTCCCCAAGCAACAGCTTTAAAAATGTGAATTCCTGGGTCTGGTGTTGCCTTCGAGGCATAGATAACCTTTGCAATGTTTCTTTCTTTGCCAGCCACAAGTGGGATGCTTGTGCAAATCCATCCAGGAGCTGGGGTTCAACTCATCCCAGATGGTGCTCAGTATTTCATGTGGATGCAAAAGGAGTGTTTCATGGTTCTGGTAGGTTGTCATAAGCAAGTTAAACTTGTGTGCAGAGCCTGTAAACCCTGCAGCTTGTGTTAATAATCAGGCAGACACTGCCAGTATTCTGGTTTGCTGCTCACAGAGGACAGAATAAAAAAAAAAAAAAAAAAAAAATTAGACCATAAAACCCAATAATTATTGCCTAAACAGGATTTCTGTGAATTAAGAAACTTCATAAACCCAATATTGAGGCAATGAAACAATCAGTATTAAAAAACCCTCATTTTACAGAGCTATTTTTGCATAATCTATTGCCTTTTGTGCTCATACTCCCTCCGTCGAGTCACGCAGCTAACTTATGAAATGTGAACTATGAAAGCCCAAACCTGTTAAAAATGCTTCCCATTGCCAAACAAAGCAAAAATCTTTCCACTTTGGAATGAGCGACTTTCTGTGATCCACTAAATCTGATGAAAATAAATGCTGAATTCAGATCAATGAAGCATGTGTGTGAAAGGGAAAGAAAGAGAGTGTGGGTGACTGGAAGTGAGAAGTGGAAGGAGCTCGGAATCCTTCAGTTTCCATATCTGCACATTATAGCTAATAAAAAATATAATAGCTTGTAGTATTTCCAACAGAAATGGGAAGCTGTGACTGTACAGTCTGCAGCGAGCCTGAATCATATGAACTAAATGGAATATCCTGTAGGTTTTCCATAGATCTGCTCTGCACACACTTTCAAATAACCTTTAACAAAGGCAATGAATCGCTGCTGCCGCTGTAAAAATCTCAGTGTGCTGTACTAACGTGATACTAATGAAAAGGATCTTGAAGAACAGAAGTTCAGATTACAGGAACTTCAGTAAATAAATCGAATCGTTCACCTGTATCATTTTACCAGGATATATATATATATTTTTTTTTTTTTCTTTTCATTGATTTTTAAAGAGAAGCAGGTGTGGGGTAGTAGTGACTAATTCACGCTGCAGAACCAAAAAGTTGTGTGGTTTGCTGTTTCTGTGATCTCTCTTCCCCACCCTCTGAGCTCTGCCATATTTTGGCAAAGGTTCAGCTCCTATATGAGATAGCTAATATAGGTCCTATATTAGATAGGTGATTAAGTAAGGTGAGAAGACAAAAAAGCAGGGACACTAGCTCCCTGCAGAGCTCCATTACTGAGCCATTCACAGGGACTCCATTAGCTTGGCAAGAAAAGAGCAAAAAAAAAGTAATGATCCAGACAGGCTGCTAAATGCTCAGTACATGGGGCAGCCAGTAAGTACTTCCTGCAAGGATGCCCACTCAACCCACATGACCCATGGCTGCACTATTCTGCCCTTGAATTACTTTCTCCCTGCTAATTCTCATGTGTTTTCAGAGAAATTATTCCCGGGTGAAGCTCATGGAGTGATTTATCTCATTTCAGGTCATGGTGTGCTCATCCAGCTGAGATGTGTGCTAGCACCCTGCTGGGAAGTTCATAAGAGGCTTGAGTAAGCTCAGAGGTAGGCTGTGTTTTTCATGTTCTTGTTGTGAACTTAATTCTGTGGTCTAAGCAGATGAATATCAGAAGTATACAATGTGGGACTCCCTTAATGGAATATGTGTAAAAATAAATGTGGGTTTTTTTAGTAATTTTTTCGTATTCTGGGGTGGATGGAAGATAGACATCTCATTAACTTGAGGTTATTAAAACATGACCTGCAATCCCAATAGAGTCCTTAATTCATCCACTTTTTGTTTAAGATTAAGCAGCCATTTTCTGGCCATGGGCTCCCAGGACTTCGTCCGAGGAAGGAAAAGAGAAGCTGCAGGGGCTGTGATGCTCTGAGCAAAGATCTGAGACATTTCCCATCTAGATCACACTTGGAGCTTGTAGTCTGGACTTCCCAGGGTGCTTGCTGTGGACTTCATTTTGCACAGGGTAGTAAATTTCCCACAGGCTCTGCAAGGTTTCTAGCAATGGTGGTTTTGAAAGGCATGTCACCTGCAAGCAGGAATTCAGCACAAACCCTCCCTGCTTGAACTGGAGGCTGCAGACCCACTCTGGAGTTGTTTTTTCTTTTTGCAGAACGAGCTACAATGCTGTCAGTGCAATTGCCTATGTAAGATACTTCTCCTTAAATGTTTACGGCTTTTCCTCTCTTCTGTCCAAACATTTCTTTTACCCGAGAACATACTTCATCTTCCCACACTCATGCTGGCAATGTTCATAACTCTGAAGGGGACACTGCCTTTTATATTTCAGAAGCTTTCACATTGTGCATGTGTTGAAGAGTACTGAAACTATTAAAGTTATATATAAGGGAAATTCTGGTAACATTATTAATGCCTGTCATTTTAAAGATAAAAGCATTTCCTCAGTCTCCTTGTGATCTGATGGATTTACTGGCATATAAAATTTGTACCTTTTGGTCTTTGAAACCAAGTTATGTCTTAGTGACCTGATTCTCCCCAGATCATCAGACAACCCCATGCAAGTGTGAATGTTTTACAGGGACTTGATTCTGTTTCGTGGGACTCAGTATCCCTGACAGGTATGGAGAATAAAAGAAAAGAAGAATCTTGAGGATAATAGCTGCATTTTCACTGTGATTTAGGGAAGATACAAATCACCACTTTCCAACCTTGAGCTTTCACATAACTCATGTTACAAACGAGGCAGTATCTTGCTGATGATTTTTTTTTCATTCTGGGTTGTGTATTGTAAGCACTGAGTATATCTGAATGCCCCTGTCTAATTATTATTATTACCCACTATTACTAAAAGTATTACCATGAGAAAGCCATTAATAATGCAGTATATCATTGTACTATCACTACTGTTGTTGCAACTCTTTCATTTTTCAACTTCTATTTTCAGTGGCTTTCATAGTAAAATTACCTTTGAGGATAAAATTTGATGTTTGTTCTTCTCAAACCAGAGAAAACAAAAAAATAAACATCTGAATAAAATCCATGCATCCATTTCAGAACAATAAAGCTGGAAAAATATTATGGGTTTTTTTACCTAATAATTGTACTTTTTTTTTTACTTGTCTTTTTTTTTTTTTTTTTTTTTTTTTTTTTTCCAATTACAGACTCTCAATAGAGTTTGAATGTAAAGCTCTAAACTTGTCATGCACACAATTTTCAATAAAGATCACATGCTTTTGTATGTTTGGGAAAAATGGTTGAGCAGCACATTACATGCACAATATATATTATTTTTCCATGCTGTTTCATCCAGCTCAATCCTATGGGACACGGAGACTGCCTGAGAAATGGGCAATGCTGTTGATTCCCAATGAAGCCACTATGAGTGGAGAACTTCTGAGCCCCTGGGGACGTGGACGCACAATCTTCATGTCCCTCCCACCTTTATGATGGTTGCAAAGCATTAAGCCTGTCTGCCATGTGAAAACTAGGGCTTTTCTTCAGCTGAATTCACAGAAATCTATTTTGGCTGCCTCTAATAATTCAGAGTTTGGCCTTAACTTGACGCGTCCTAAGTTATTTTCTCCATCTCTTTCTTCCCCCTTGAACTCTGTCCCTCTCCCTAATTAGCTCATGCCAGACCCAAAGTGCCCTGGTTATTCTGCTTCCAGCCTGGGACCCAACTCACATCCTCCTCTTGCTGATGTCCTGAGCTGATCTTGCAGGCCCCTGCACTCCCACCATGGTGGGGACATGCCCTACAGCTTTGGGAACAGATGCCATAACTAAACCATTTAAAATCGAGGAGCCTGCGGGGTTTGATTTACAGGGGGAAAGCTATAAACTAAATATAGCCTTGCTAAGCGATGAATAAGTTGGGATTAATAGTTTTGCAGAAGTCAATGGAATGCATGTTCACCAGAAGAAAGAAAAGTATTAAACAAGAGAGTGGGGTGAGAAGTGAGGAGGTGAAACTAGGCTCAGTAAACCCCTAAGATGTACTCCATGCTCTTCTCTTCAAGATCATGGAGTCATAAAATGGTTTGGGTTGGAAAGTACCTTAAAGATCATCTGGTTCCAACATCTCTGGCATGTGCAGGGTCACCTCCCACTAGACCAGGTTGCTCCAAGCCCTATCCAGCCTGGCCTTCAAGACTACCAGAGAGGGGGCAGAATGCCCCAGGGCAAAAACTTCTCCCTCCACACCTTCCCATGCACCAGAGCCCCTACCTTCCTTTTTCTCTTTTTTTTTTTTTTTTTTCCCCTGCATTTTTTCGTGCCTCCACCTCTCTTTATCCTGTTGCTCTTTGCCCCTTCCCCTTATCCCCATACAAGCTGAGGTGAGGAATCTCCAGAGAGATGATGCAGGCAGGGGTTGTTGGCAGGGATGTGCAGAAGGAGCCCCACATGCCTGCCTGCTCCCCATGTGCTGGAGTGCCTCCTCAGGCTCTCTCCAAAGTTGGCAGTAGTCCTGGCTCTGCCTTCTCAATGGTGATCATGGAATGGCAAATCTGCAATGCTCCATTGATGGGCCTAACAGGCTGGTGATTGCTTGAGGCAGGTGTTGTTGTGAGGCCTAATTTTTCTGGCATAAAATGCCAATTCTTTTTTTTTTTTTTTTTTTTTTTTTTTGCAGGAGCACTAACTAAATTGCACTGTTTTAAAACAGGAAGTCTATGTTAAAAAGCTGTGTAAAACCATTATGCTGTAGCCAACACTCCAGGCTTTTCTAATTAGGTCATTTGGAAAAAAGGATGACCTTTTACTTTCTGTGGTGCTTTTTCTAGGGTCACATGTTTCTAATTATCATTTGTATTTTACTTTGCTGAAGCTGTTGACAAGCTGTGGCTCTTTGTGTGCGCATGTGTGAGTGTCTGTGTTTTGGTTTGTTTGAGAGAGAAAAAAAGGGCAAAAAAAAAAAAGGGGGGGGATGTTACACATGCTTTGCAGGGATGCTGTCTGCAAGTCTTCAGCCAACAGAAGAGGACAGAAGGAATGTGAGCACTAATTTCAAGATGGTCCAACACAGAGCAGCTGAATCTATGGGACTGAGAAACCTAAGGGGGCTTTCCAGTGATTATGTCCTTCCCAGACAGCTTCCCTTGAACTTGCCCAATGTCCCTTCATGAATATGTGCAATTTCTTGGGCTGAGCATTATGCAAAACAGACTGCAAGGAAAAAGCGAGCAGCTTTCATCTTCTGGGCACATCATAGCATCACAAAATAGCTTGGATTGGAAACGGCCAAAAAGCTTATCCAGTTTCAATTCCCTTGCCATGGTCAGGGACACCTCCCACCATTCCAGGTTGCTCCAAGCCCCATCCAACCTGGGCTGAGACACTGCCAGGGATGGGGCAGCCACAGCTTCTCTGGGAAACCTGGCACAGGGGCTCAGCACTCTCACAGCAAAGAATTTCTGTGTTACATATATATATTAAATGCTTGTCATAAAGTCAGCGAACAGCTGACTGGGGTCAATATGAAAAGTTAAATTAATAACAAGGAAGAAAATTTGCATTTTTTTCAATACGTGTTTTGAATATAGAAAATCTGCCATAGAAAGCAGAGAGAGATTACAATTTATTGATTCACACCATCTCTGACACCCAGTCCTTATAATGAGATGAACTGTAGAAGAACCTGTGCTCTTGCAGAACAGTAAGAAAGTAAAGGACACTGAACTAGACACTGAGCTTAAATAAACATTTAAGAAGTAACAGGATAAGAGGAAATGGCCTCAAGTTGCTCTAGGTGAGATTTATGTAAGATTACTGAATATACTTCTTTGCTGATAGGGTAATTAAAGACTAGAATGATGTTCCCAGGGAGGTGCTTGAGTCATCTCAATGTGACTCTCCATGTTCCAATCTCTTGCCTTTGAACTGAAAGTCTGACTTCATCCATTGTTTCTGCAGCTCGAAAACAAACTATGTTGCTATTTGAGCCACCGACCCATTCGTGATCTTTGGAATCAGACCACCATCTTATGTAAAAGAGTGTTTTCACTGTCCCTCATCAGTTGTGAGTTTACTTCTTAATTAGCAACTAGTCTATTGAACATCCCTGCTTACACTGTGGTAGGTAGTAAATTTTGTGGTGCAATGAACTGCTAATAATTCGAAGACCTTCTGACCCAGAGCAGTTGTTGACTGGGCACTCATGATAATTTCATTTGTACAGTAAATGGGAAATGAAAACAAGGTCCTTGAGACCTGACACAGGGCTGTACTCAGTGTTCCAGGAATTAATTTCATCTCATAATTTCTTACAGGAAAAATCTGTTTACAAGAAGACTGAAAAGGGGAAAGAGTTCCCATCTGTGAGTACTGCTTTATGGAGATTACGCTATAGTTTCATCTGAGAGAGCGCAAGCCTGTTTTATTTCAGGAAAGTTCATGAGGCAATTAATAATGAGAATGTAGTTTCATCAATTTTTATTGAGAAAACAACCCATGGGTTAAAAATTGGTTGTGCAGTAAGAGCATGGGCAAAGGACTGTTATTGTGAAAGGCTCTGATTCAGAAAAGCACTGAACAGGTGCTGGATGTTAAACTTGAATTTTTGGATGTCAGTTTTGAAACAAGGCACCAATATGCACAAGCTTCCCAACTGCAATCTGAAATGTTGCTATGACAGTTTTCAGGGTTTCTTTAGTTCTTGGCTATCTGTAGGTGGTTTCCAGGAAGAGGCACAAATCAGCATTTGCAGAAAGCTGAGCTACCTACAAATTGATGTTAAAATCTAGTTGGCATATATTTATAATTTTATATGTGCAAGTAGCTCTGTGTGCACACACACACCGACACACACATGTGAATCAATAAATTTCACTTGAATTTGGTGACTTGTCATGCTAGACTTGCCACCAGCACTCTGTAAGTCCAGGAACACATTTTATGGACAGCATGGGTATCTTAGCACAGGTGTCCAAGTGCTGTGGCACTTACCTTGTGATCATCATTTACAGCCCTTGTTATGCTGATGCACTCAGGTTTGGAGGTATGTAGTCTTCTTCATTCCTTGTGTCTGGCTGTTTGAGCAACCACCTTGATTTCAAGGTGAAAAAGAATAGATTGGCTCATTTCCATTAGAAGATAGTAGTCTATATGTTATTATAGCAGAATCAGGATGAAAACTAACCAACTTCATCATAAACATAAAAATAAATTCTTTTATTCTTGGTCTGAAAAATGTTTTTCAAAACTGGTGAAGAATAAGTTTAGTTATAGGTATACGTACATATAGATCTCAAACCAGCCAGAAGCAATAGTATAGTAGCACATTTCCAGTGTAAAACCTCCAGTTTTCTCGGAAATTCAATCATCAGACAAATCATGTATAATTTTCTTTCTGATCTAAATTTTGGTGTCACTCGACCACCAGTACTTGAAGTTCCAGTACTTAAAGGGTGGTGACCAAACAGATGGAAACTCCCTTTTCACATGGAAAAGATGAGGGCTAATGGGTGCAAGTAACTCCTGGAGAGATCCCAACTGGACGTCAGAAAATGATTTTTCACTATGAGGGCAGTCAGACATTACAATTATCACACCAGAGAAGTAGTAGATTCTCCAGCACTGGACACTTTTAAGACTCAACTTGACAAGATGATGGGACATCTCATCTAAACCGTGCTCCTGCCAAAAAAGACTGGACCAGACGTAAGGTCCCTTCCAACCTGGGGTTCTATGAGCCTAACCCAGATCTGGGGACACAGTTTTTTTAAAGCTTTCTATTAGGAACAAGATAACAAACTGCTGATGAGGTCCACACATGCATGTCAGACTGCACAGCTGTCATGTGAATTCAGTTCACCCCAAATCTGAGTGGGGATATTTTGAAGGCATCTGAATTTCACCAGGATCACCTGAGTGCTTAAAGGGGAATCACACTTGGTGTCATGGTTACTTGAATATGATCATGCTTGGGCTTAAATCATCTGCCTTCCAGTGAGAACAAAAGCAAGTCACTGCACTGAAGATCTCCAGGTATGAGAGCCCACTCCTGGTGGACAAGTCCCTATGCAACCTGATTGATCTTGAACCCAGGATCCCTTCCAACCCAAACCATCTATGACTCTATGACCACCTAACAGCTAGGTTTGGAAGGGACCTTAAAAACCATAATGTTCCAACCCCTGTGTGTGTACCCAGATGTCTACTGCTTTGTTCCTTCATGTACAAGCAAGGTGTGTATGTGCCTTTGTACAGCTGCCGTCCTGGGGTGGCACATGCAGCTCCTTCCTTCCCCACTTTGGGTCACAGCAGCTTGGTTCATTCAGCATTTCCAGGACCTTTAACTTATTGCACTGGATCCCAGCTAATCACATGGGGGCTGATGCCCTCCAAAGACACACAGTAAGCCACAGGGAGCAAGTAGGTTGGTTTTTTTTTTATTTGGGTTTGGTTTGGTTTGTTGGTTTTTGTTTTTTTTTTTCTATAGTACCAAAGTGAATGGGTCTGAATTAACTACTCCAGGTATGTGCCAGTCCAACACCTAATCCCTGTGTTTTTAATTTCCTTTTACTCCTCTCCCCATCCATACAGCCACGTTATTAGTCCTGTCATCTCCAGAACTATATGAGAAGAGTTAAAATTAACCAAACATTTTGATAACCTCAGAGCGGCAGGAGTAATAGTTCTGGTCTGTGCTTTAATTCTTGGGTCAGAGACTTTCTGTCAGTGTTACTTATATGATGCATTGCCTTGAGCAAATATAGTAACTAATAAGAAGTTCCTGAGTTTATAATTGAGTTTGTTGAATATCTTCCAAGTCTTCTCTGCTCTGTTTCCTACATGGAAGAAGCAAAATATACCCAGAGCATAAGACTAAAAAAACCACAAGAAAACCTAGAAATAAATGGTTAAATTGACCTACATACAAGCAATTTTGCTTACCAGATTATTTAAAAGGCTAAAGGGCTGCAGATGTCAAATCCATATATGTATCAGTAAAATGATCATGATAATCACAGCTTATAAAATAGAGCTGAAATGCTTCATTAGGTACTGACAGTTTCTAAACCATGTTGTCACTTTCTGAAAATGTGTCACACTGGCATTTATTTTTTTTTCTAGATAAAGAAATAGAGAATTGCACTGTGAAGCAAGGATGAACTAAAAGCAAATCAAAAAGGTCTCTTAAAGATACCACCATTCTCTTTCAGCAAAGCAGGACAATGTATTAAATAAAACTGCTCTTAACCTGTTGGGCACTTGAATCCCTTGGGTTTCCTGTAGTTTTTCTATTGAAAAGGAGGCTTAAGAAGTACAGGTTTCAACAGCTTTTCAATTGCCTGTGTCTCCATGTAAGAAAAATGTAAAATTTAAAGCTAAAGCAAATTCACTGCTGAATTTGTATTATATTAATTTTCACTTGAAATTGTTCTGTTTTAAAAAGTGTTTGTTGTGAGGGGTATTTTTTGTTTCATTTATATATTTTTATTTTCTATTAGTGTGCTGGAGAATTTGTTTTATAGTTTCTTCTTTATGGTTTACTTGTTAATTTTGAGGGTTTTTATTTCATGTACAGATCCAGTCTATCATTACACAAAGGTAATTCTTGGAAAGAGAGGAATGTTTCACTCTGAAATATCCTTGTGGGTAAAATATGCCCTTTTTAAAACAACATAATTTAAGCATTAATTTCATAATGACTGTGGCTAATTCTGCATATCTCAACAACAGCGAATTTCACAGAAGATTCTTAAAATAAAACAAGGTCCCCAGTTTGATTCTACAGATATGCAGTACACAGGAAAAACTACTGAGCTGATCTGTGAAGTGCCTCCCAGGGGGGATTTTCTAGCAAGAGGAGCTCTTCAAGTGAGCCAAAAAGTCTGGCAGGAGTGGCATAAGTAAACATTTTCCATATATTACATATAGCCATCTAAATAGTTCACCTTGTAATATGGAGAAATCACCAGTCTGGTCTGTATTACACCCCTTTCACTTGTTTCACATGGATTCATAATAATTCCTCTTCCTTTCTCTCTTCAGGTACTTCACGGTCAAAGCAGCTTTACTCTGCCCCTAGCCCTGAGAAACAAGCAATGAACTGGTATAAATGGGTTAAAAATTTGACCTAATGGGGTGATACTCCTCAAGCAGACAAAGACAGAAGTGAGGAGCCAGAAAGAATTGGACTGAGCCCAATCTTAGCAGTAAAGATGGGAATGAAAATTATTACCTGCAAAGTGGTCAGGGGTCATGTAAGAGCCAGGTGAGATCATCTTGTGTTTTCAGCTATTAAATGAGTAAGAGGAGAACATTTACTTATTAAGATAATTTCCTAATCATTCTTATAAGATTTTAATGAGTGACAAACTGACTCTGGATACAAATTTATGATTTCCCAAAATAACAATTTGATTGGTTTGAGTGATGTCTTGCATCAAGTAATCATGGTTAATTTTGCTTCTGAAGCGATTTGACTTTTCCAATCTATCACATCTTCCATGTGCACAGCTGTATTTCCATGGCTGCATCTTTGTTCTTTGTCTGGTGTGGCACCCACTGTCCTGGGAGTTTCTTCTCAAATGTTTCTTCCTCTCTTATGCAGGGACTAGCTCACCAGATATAAGTATCTGCTTTTCTAGCTGTTTTCTCCTCTTTGTCTGAATAGTCCTCATGCTACTCCTGTCGACTTTCAGCCCCTTTAAAACCCTGTTTTCTTAACAGGGTGAGAAAGTAAAAATAATTAAAATGAGAGCAGCAACCAGTAGCAGCCTGTGCAATGGTTTTTTTCTCCATCACCATCTCTATTGCATCAAACCAAGGTCAGAGAGGAGGAAATTGTCCCTATCTGCTTTCCTGATAGCATGGGCAATAGAAAAGAGGGAAAAGACAGATGTGCTGCTCCTGGCTGAGTGTGGCTAATCTGAAAAAGGGAATTATTCCACTTTCTTACACTTCCTTATGCAACTACAGCTTGCCAAGATGCATTAACATACACCTTGTGCTGTACCTGGGAGCAGCAAAGCCACGGTTTTCCTCTTTGATGCCAAAGCAGGGTCTGCGAACCGGTGTTACACACCTAAATAAATGTGGTTTGCCTTGAAGGGAAAGGCCTTAGGAAGGGAAAGGTATTTAGCATTTCAGATAAAGTTCTCAGATCCAAATTCTCTGACTCCCCCTCTGATGCAATTGCCCTGGAGTTTGTCTGTCTGTGTGCACGTGTGGATGAAGGCTGCAGCGAGCAGGGAGGCAAAGATGAAAGAGTGACAGCAGAGCTGCTGGCAGGAAGAGTGAACCTATTACAAAGGAGAAGTTAAGTCATAAACCACTCGGCAACAATGGCAGAAGGCTGGCTTTAGCAATGTGGAAGCTGCTGGCTGACTAGCAGCACAAAACCAGGCAACTGCACACCAGATGTGCTCAGCCCTGTGCGTGATACCCTGTCTGGGAGCGCAGCTGTGCAACTGCGCTGCTCAGGGTGGGCTGTGAGGAGTATCAAGGAAGGCCAGAGCACAGTTGACTTTTTCTTTTTTTTTTTTTTTTTCTTTTTTTTTTTTTTCTGTTTGTTTTATATCCTCCCACTCCTCATCTTCCTCCTCCTACACCCTGGTGCTGAGTACTGGTGAGAAAATACTTGGTTCAGACCCAAGCGGTTATTTTTGGTTTATTAAGGTTGGTGCTGGCTGCCCAGCCTACACTTTCCAACTTGCCATGGGACTGCTGGTTTTGCACTGTCAACATTTAAGGGGACATCTAAAAAAGAATTTGGAAACAAAATAATGCACACACACACACATACGTGGTACAGATGAGTGCACAGCCTTTCAACCCACACATTGAACTAGGTAGAAGAAACTGTCAGGTTTCACAGCTATCCCATCCGTTTCAGCTCTTATGAACAACACCTGGAAGAAGAAATTAAAATAACACAGGAAGGTGTTGGAGAAGGAAATAAAAGTGACTGCTGTTGGGAGAAGAATATGGGGACATCCGGTACCACAAGGTTTGTATATGTTTCTGTCCCCCTGGAAAATTAACTCTTCTGTAAATTAACAGAAAGCAGTGTTAGGGAAAGGCTCTGGGATGGAGTGATCTGAACAGAGGTCTTCCTCCATATTTGTTTCCGTGTGAGAAAAAATCAAAGAACACTCCAGTCACTGAATGAGTCACTCAGCTGCCCAGCCAGACTTTTCATACAAGAAAAATCAAACTGTTTCCTAGGCCCCCAGATGTGCCCAGCATCTTTGTCTTCCTCAGATGAGCTCTGCCTGAGGCATTTGCAGAAAAGCCATCACAACAGACTCACTCTCCCAGTGAAGTTCAAAATGAGGTCTACTTTAGTATTATGCATGTTACTGTGCTTCCCAGGGGTGAGAAAAGTGAGGAGGAGGTGCTTTATGGTGACATACCATATGAAATAGTGACTTGATCTTTCTTTCTCAATTTGCCACAAATATTGTGTGGAGATGATCAACATGAGCCAGCAATATGTGCTGGCAAGCCAGAAATCCAGCCATGTCCTGGACTACATCACCAGCAGTAGGATGATCAGGTTAAAGGAGGGGATTCTTCCCCTCTACTGCACTCGGGTGAGACCCTTCCTGCAGTGCTGGGTCCATTTCTGTAGCCCCCCAAACCAGAAGGATACAGAGCTATTGGAATGAGTCCAGAGAAGGCCACAAAGATGATCAGAGGGCTGGAGCAGCTCTGCTGTGGAACCAGGCTGAGAGCTGAGGTTGTCAGTCTGGAGAAGAGAAGGCTGCAGGGAGACCTTAGAGCAGCTTCCAGTGCCTGCAGGGGCTGCAGGAAAGCTGGGGAGGGACTTGGGACAAGGGCATAGACTGACAGGGAAAGGGGTGATGGCTTTAAATAGAAAGAGGGAAGACTTAGGTGAGATGTTAGAAAGAAGTTATTTCTTTTGAAGGTGCTGAGCCCCTGTGCCAGGTTTCCCAGAGAAGCTGTGGCTGCCCCATCCCTGGCAGTGTCTCAGCCCAGGTTGGAGAGGGGGCTTGGAGCACCCTGGGCTGGTGGGAGGTGTCCCTGACCATGGCAGGGATTTTGAACCCTTTTAAGTCCTTCCAACCCAAACTATTTTGTGATTGTACAAAGCAACAAGCACAACAGAGAGAGCTATGACAGCTTCTGGCATTTTGCAGTCTTCACTGTTCACCAGTCTTGCAGACCTTGAGATGATTTTCAGATAGTTCACTTCAAAGAATTTGGACCAAAAGCTACAAGACCCCCAGGTCACTTTCATCCTTCTACCGAAGGTGATGACTGCAACAACTCTTGGCTTGGATGCATAGCATGTCAGCCTGCTGCAGTTCATGTTAGGAAGCTAAGAGAGATGGCTGGTAGCAAGCTTGAGCAAAAATATATGCTAACCCATTGCTGCAGCTCTTGCTGTGATTTGTTTTGGGTAAGCTGTCTCAGGGAAACCTCATTGAGTGCTCACTGGTGGTGCCAAATGTCTTCCACAGTCAAGGAACAACTGTGTGTTTCTTCTGAAACTGCAGCCTACATGGCAAGCCTGGATGCTGGCAGAATCATTGTCTTTTAGATATTTTGCTTTAGGAATTCCTGTGGTGGACAACATTCTTGTGCTGGTGTTTGCCATGCCCCCTGGTGATGAAGGATGCTGGGGATGCCTTTGCTGGCAGCTGGGCATGAAAGCTGTCCTGTTTTGAGCATCTTGCTGGTCTTCCTTCACAATTCCCTGAGATACAGACCCAAAGATGCTCTGCACCAGGGTGTGTCAGTCACTTCACATCACAGTACACAAAGCAGAAGCAGCTCCATCCACCCAGGAGCTGTAATGGATGACAGCTCTGACAGCAGCTGAGGCTCTGTCCTCCTGGCTGCAGGAAAAGGGCCTGGAAAGAGGTCAGAAAATCTGTATGGAGAAGTCATGATGCTCATCCCTTCATGAAACAAGTGGGGACTTTTTTTTTCTATTGTTCCTATATTATTAATATTCCTAGTATTAACCTATTCCTATTCCTATTATTCCTATTATATTCCTATTATATTCCTATTATTTCCTATTTTTCCTACTTTCCTATTATTTTTCCTATTAATATATTATTATTTCCTATTATTTCCTATTCCTATTCCTACTTATTTATTTATTTTTCTGAACATTTTCCAGACAGAGTTTTGGCACATTTTGCTTTACAGAAAGTAATGCAATTTTTAATTTTTTTTCTTTTAAAAAATTTTTTCTTTTTTTCTTTTTTTTTTTTTTTTTTTCTTTTTTTTTTTTTTTGTGCCCTGCTGGTCTGTGTACCACGAGAGTCACAGAGAGAAGGAAAGCCATTAACCCCTTGGAAACCACCACAAGCAGGCAGAAAGGCTGGCCCTGAGTGGGAACACATGTGCAGATGGTGGGGTTATAGTGGCAGTGAATAAGAGAAGTGCACAGGCCAGATGCTTGGAGGTCCCCAGGAGTCCCATGCTGTAGGGTAGGTGGCTCTGCCTGCAAAGAGAAGTGGTATTTCCCCCCATTCTTCACCAACTTGCAATAATCTCTGCCTGCCCAGAGCAATCTTGACAACACTCACACGCCTGTAAACACCAGCAAACCACGTACACTAAATCTATGCATGGCTATTTTTGGTAAGCTAAAGGAAAAATAGCAGCCTGCGTTGGGAAAGCCTGGGAGTCTGCCAAGGCCATGATGTAAAGCTTTTCAAGTGAATGCTATGGCTGAATCAGTAAAAGCATGTCTGAGTCAGGATATGCTGTAAGATCTTGCCTTCTGAAATTAAATCCCTTCTCTCTCACAGAGAGGTAATATTTCATGCTGTTAACCCTTTCTTCTCTGTGGAGGAATGAGCATTAGAGCTACATAATTCAAAAGCTTCATTTAATTTAGGAGGAAATGCTTTGTTTAGTATTCAGCATTTGGCTGCTAACAACGTAGTCTGAATCTGCTAACGAAGCCAGAAATTCCCAGTGGAGAAATAATGAAAACCACTGGTATTTTCCTAGAGTCTTTTTATTTTTAAATCACATCAGTGGATTCTTGCACCACAGTGATATTCAAATAGCTGCTAGCTCAGAAAAGGCAGCCACTTTGAAAAACATATTTCCATATTTTCACTCTTAGTTTTTCTTTGTATCTGTCCTTTCAACTAGGATTAGGGTTGATTTTGTTCTTTTGCAAGATATAGATCAGGTTATTAACAGTGCTGTCCCCTAAAAGTAAAAGGATTCAACAGCAAAATACTTTTCCATATAACCGGAACACAAATTATTTTCCTGGGCCTTTCCCCAGCACCCTGGCTATAAAGGAAATTCCAAGCATTTATCTGACTTTTGACAGGAGATGTTTAGAGAACAGAAAAAAATATCCAAAAGGTATCTTTTCCTTAGTGAAAGTCATTTGCAGACCTACTGCTAGGACATCCTTAGAATAATGTATATTAACAATAAAAATAATCTGAATTACAACATAAATCTGTTTGAGAAATATCAAATGGTGTAAGTGGACATCAGGATACCATTTATTCTAACAAGAATATTGACTCTGCTTTACATTCTGAATAGTTATTGATTTTGTAGTGAAAAGGCTTGCAAACCATCCTGCTACCCGTGTTACCTCCCTTTCTTTTTTGGTATCAGTGGCTGCTCTCCACACCTCATCTGTATCTTTTCCAGGATCTGTGTTCCTTCATTTCCAGAAGTACCCACTTCTGCTCCCAGGTTTTCTTTCTCTGCTATTATCATCTCAGGTGCTTTGTTTTCATTCTTCACATCTCCCTTATTTATGCTGTGCTCCAACTTTCACTTTGGCATAAGACTTGACCTGGCAGGATGCTGTGGAAAAATCAAGCACAGGTTTGTGCACACTTTGGAGGACCTAGGAGGTACTTACAGGTGGTGTTTTGAGAAAGCATGGGAGAAAAACTGCGTAAGAATATCATCAGACCTGCAAATAATCAGATGTTCTAAGATAAAACTAGAAGATTTTGTGTAAAAAATTTTACTTGAAAATTTTATGTGACTGAACAGCACTCCTTACCACAAGCAACATGCCTAACTCACCAGACAGATGAAAGAAAGTTTTTTTGAAATTATGATCTAGGTGGGCATGTTGATCTCAGTCTTAAGTGCTAATTCACATATATATTAAAAAAAAAGGCAAATATTATAGATAGGAGAAGTATGAAAAATATTTCATATCTTTATTTCTGGAAAGGTATTGCTAGTTCAAGCTGACCAAGGATTACATGATCCATTGATGCAAGCAGTCCTCCACCAGCTGAAATTACTCCTGTCATCACAGAACTGTGGTGATTAATTCTTTGGCTGAGATTTGCTAGGCAAATAGAACAGCTTTTGAAATTCAGGGTCCTTTTGGGTGTTTCAGGCTAACTGGGAGACCTCAGTGCTTTGAGCACTCGTTCTCATTTGGAACAAAACCCGATAATAGCAATAGTTCTCAACATCACTAAACACAACTATTTGTTCCAAGCCTATGGAGATGTGGCACTTCCAGACCTGCTGTGGGCAGTGTCAGGTTTGCCTTGGCAGGATGCTGTGTCTCCCCCCCCTGACATTTGCCCTGTGCCATTGGATCTCTTGGGGTTCTTAACCAGAGAATAGTGTGGGATCTGCTTTGGGCTAAAGATGCAAAGTGAAATAAAATTGTATTGTACTCAGTTACTGACTCCCATGACAGCTGTTTGTCCCATCCAGTGGTCTTTCTGCTGCTTTTTTCACTGAGGCCATTTAAATCTTGGGAACATTTTAACAACCTTTTACTTCTCTCAGTCACATGAGAGCTCTCCTATAGCTGCCCACCCCCCTGATTTATTTATTTATTTATTTATTTTCATTCAAGGCTACATTTTTTGCCCAAGATGTTCTTTGTGTGTTGCTCCTCAATGAATCTGCCTTATGGCTTTCCACTGGGGGACTGGCACTGACACATATTTCCTTCCAGCAGCATCCTGTTCAATTAGTGCTCTATGACAGGTTGTGGTCCCTACTCAGCAGCAGCTGGGGAGTGGAAACATAAGCCTGTTTTTTGCTTGGTAGCCCTACAGAGGCTTCTACATCAAGCTCTGAATCTCTGGTGAGCAACTGAATCTCATTCCCTGCTTATTTGCATTTTATGCCTAGCATCTTACTTTGCATTCATCTATATTTATGATACATCACAGTCTACAGGCAAGTCCTTTCAGAGCAATTTTCTTGATGTCATTAGCCTCACTGGTAACTTGCTAAATGAACAGCAAAAGGGTTTAGGAGGATTCAAATAACAATTAGATAATTATGTCTACAAGAACAACATGACATTTTGTAGCTTGACAAGGAAGCAGAAAAATGGTGCCAGCAGGAGCAAGTTTCAGGTGAATGGCCAAAAGCTGAAGTGACTCTCTACACCACTTGAAGTCCCACAGGGTCGACCAAGCTCCTTACCTACTCATGGGATCCAAGGTCTCAGAATTTCCTGTTCCTTGATCTCAACCTTTCCCACTTTTCCGATAGTCCAAAGCCCTCCAGGATATGACTGCTACCAGCATGCCTAGAAACTGGCCTCCTTTCTCATCTAAACCCCCTGGCACACTCTGGTTTGCAGTTTTGGGAGATGGCTGATGTTTAATAATTCTGGGTGTTCATCTGGTTTTGGTTAGAAAATCCATTAAGAGATACCTGTTTAAGTTCACAATGTAGCTGGAAAATACTTTTAAGTAGATCTAAGCTCATGTGGGATGTTTAAATTCAGAAAAATACACAGAAATATTTCCAAATATAGTAAAGAAGTTGCTTCTACAGTGTCCTGAGATCACAACAGAATTATCAATGTGAGGTAACCCTTAAATCATGGCTACTAATTACTCATCAGCTGTTGTATAATAACATGCAGGAATAAAAAATTTGCTAAGACTCCCCCTCGTCCAAGGATAATGTGGAAGAAGACCTCTAAACTCTAAACAGTTTGTATGTGTCCAGGAAGAGAAAAAAGGGTGAAAATTATACTGACAGTCCTCTTCCCCTGTTGTTTCTAAGTGATATGCAAGTAGGGTCCTTCTCTGGCAGAGGGAATGAAGCCAAACACATCTCTGCTTATAACATGGAGGACCATAATGCTACAGAAAGCTAGATGTATGCCAGAAATATTAGTATAACCTGTCCAAGGGGTTTCTCCTGACTTTATAGCTCATCACACTGCACTGATTACTGAAATCAACGAAGAAACCTTTTTTTTTTTTTCTTTTGTTTTTTTCTTTTTTCTTTCTCCCAAGTATTTAAAAAAGCTATATAACCAAATATTCCTGTAGTTTAATTTTACTGCTGGAGAACTCAGCCTGACTATAGAATTTCATCTAGAATCAGCTGAGGACAAGTTTGTTACACAAGAAAGAGGTTATATACTTCTTGCAGTTATTATGACACTATGATTGACCTCATTTTGGAGGATTCTGCAAAACTGAAAAAATTAACATTGATGAAGAAATGTTTTTCTTCATTCTGGGGCAGAGTAAAGGGAACAAAATGAGAATAAAGGTGATTGTGGCAGTACTGAAAACAAAAATCAGAGCTCCTTTGTCTCTTTCATGTCCTTTAAATTAAAAATTTTAATTTATTTCACAGTCACCTGTTTAAGTGTACATGATCCTGCCAATGCATGTGGGGCTGCTCCACTCAGTCTGAAATCACACTAAATTAGATGATTTTTTTGACAGAAGGCTTCTATCTTCTATTACAGTTTTAATGAAAAACAGGGTGTTAGTGCAGTGTTGCTAAATTCACAAATCAAAAAATAGGTAAGGTGCTCCAAAATGATGAAATTCTTGTAACTAAAGCAAGGTGAAAGAGAGAAAATGTTTGGGGTAAATGTCTTAAACCAGTGGTGTTGGAATTCCCATGTCCATTCAGGATATTTAAATTTTTTTGTTGTTGTTGTGTGATGCATAATGGAAAGACGTTTATACTTTAAAAAGTGAAGCACAAATTCTGCCCTATTTGCATAACTCCAGAAGCTGCAGCCTTAAAAAAGCAGAGCAAGAATTCCACTATGAGCAATAATGTTGTAAGCTGCCAATGCTGCTGATGACACCCAAACCTTAACAAAACATAATAGCATAGTTTAGATTTCTTGAAAAGGAGTGTCTGAGTGTCTTCCATCTGAGCAGTGTTAGTTAAAGGTTAGACAGCTACGAGTGTGATAAATATGTTCTCATTATAGGCAGCTGCACCAAGGAAATCTCACATAGGTCTGAACATCTGCAAGTGGTGTAGCAGATAACATACATCTGACAGATCAACTAATTTACTGGTTAGTCCGGGAAGATTTTGCATTCAGATAGCTGAAGTTTCTGTATAAAATGTAAATTACTGCCAAAATGCCCTAAGAGGAGACTTCACAATTCATTTCCGCCCGTTGAACCTTTGCCAAAGAGCTCAGGTCCTCCAATAATTGGGCCAAAATTCCAGCTGGTGTAAATTAGCCCAACTCCACTGGTGTCAGTGGAACGATTTCGATTTACACCAGCAGAGGCTATAAGCATCTGTGTTTATTCATGCAAAATAAATGGTTTTGTGGACTAATTACAAAACGATTAAGCCTGCCACTTATTGGCATCATGTAAGTGCACAGTGCTCTGTATACCTGCAATACAGACAGTAACAGACAGAGAGTACTCAAGCTTGAACTGAGTATGGTTGAATTCATAATAGGCAGCTGAAGCAGCAGTGACACCATTCCCTGTTGAAATGAAATTTAATGAGGATGATGGAGAGAAATAATTCTGCAATCTACCTTTCTCTGCTCTTAATTGAACTAAAAGCTGGATGCTTTGTGCAAAGTTAACAGCTACTTAGTCAACTGAATATTTATCTTTCCACCTTTTTTAACATGGCATGAGTTAATTCTTACAGATAGGCCATCACAGAATTGCTTTTAAACAAAGCAGACAGATGGACTGTCTCTTCTCTAAAGCCTTGTTAAACTAATAATCTATAACATTCATCCTTTAACTTTTAATCGTGTTTCATCAGCTAGTGTCTCCTAGTTTACACTTCAGTTGTGAAGTACAGGATTATGTATGTGTACAGGGCTGCTCTGTTGAAAATCTCAGAGGGTTTTGGCTCTTCAGCTGTGTGGCTGTGATACAGCATGGCAGGGGTTAGCTCTTAGATGCCACTGTACTCCAGGGAATTGGTAGTGATGATTAAGTTGAGAATCCCAGCCCTGATAATTAGCTCAGAGATTCTGTATCTGAATATGTGCTGTGAAAAAGAAAGAGAGGGGAAAGGAAGAAGAAAAAAAAAAAAAAAAAAAAAAAAAAAAAAAAAAAAAAAAAAATAAAAAAAAAAAAAAAGAGGAAGGAAAAGAAGTGATTTTTATAGCAGTTAGCCCTAAGGAGTTGGCTAGCCAGCTGTCTTCAATTTTATACCTGACAGCAGCTGGTTAGTCAAAATAGCTATTTACTATATGGTGTGGTCACGTTATTTACTGTCTCCTCCTCAGTTTTCTGGTTTAATATGTTGCTTTTTGAAATACACAAAAAGAAGAAAGGGAGAGAGGAAGCCATGGGAGAGACAAAGGTAGGAAGAAAGATGGATATCTAGAAAGGAAGACAGAAAAGGAAGAGGATAACTGTGAGCTGTTTCAGTCAACTCATGATATGATCTCCCCCAAAACAATGAATGAAGCTCCACTGAAAGCAATGTAGTTATTCTGGTGTAGATAAAAGAAGGGTCAGTTTTCTTGTGGAACACATTTCTGTTCAGATTCTGAAAAGTAGCTTTCTCAATGCAGGTCACGTTTTCCCACCCCTCTCTTTTTTCATGTGCCCCCATGCTGAATGGAATATGAAGTTCAACCTGCTGTACTTAAACCATATGAGACTTGCAGAGGTGTTTTACATTTATTTATACTCTATATAATATTATATCTATATATAATTACTAATATATATCTATATATTTAGCTGAAAGTAGTAACCTGCATGTTATCAAAACAAGAATATTTCTCAAGGTAAATGAATTGTATAGATATGAGCATTTATTTGGGTATGGGCAATAGATTAAGGTTAGCGTGTATGGTTGGTACTCCTCTAGCTATGAGAGGCACTTATCTTTTAAAGATTAGTGGAACCTTTGGAACATTTCAGTAACCAGCAATTCTTGAGTTTCCATATTAGCACAAGAAGCACTCAAGTCTAATTCTTGAGATTTCATTGTCTAGAAGGTATTTTGAAGAGAAGGTCTGGGTTAAGAAGTCCAAGTGCTTTATTAAAGTGAGGCAGCAGAATGTATTTTTCCCATTTTGTACTCCTCCAACCAAAGTGTTTATCATCAAGTTAAATTTCTTAGCAATATTTGTTCCAATATTTTATTGAAGGGTTTCTTCTAAATGTTAACAGCCCAGGAGTTAATAGGGTTGAGTCAGTCAGCCAGGTCAACCAACAGAGAAAAAGTCTGTCTAAAACTTGAATCTGAACAACCTCTGACTGTCCACAGGTGGATGTGCAATTGTCTATGTTTTTGCATGCCAAGAAAATACAGCAAGGAAAAAACCAAAAATCTAAGCTCTGGCCCTACATATATGAAACCCCCAGCAGATATCCGTTGCAAGGTATGGTCCCTAAGTGTTCACACAGCATCTTAAAAACTGGTACAACAGAGATCAGAGTTACTCCAGTACTTGGAAAACGGTTTGGATTTGGGGGTTTTTTATTTTATTTTTTTTTCCCCAGAATATTTTCTGCAAAGATCATGTGGTCCAGTGAAACTGTGTTTTCCTCCCTCTCTTCTAGACCTCATTCCAAAACAATACAAGTACTGATATAAAAAGGCAGCATGACAGCTGATTACTACACAAAAAAACAGTAATTGTGGTGGTTGTAGCATTAGTGTAGGTATTTTTGAGCACAGGACATCTGGTACTATTCTTCAAGAACTAGGTCCTTCTAGCAGACATACATATTGCACTGTGTGTAAATAGTCAGGAACAGCTGTCAGTTTGTAAAAAAATACAAAAATAAAAAAAATCCCAACAACCCCAAAACCAAAATAATAAAAAAAAAAACCAAAGAAAACATACTGCAAATAGATCGTGGACTTCTTAGTAGGAAAATATGTAATGCAAGATGGAGGCACTCTGGGAGGAAATTTCAGACATGCCACACACTCAAAACAAACTATGCCCTGTCCCCAACAGCATGGTAATGGATTCAAGTGTTCATGGGCCTGCTTTTGTGTTTCTAAAGGCATTAAAGAACATTCAATTTAGAGAGCAAAGGAAAATCTGTTATTCAGCAAGAAAAGGAAAAAAAAAAAGTGGTATTTCAATGAAAAATGCAGACTGCTGAACTACAAGGAACGATGGAGGTTCTGCTCATAAAAATATGGAAGATCTAATAAAATGCCTGTTAATTCAATGTAAAGCCACAAATAAGGGAAATCAGAGCTCGTTTCCTGCAAACTTAGAGAACTGAAGAGTGATAGTGCCCTGTGATTCCTGGCTTCCTGTTTTCTCATTCATTCAGGCTGAGTCGTGCAAACAGAAAAACAATTGGTTCTGATTATGAAGACAGTGTATATGTGGGATTTCTATTCATTTCAGTGAGAATTAGATACATGCAACCAAGACCATAATCTGGTCCCTGACATTTAAAAGGCCACAGGCCTCTAATTTTTCCCTGCTAAAATCTGTATACTTTTAAATACTGTGAAATTTATATCCATGGATTTTAATGAGGAAAGGCACCATATAAATTCTGAGCCATCTTTTCAAGACATTTAAATTAATTTCTGGAACAAAAGATGTAAACCAAGAGAGTTTTTCTGGATCTAGCTTTCACAATAATACGGATAATTAATCTTTCATTCCAAAATTTCTCTGGGGAGAATGGTAAATGGTTTTCATTTGTTACTAAACATCAATCTTATATGACTCTGAAGACTGTGCCTTGATTTGTCATGCAACATGTATATTTTTAATCTGTTGTATGAGGACATTGCAAACCATATTTCTAAAGATATCACGCAAGTATCTCCCTTCAAAACAAGGGAATTAGTGCAATTTTTTTTCCACTTATTTTTCTTCTTATTATTTTATATAAATTGCCTATAGATGCTGCATTTAGGAAAGATTCTGACTTAAAATACCTTCAAGCAATGTAATCATGCAAATATCTTTGTCCAGACAAAAAGTTCTGGGTTTTAATTCTGTTTCTTGTTTCCCTTCCATCTCATGAGCTGAATCAGATATTTTTTTTTTACTAGTACATTTGAGGCTGAAGAAAAGAGATCTGGTCTATCTTTAGTCAATTTGACTAATACATGTTAAAAGTGACTGAATAGAACCTAGTATTCAAAAAGGTGTCTGAGAAAATATAAAATAGTAAGCATTTGAGACTGCAGGGATTTTTAAATTCATGCATGGGCAGCACAGGGGAAATGGAAGGATTATCAGAGGCTTTTTCTGTGGCCTAGGCTGGGTCTGGCCATAAAGTCTGGCTCTCTAGACTTTAGCAGAAATATGAAAATAAATGAGAGAGATCAGTGATGAAGGTTCTGTAAAGATAAAGAGGTAAATCGCTTTTATGTATGGAGGAAATTATTCACATGTGGACTGATCAACAGAGCTGACAATCTTTGTTAAGTACAGAGAAAGAACAGTCTGAGATTGTTCTCACCAAGCATGCAGTAGTTCTTCTGTCTCTTCATTTTGAGTACGTAAATTTAAAGTCTAATACCTTTAGAGACATTTTTAACAGTTTGAGATACACTTCAGGGCTCTGTTCCGCCTCTGGTTTATTTCTAATTGTTGGTTAGGGAAGTGATTATCCTTGGGACTTCTAACACAGTCCTCCACAAAGAAGTATCCATGATTCAGAGGCCCAAGATATCTTTTCTCTTCTCCAGTCTCACTTCAAAGTGCAAAGGTTGGTTGAAAGGTCCTAGGCTTTGATAAACTCTTCTGTCAATGCTAATAAAAACTGGATCATGGGCAGTAATTACAATTAAAATATTCCAGAAATTATCAAGTCATCTCAGCTTGGTATTCACTGTTAAACTGGACTACACTCAAGCCACTTACAGATGCTCAGTGTTGTTGTTACATCTATGAGAGCCTCCCAGTTCAGCATCATGATGTCTCATCCAGATTAACCTCTGTTCAGAGCTCCCAGATCATTGCTGCCAATGTGGCCGATGAAGACTAAAGATGCTTATACTAGGCATTTTGAAATAGTAATCTGTATACAGCCCATTCTGACTCTCTGGTTTGTTGACATGTTTTGGGTGCTATGTTTGTGGGCTAATTGGTAATGTTGCAGTACTATACCTGAAAAATCAACAAACACAAACCATTTACCCATAAAATCAAAAGGCTCCATGAAAGCACCACTGAGGTAGAGGGAATCAGAGTGCTGGGAAAATTTTAGGGTGAAGGATGAGAATGAGGGATTACAAGAAGATAAAGTTTCCTCTAAAACACCAACTGGTTTTTCACTGTAGCTTCAGGGCTTTGTGATATTTTGAACTCAAGTACAACTATAAAAAAAAAAAAAAAAAACAAACAAAAAAAAACCAAACAACAAACCAAGCCACACCACACCATGAAATGACCAAAAATTGAAAACACAAATAGCAAATATAATAACATAAAATAAAATAAATATTTGTGATATCTGAAGGTGCCACCAGCAATATAGACTATGTGAAGAGTGAACATAAAAAACCAGAAGGATAAAAAAATAGAAGCTGATTACCAAACCCTTTTGAAAGCCTTTGTCATATCCCAGGGCTAGATGCCCTAAACCATTTTGAGAAACTAATTTTCTGTGCAAAAGTCTTCTGCAATTCCCATTCTTCTAGATTACACCTTCTGATATGGTGGAAAGGTCATTATTCAGACGTGGAAGATGTTAGAAACCTGAGTAAGGAAACATCTTTCTCCATGTCAGCAAAGGCTGACAGATCAATAGCTGATTCTGTCTCTACTGGAAAAAAACTTGGAGCAGCATCACTGAATCATGAGTGATTCCCTCAGAGTCACAGATGATGGAGAGATCACGGAGGCAAAGGAGAACAGAAAAAATAAACAGAATAAAACCCAACAGAATAATTCCTGCAATATGACTGAAGCCCATCCCTAAGTGGAAATGGTTCTCTGTGTTACTACGATAACTGCCTTATTTTTCTTGGTGTGTTTGCTCACTGGTTGGCCCCCTTTTCCACCCCCTCAAGCCTCACTAACATGGGAGAGATGCTTTCTGACAGACAAAAGATAATCTTACACTTGACTTCCAATATCAAGGCATTTTAACTGGCACACTTTATATTGAATAATTCATGGGTATTCAAGCTTTACTTCACTTCACAAAGAAAGTGCTTTCTCTTAGCAGCGACAGTAGATATGAGCAGCTAATTCATTATTTAAAGAGATTAAGTATTAGCAACTGGTATGGGCTCTTCAGAGCTCTTTTTATTCCCTTTGCTCATGTTATCCCCTGCTACTTGCCTGCCTAGTACAGATTTTAGATTGATTTTACCATATTAAAATCCTTTTCAACAGATCTCTACCCTAAAACCTCACCATTTCCAGTGTTGCATTGTCCGACTTTAAAACTGTAAAGTAATAGGTAAAACCCACAATGTTCTTTTGAAATGCTTTAAATCCCTATGAGCTCATGGGAACACACACACATGCGAGCAACATTTTCACTCTTGTTGTTTAAAAAGAAGCAGGTTAAAGCTGGGAAAGGGGAATCTACATTTATGAAGGGTCTGAGGATTCTCACACCCTGCAAGGGGTGGGGGGGGATGTTTGATTGAAACAATGCAAACTGCTCAGTGTGAAATTTCAAAGAGCTGCTACTACCTCAGATCAACTTCTTACACATGGGGATTTACATCCTTTGGGATGCAGACCCGTAAATAATGAAATCAGGTGGGATGTTTTCAACATTAAAAGCTCCACCATTAGAGATTGCTTGGCAGGCAGGTACATACCTCTGCACCTGAGAGAATTCTGCTCCTTTCTTCTCAGCAAAACTCCTGTGAGCATCTTTTCATGCAAGCTGAAATTAAAAAAACTCTTTCTTGGTGATTTGATCATGATTCCAAGCAGCCTTTGGTCTCCCCATTGAACAGCATTAATTTTGTTTCTAGGCACCCAGCCATAGGTTTTGGTAATTAACAGAATGCAAAGTCAATAACAGTATCTCTGGGGAAGGTTTTCCTCTGGATCCTTCCAGCAAACTTGCCCAGTGTATGGTCCATGCTGGCAGTGTCACAACTTCACCCAGCCACTTGTTGGGTCTTCTGGCTGTGCCAGGCTTTGTGCATGAACATGGGGTGTCAAAAATTAGAGCCTAACTTGACTTCTCCACACCAGTGCCCCTGCACATCGGGAGGCAAAGGCATACACTTTCAGACAGCCCATGTGTAATGTCACCCAAGCCTCTATATACCTAAAAGCCTCAACCCAGCAAAGTGTTTAAGCATCAGGTTAATGTAAGCATTCCCAGTAAAATGCTTAACTGTTCAGAGCTAAAGCTGAAGAGCTTTCCAGGCTTGTGCCTGAGCTCCTGCAAACACTCTGTGTTTCCCTAGCAGCAAAGAGGTGAGCTGAGATGAGCTGTGTTTTGTCAATGCATGGGAAGGGTTTCTGACTCTACAGCTAGGTTCCAAATGAAGGCAATACAATTTGAAAATATTAGGTAATAGTAACCATCAAAATGGTAGCTGTCCCATCAAAATGTAGGTTTCTTGCAGTTCAATAATTTTGCTGTTGGTACCATGAATTAAGCCTACAGATAAACCAGGTGCAAGACAAAGTGAAGAATACTCCTTCTTCTGTCAGGGGATGACAGCACAAAGAAACAGAGAAGTAAAAATCTTCTTTTACTTAAGCCAGACATTTTGCTTCATTTACAGATCTTCCCACTGGAGATCATGCTGGGCTCCCTGGGTTGCATTTCAAGGATGGGTACCTAGGGAGAGGCAGTCTTCTCTCCTGTACAAATGAGGGACAGGAGAGGGGGTCCTGGCACCTGGACAAGTATTTGAACCCAGGTTAGCCTTGGATACCTCCTTTCTGCACAGCACTGGCAGTGTCCAGGAACTTGTCTTGGTTCTTCTGTTTTCATTGCTAGAAGAGTTATGGAAAACTCAGTGGGAAAACCCCACTCAGATGCTAGGAAAATTGTCTGCTTGGCAAATCAGATAGCCATGCTGTTCTAGCTGTACATTCTTTTCCCATTTGTGCTAAAATAATAAACTTGAAGGGAAGGACAAAACACTTGAGGTCAGTTGTTGCTCCTTGTAATTTCTCTGAGTAGTTTCAGAGAACTTTTTTTTTTTTCAGAGCAGTTTCTCTGCTTCGTCTAACTCAGCTTTACACTTGAATCTTTTTTTCTTTTCTTCTTCTTTTTTTTTTCTTTTTTCTTTTATTTTTTTTCTTCTATCTTTTGCAAAAATACAAGTTAGAGAATGTACTTTGTTCAAGCTTGCTCTGAAATTTTAGCCAAATAACTTGCAAATCCCAGGCTTTACAAGGAAAAAGGAGCAATACCTGAGGTCACAAGCAAAACTTAATTCAGACCACTTGTTTTAAGCTCCATTTAAAAAGCTCATTATTTTTTTTTATTGAAGGAAAAGATATGTTTTCATTCCACTATTTGGACTGAACTTAAGGAGATTTGATATGATTCTCACAACTAAAGCCAAGCCTAATCACTGTTTTCAACTCAAGCTGGTGGCTGACTGAATCAAAGCATTGTTACTGGATAAAGTGTGGAGAGCACAGAGCTCCTTACCTTATGAAAAACCACAGCTTTGGCAAGGAAAAACATTTTCCAGAATAACTTCAGGTACAGGCCTGGAACATTACCTCAGAAATATTTTTTGTTACCATTTCTATTACTTATGGCAGGAACAAAAACGGGGAAAGAGGAAACTGTTTCTTTCCTTAGCCTCAATAGTTCCTTGCTATAACTCCACAGGCAATTCACAGAAAGCAGTTAATGCAGTAAAACATTAAGGTTTGCAATCTGCATGGAGCTGCTGACTGCTTCTTCCACTTATCATATCACAGAATCCTGGAACATTTTGGGTTGGGAAACATCGTAAGGACCATCTAGTTCCAACCCTGCTGTCATGGGTTCTACTGAAGACAGTGTTAGTCCTTGCAGATAAAGCTACTGCATCTGATGATTAATTAAACACTCTAATTAAGGTGGTTGTATTCAGACCTTTTTTGATAAATGCAAATACTTGTCAACCAGGTTTTGTACCTGTTTTTGCAAAAAACCTTCAAATTCACAAATATAGGCTCTTCTGTTGCTTCTCTCACTTTGTTATCGTGGAAGACAATCAAAGGCTCATTTGCATTCAGGATAACCTTTTGCAATGCTTTCAAAGGATGTTGGTTAGCAAGCATCCTTGTCTGAGGGAAACAGATTATGAATTCACATTTACAAATGTGTCCTCTTTTATGGGCCAGCCATGAATGGGAGTAGATGGTAGTTACTTTGCATGAGGCATGTCCTTTTCAACCCCATAGTTGGGGTTGAAACTAAGTCAAACTAAGTGACAGGAAGTGCCATGAGATTTCTCCTGCAGCACTATTCTTTAAATCAGTGCTAAGGATGGTGATTTTTTTAAATGTAAAAAATCCCAAACAGATTCCAATACATATATATATATATACAAGATATATAAATATGCACATATACATACCTTTAAATTCTTTTATCAGTTCTTTGCATCAGAGAAGATTTTGACCTGAGGTACTGAAAGATAAGCAACACTAAATATAGATGATATTCTTTCCCCTTTTAATTTGGAGGCCTGTTTTCAGAACACATTAGATTGCATATTTTTACCAAAAATGTATTTTACAGTCAGAAAAATATAACTGCAACATAGACCAGGAAATAGACTGGGTTCAGAAAGTCTAAATAGTTCACAACCACCTCATGTTGTTTTTATTAGACAATACAAGACGTGTAAAAAGGCAAAAGCTTTGTTCAGTGATTTAAACACATTTTGGTTAAAGATTATTGGCTTCCCTAGCTTGCTGTGTGGGTGGTCTGAAACTATGTCAAAAGATATTACATTTCCCTCAAAATTTATACATTTTTCTCTTTTATAAAAGACAATTACGTCTACTAGGCAAAGGTAAGGTAGTCTCGTTTTATACAGAAATAAAGCACAAGGTATTAAAATCGGTGTTCACAGAGGTAAAACATACACACCACAATCTTTGGAGTCTCTCTGATCCTGTCTCTGTCACCAACAATTGATCTTCCTTATTTATCTGTCCAATATCAGAAATTTCTGAATTGCATTAGAGAAAGGTGATTGTCTATGTGGGGAAATAATGCTGTCCTTTTAAAGTGTCTCTTTGCTCCATGCTCTGCCCTATAATTGTTTTAAGGAAGAAACGAATGCTGTTTTATATTTATTTCATCTATGGAATGGCCCATTTCTTCCTCTAGGAAGATTTTTGACTCCTGAGTTGTTGTTTGCCAAAAAACCTTCCTTCAGACAGCTGGTCTGGTGTCTGTGGAGAGCACCTGGGGCTGTTCTGAACTCTAAATCCAGGGACTGAAGGGGGGTTGCTGTTTCCTTGAGAAAGAGGTGTGGTGAGATGTGAACGAACCGAGAAGTTCCCACAGGGCTTCTGCAGCAGAACATTTGTCTTCTCCCCATCTTCCAGGCAAAATAATAAAATCCAGCACCCTGAAGAACCACCTCCATGATAAAACCAACAGAAAGATGACCGTGATTCCATGTGACTCGGTAACTTTTGGCAGATCATTTTCCCCTTCCATTAACAGCATCCCCCATGCCACAGATCATCCTGCTTCACTGACTGTGGTGCGCAGCAGTGGTCCCAGTGGTGCTCAGCCTCTTTCCATCAGTGCATGCACCAGCAGAATTTACTGATATTTGGTGGAACTCATCACTAGAGATGGGTAATTTAGATATTCCTGATAGTGTTCCACTTCAGTTCCTCTCTGCCGTAGAGGTAGAATATTTTTATTTTGTACTCTGTTCTGTCTGCTGACCACTACATTCATGTTGATCTAGCTTGGCTCGAGGAGTTTTTCTCCTGCAGAAATTAGTGTGCAGTTATCAGCAGCTTCCTAAAATATGCTATTTTGTTTAGTATCTGGAGCAAAGTGTTAGTGGAAAGGAGGTTTGAGACAATAAAATTATACATGGTCATTTAGTCTCAAGAACAGACGGTCTATGAGTATAGTTGTTTCTTGTGTAATACTTTTAAAGTACATTTAGGAAACCAAGGAGAAAATCCAGCTATAGAAACCTTTTCCTTCCATTTATTTTATTCCATTTTATTTTTTGTTTAATCTTATTTCATTTATTTTACTTTATTTTATTTATTTTATTTTATTATTCTATTCTATTCTATTCATTATTTTCTTTTATTATTTAATTTATTTATTTTGTTTAATTTTATTTTATTATTTTATTTATGCATGCATATACATTAAGGAAAATATATGAAGGCCTGGATCTCACTGAAGCAAAAAGTGATGATTACTTAAGCACAAACTGGAGCTTGATTAGGTTAATATTAAAGGTATCCTTAATAGCTAACATACATACATATATAAATACATAAATGATTGCCTGCTAAAATGTCTGAAATGATGAAAGGAAGACTTTATTTTAAGGTGGTTTGAGAAAATGTGGCACATTGAGTGAAATACTGTACTAGCAAATAGCTGATAAAAAGATAAAAGTCATAGTAATAAATCGAACGATCTTCACAAAGAACACATAGAGATCTTTAAAACAAATATATGATAAGGGTAGTGTTAAATTAAACCCTATGCACTAAATAATAATTTTCATGATTTTATGTATGTTACTGTACAATGTAGGCTGTGCATTTTTTATAAGCAAGCAAATACCTTTGGCTTTATTTGACCAATGAGATTAAGGAGAATTACCTACAAGGTAACTGTTCACTTCATGTGAACATTTTAATTGACAGATGGAAACAATATATTCCTTTTCTTCAGTACACAAGTTTATATTAAAACAAATTATTATTTTTCAGCCTATAAATTTTTGTAGGTGTTTGGGGATGAGGACTGAGTAATTTGAAAAATTAATCTGTCAAGGTAACTGTTTTGCATGTATGAATAAAACAATCTATGCATATTCCTTGAGGCGGGGCCTTGTGACTTCACTCATCTGTGAGTTCATAGAGGTTGTTGCCTGATAAGAGGTTAGGCTAATAAACCCACTGAAACTGTTGTCAGTAAAGTTCATGAAGGCATTTTTTTTCTATGAAAATGTTTGTAGAAACATTTTCCTATTATCAAAGTATTTTGGGTTTTTTTGTTGTTTTTCTTTGGGGGGGTTGGTTTTTTTCAGAGACGACATTGTCTTGGGAACAAAAAAAGTTATGTTTTTGTCTGTTTAGCTGAAAAGGCATTTCTGCCTGAAAACAACACATTTCACGGCAAGAAAAAAAAAAATCGATCCCTTTTAGTCTGAGTCTTTCCTTTCACTTTTGGCACCAGAGTGCTTTTTCTTTTCAGCCTTTTCTTCAGGACAGAGTCTGGATGTGGGTGCTGAAGGAGCTGCACACCACCAACCAGGGCACCATGCTCCTCAGTCACTCCTAAATTCCCATGCTTCACGGTGTAGACATGAGGTCCCATCCCTGCTGGGAGGTGTGGTATGGAAAGATGTCACCACATCATAGGACATGGAGGATTGGTCCCAACCTGGGGTAAAACACAGGAGGGATCTCAGCTTCTTCACTAGCACTGATTTAGATTGGATATAAGAAGGAATCTCTGCATGGACAGGGTGGTCATGCATTGGAACAGGCTGCCCAGGGATGTGGTGGAGTCACCATCCCTGGAGATGTCCCCAAAAAAGTGAAGATGTGGAACTTCAGGACACTGTTTAGATGGCCTGGTGGTGTTGGGCTGACAGATTCGATGACCCCAACTCCTGTCATCTGGAATTAAGGGGTAATTGAACCAGGGAGGAGGAAAAGAAAGGCCTAGGAAAGGAGACATGAATGCATTTCCCTTCCATGAAATAAACAGCCATCCATGCTGTGCTTTGCTGTGGAAGGAGCTGCAATGCATTTGCTTGGAGGGTGCTGGAGGAAACCTGCAGTCACAGCTTTGCTGTGGAGCATCAGGGATGTGGAAGAGGGGAACAGGCCAAGGGCTTCTGGTGAAGGTGAAACTTTCCTATCAAAGGACTTGTCCTGTCCTCTCCTTCTCCTTATAACCATAAATACAGGTTTCTGGCTGATTTTGTGCCCTGTCCTTGGGATGCTTGAGCCAACCCTTCAGGATGGGCTGCAGGTTGTGCAGCAGTACAGTAACTACAGAGCTCCTTGGTCCAGAGGTGAAGGCAGCAGCAGGACAGCTTTCCTTGGTAGATTGCTGAAGGCAGCCATGGGGATGTGAGTGTGGATGCTCAACCCCTGAAAAAGGGATTGGGAAGAAAATTATTAAAAATGAGTTTATACATGACCTCTCAGCAGTAATACTGAGAACTTCACAGTGGTCCTGCACAGGACTGATCTGCTAGAGATAAGACACTCAATGACCTACTAGTATTGATATCCCAGGAAAGCCAAATACTTTTATCTGTACCATTCAGGTGCTACTGTAAGACAGTACAGAAAAATTCTATTTTCACTGTAGATATAAACTCATAAACTCCATTGACATGCATCTGTATCTGTACATCAGTCTTTGTTAGGCATGTACATGCACACATGCACATCCTCTATATTGTTTTCCACATATCAAGTAAGATATTTATATTCTGTGGAATATACATAAATATGAGGATTTTTTTTTCTTTCTTTGGTTTAATATCTATGCTACAAAGAGATAGATACCTAAAGAAATGTGCCTCTCATTGAAATGTATTTATACTAAGAGGTATCTAGAAACACTGATTTAAATGAACATGAATTTCCATTTTTATTTTCTATGTTTAGAGTACTAAATTAAAAACCAGATCACTCTGCTCCATCAGCATTTATTTTGACCCACCTAGAATTTAGTTTCCTAAAAGCTTCCTTTGCTTTTTAGGATTTTAATTGCTGCCCTCTCATTTCAATTTCAAAAGCTGCTTTATGCATAATCCTCCAGTCACTTTTGAGTGACTGCTTTTTCACTTTACCCAGACAACCTTTGTTTCCATGTATGCCAGATGTTTGCTTTCCTAACATGTCACTTTGCATCTTTCTTCCAGAGCACTTGCTCCACAACCCGTTTTAAGCAACTCCTTCTCTCCCAGTGTGCTCAGACTGTACTTTGATATCTTGCTCAGTGTTTTTATATGATTAACTAAACATAATTTCAGCATCAGAGTTTCTCCTGTGTCCTGACAGTGGTCCAGACCTTGCCTGCGGATGTGTGTGCGTTCAGGTTTCTGTTGTCAGCAGAATCTTGAGGGCACAAGTTTGCTCTGAGACTTCACTTGGGAGAAACATAAATCTTTCCCAGATTAATCCATGTATGATAATCCATAATACTTGTGATATCTGTGTTTTCTGTAAAGGTACATCAACACATAGCCACACACATTATTTATGGTCTAACGGAGGTGAAAATGTCAGTAAAAACACTTTGCATGCCCACATCCAGAAGCCTTCTTCAGGTGGAGCACACAAAGAAGTGAATGGATGTTTTGCTGCATATGGATTCACTTTCTTGGTCTGATTTGCTTAAAAGATGAGTCTCAGAAATTACAAAGGGTTGGATGTGAAACCCACAGATTTGTGTTGAAAGCACAGACTTTTCTTAGAGTAATTTGTGAACTCAAACACAATAACATTGTTCTCTTTGGCTCAAGTGATAATTAAGATTTCAAGCCCTGGAATGCTTCCACAACAAAAAACCCTCAGAGATCAAGAAAGAGAGAGAGGGTATTTCTTGGCCTAAAAATCTTTTTCTGTATATGGTACACACCAGCAATGGTGTCCCACCATAACCTTGCTCACAAATATGAGTTTACCTTTCCAGGACACTATATGCAAAGACTCCATTCTCATAGAGTTCTCTAGCTTCCAACTAGCTTTTCTCCAAGCTATTGTGTGTGCTGTTGGTCCCCATCAACGTCTGGTATCTCTATATCTTGACTTCACTGAGGTTTCACCATGGCACCAACACAACACCGTGGCTGGAACCTCAATTACTATATAGAGCAATTTTCTCACCCTCACCATTTTGCTGGAATGGAGTTCACACCAATATTACCTTAACACAACTCAATCACCATCCAGCTTTATAAAACCCTCCTTTCCCCTTCCTTTGTGAGGTACTTTCCTGTGATTTAAGATCACAGAGAGTAAATGGAGAAGTCAGTAATAACCTCTCACTGAGACAAAGTTCTCAACAGTCTGAAAAACAGTTCACATTATTGTCAAGGAAAGATTTGAAGAAAAGCATCTTCACATTCAGACATGAAACAAAAGGCCTTCTAGAGTTAAATGGTTACATTAGTCACATCTGAAAGTTCAAAAAAATGCTCCTTTGAGGCCCCTGTAACTGATGACACAAAAGATAATGAGGTTGCACAAGCCAATAGTAAGAAAATTTCACTATTTGTAAGTTTGAGTAATGTAAACCAAATAGTACAGAGATCCTGGCTCTGCACAAAGTATATAATGTAATATTCAAGGATACCTCTAGAGTTGTATTTTGTGTTTTGGAAAGGTTCCAGAGAGATTTTTAAATTATCTAAGTTTTACCTCCTCATTCCCTTTTGTTACAATGTACAGTATATGCCTGTGCTTTTTGATCTTTAAACAACAAAAACAATATGAAAAAAACCACAGGGGCACAGCTGGGTACCAAATAACTATGTTTACTAAAAATATACAAACATGCAAGACCTAGTTATATATATATTGCTGCTCTGGCTGGTTTCTGGTGGCCCTGAAACAACGAGTACAGTGAGGAGCACTAGGAGGCTTGAAAGCTATTTAACAGGGAGGTACTCTCTGTATATACTCTGCTAGGAAAATAACATCTGGAAATGTTATGGTTTAATGGGTTTTTTCTCTCTCAAACATGAACTGTGTCTTTCTTATATTATTTGTACACTAGATACACAGACATACAGGGGTCATGCACAAGCCATGTGGAGGAGCATCAGAGAAAGAATTTGCAGGCATGGCTCCCCAAACCTTGTCAGATGAACTGCATGATCTTTCCAGATGCCCAGATCTTATTATCACCTTTGCTCTCTCTCAGTACAACATGACTGTCACTGAGACTGCATTAATAAGATCAAAAAGAAAGGTACTTGAAAGTGAGGAAATAGCAGAAAAAGAGAAGCCCACGCTTTGTTATTAAGTCTTAAATTATATGATCACATCCAAGCCTTTTCAAAGATGACTATCTCATTTAGTGCCTAGGTTGGCTGGTGATTAGTAATGAGATCTCTGATATTTTGTTTTCTTTCTTCAGTATATCCACCCTTTCCTTTGTATAAGGCATTTCTGGAAAAAAACAGTGTAATTTACTTTTTAACATTTTCGTGTTTGGGTCTCATCACTGTTTCATGAAAAAGGGGGATAAAAAATTTTACTTTTGAAGCAAAGAAATGCCCAGTTAGACATGTCATCTTCTGTTATTTAACTTGCAGCTGTGAGCTGTAAAATAAGCTTCCGATTTTTGTCTAAATTTGGGTGCACTTTCCCAGAAACAGCCAAAGCCACACATGTGATTCAAATGCCAGCCTTTGTCAAACTTGAGTTATATTCCTTAGAAACTCTCTACACTTTGATGATTTCTTTGATAAAACAAAATAAGTTAAGTTTTTCTCTAGTTAGTCCCATCTCAGATATGGCTAACCACATTCTGAAATATTCCCAAATTCAAACACACAGTTTGAAAGAGTTTCACTCAGACAAATAACTTTTTTTCTGTAAGTTAGGCAAGGAAGATATCTGACAGCTTGACAGTGGAAATATCAGCCAATCAAAGTACAGAATCTCTATAGAATGGGTAGTTTTTGAGTCCAAATAGCAAATGTAAACTCAAAATGTTAAGAGAATGGAAGAACTAAAGGACATAAAGTGGTTTGGTCATTTGCTCCCTAGAGTTTACCCAGAACTCATTCCTGTGATCTTATTCTGCTGTTGTAAGTCACATGGCTGAGGAAAGGACTTGACTTCAATTGTTGTGGCATATATGTGTTTTATTATATGCTTTATGAGTCCACACTCAGAGATGCACTGCCTCAAAAGATTTATGGTTATGGTTTTAAGATTGCATACGCTGAATTATTTTGTTCTGTAGTGCTGGTACAGCATCTGTGTCTGGCCTCCCTAGGCTTTGTTTGCATCTCTTGGGAGTATTTTATAATGTAAAAATAAAATAAAAAACAAGCACAAAAAAAGAATCAATACTGTGTATGTTAAACTTCCTGAGTCCTTATCTGTATTGTACTACATCTCTAATTATAACCAACTAGGAAAAAGTAAGGATTATTGATTGCAAAATAAGATTCAACTTGCAGATTTTAATTCCATGACTTCCTGAGTCTAAATCCCAGATTAAATGAACAATGCTGGAACAAATTTGTTGATCAAATTAAATTATCAGACTTAGGTTTTGGGTAGATTTTTAACAGTACAGCATCACACAGCTTACATTTAACATGGAATATTTAAGTGTTCCAAAATAAACAAGTGTTTCAAGTTTTCAGGAAGTGAATGATGCTGCGTGAAAGCTTTGCTTTTAGGTAGTAAAAAATATAAGTTTGAAAATGTTGTTGAATGGTGAAATCATGGATCTAGATTTTATTTTGAGGATGAAAAGTAAGAGAAAGAAAAGAAGGACAGATGGTTGCATTTTACAGAAAGATAAAACTTTATTTTTCAAGGCAAAGGTCTTGTGTCACAAGAACACAGCAGCTTAGGGTGTATGTCACCTGCATCTCTCAAGAGACATTTTAACTTTAATCAGCTCCATTCAAGTTAGTGAATAAAATAAATTTAATGCATAGACAAAGTCACTGTGGCTTAAATGAAGTTAATGTGTAGATGCTGAAGTCACTGTGAGTTTCACTTTTGGTATAAATTAAAGACCCAGAAGACTTAACTCTACTGCCTTACTAGAACTTCAGGCCATTTATTGGACTAAGTGTTTGAACCCAGGCGATCAGGACTTTTTTTAGTTTAGCTAAGTTTTTCATGATGTCTTTTTTTCCTGATCTCTGAAATTCACCTTGAATTTTAAATAACATAATTGCAAAAGTTCACCAGTTTTCATATTTCAGTGCTAACCAGTAAGTCAGGTGACTGTGGACATTGTTTTATCTCCAAAACTACTATTTTGATGCAGCTCCATCCTGAAATCCATGTCTTTCCTTTCTATTACTGGATAACCCCAGGATACAATTAATGATGCATTTTGTGGTAGATTCTCAGTGAAAATTCAGGGCTGCTGAGGAATAGATAGGGTTGTTGAATTTACTAACATAAATTATACAAAGTCAAGTACTAACATGTGTAAGAAGAGAACAATAGATAATTCCAAATTCTCCATTGTGTTTCCAATATCCCTCATTTCTTATGATGCTTAATATTTCCTATTCAAAATCGTTGCCAGAAAGTGCCTCATCACAAAAAGCCATGCCATATATACCTGCTTCTTAACTTAAAGCATAACAAAATGATGATTGGATGAGGATGATTAATGATGATTAATGAGGACGATTAAGGGCTTGAACATCTCTTCTATGAAGAAAGACAGAGAACTGGGGCTGTTTAGCCTTGAGAAAAGGTTGAGAGGGAATCTTATGAATATCTATAAATACCTGAGGATGGCAGGCAACAGGATGAGGCCAATCTCTTTTCAGTGGTGCCCAGTAAGAGGACAAGGAATATTGGGCTTAAGCCAGAACATAGGAATTCCCACCTCAACATGAGGAGAAATTTCTTGGCTGTGAGGGTGAGGGAGCCCTGGCCCAGGCTGCCCAGAGAGGTTGTGGAGTCTCCTCTGGAGACTTTCCAGACCCCCCTGGATGTGTTCCTGTGTGCCCTGCCCTGGGGGATCCTGCTGTGACTGGGGGTTTGGACTGGATAATCTCCAAAGGTCCCTTCCAACCCCTGACATTCTATGGTTCTATGATAAAAGTTTTTATAGGATTTTGTGCCCACGTGTTGTAGAGAAAACCTTTTTTTTTTTTTTTTTCTGGCAAAATATTACCTTGCTATGCCTCTAGCCATCTAGTCTGGTGTGACCATTGATGCTGTATTGACTGCAATCTGCAAGACAAATATCTTAGAAAAACCAAGTTGATGTTTCAGGGGGATCCTTGATGTGCTGAGGAAGAACACATAGGCATGGTCATAAGTAAATGGCCTCCAAATTTTGCCTTCCCTGCATTTTAGCAGATTAATTTCTCATTGTATTTACTATAACAGGTGAAATCCTGAGCTCAATAGGAGCACCTGACATGCTGGACAGATTGCATGGTATCTGGAGTCATCATGCTATGGTGCCTCCAGGAGGCCTCACCTTAAAATGTCCCAACCAGATCCTCCAGCACTTGGATGTGAGATCTGAGGAGCTGTGTTTCAATATCTGATCTCTAAAACATTGATAACAATATTTTTCTCCCTCAGAGTTCAGTGATGATAAGAAGATGAAAGATTTCTGAAGTTTTCTGGTACTACAGAAGCAGATAACTTGCAATAATAGAATGTGAGATCAGGGTGTTGGGTTTTGTTTTGTTTTGTTGGATTTTTTGTTTGTTTGTTTTGTTTTGGTTTTTTTTTTTATTGGTTGGTTGTCATCTGTTTGTTTTTTTGTATAAGCTCCAGAACGGTGAAACACTCAAACCTAAAACTCCAGAATCTCATCTTTCTTATGAAAAATCAAAATAAAAAGTAACATATTTTGCCTCTAATACAACATAATCTTTTCTCTCTTTAATTCCATTCTCCTTTATTTTTCTGATGTATACTGTAACATGATATAGGAAGAAGATATAGAACCCCAATAATTTCAAATAGGAATGTAATCTTTTTACAGGAAGCCTTGATTTATAAGCCAACTCCCTGAGGTACAGACAGGTTTATCATTCTGCTATAAATGTCTGAATGCATAATGGAATGCAGACTCTAATTTCTATAATGTGTTTGGATGATGCATTGCTCATTGAGAACTGCAGATGAAGCCAAAGGAGAAATCTCAAACAAATCCTTCTGAAATTTTGGTCTTCTAATGCATTATTAAGAATTTCAGATAGCAGACAAATATGCCATACAATCATGTGAAGTCAGAAAAGGGTTAGTAAATTCATATTTGACTGCAATTAAATCTGTAATAAAAAAATTGCTTTAGCTTTCAAGCAGTTACCACTACCAAAAGAAATGCAGAGCCTCAGTGTCTTAGAATGCAGTCAGCTTTTCATGAGAAACAGGAATTATTTATGCTTACGATATTGCTGTGTTTGACTAACAATGTACATAGACAGGAGCCAGGTCTAACACAAGGGTAACAAAGGTTTGGTATGATACTTAATTGAATGCAAACTTTGGGGGCTCATTTTTCCCACCAAGATGGTTTGAACAAATAAATCCTGACTGACTGAATCTACACCCACTATTAGAAACCCATCCAGATAGCTTCTTTCTTCTATTTTCCTTTTGGTTTTTTTTTCAAGTGCTGAATTGTTTGAGCTATTTCAAACAAAAGAAAGTAACTGGTTTTAATTAAAGCACAGCTAGAATATAAAATGTATAAGTCTTATTAAAGTGCCTGGGAAAGACAATTGCAATGTATGGATGCTACTCCTTTGTTGCCAGCTCTTGTAATGCTATCCAAAGAGTGGTAATACTTTACATTTTTTTTCTTGTAAACCAAAGTTCCAAGTAGAATGCAGTACTTCAACAGCGTTAGCTTTCCTTTAAAAAAACAAAGCCAAACAATAACAACAAAACAAAAAACTGCAGAACATTTTCTTCATGTTTTATGAGGAAAACTGGAAAATTTTATTTCATGTGTACCTTAAAAAGTGACAAAAGCAGAAGTCAGTAGAAAGTACTCAAAATTCATTACTTTGATTTTCCAAAAAGATAATTTTATGCCTAGATTTTCATAAAATCATTATTTTATGCCTAGTTTACGGGGCCTGATTCATGAGTTTGGAAGGTCTGGGTTTGGATATACTGCCTTAGTTGTACAGTTTTAAGTGATCTCAGCGTCCACGAGTTGGTAACTGCCTTCCATTCTTCTGCCATCCTTAAAACAAATAATTATCAACAAGAAAACCCAAAAAAGATGTTAAAATCATTGGGCTTGTTTATAGAAAAATCAGATCCTTCAGGCAAAGCTCGTTGTGATGGGCATAACCTTGTCTTTCTGCAGGTGAAAGGGTCCTGAATGTATTTGGCAGCCACTGGGGAGGATGCAGAGGATTGCAGCCATGAGGTGGGAGCTGGAGGAGTGTGGACAGAGCAGCACTGTGCTGGGAGAAACAGTCCTTCTCTTTGATCATTGAAAAATGCTCCAGAGACAGACCACACTTGACACAAGGGTAAAAAAAAAAAAAAAATCAAAATCATAAAAAATGCACTTGTTGCAGTATTCAGTATGATGTTTCTCATAACTCCTGTCCTTGTCTCTGGGAGACAACTCCTTAACTAGGAAGGACCAAGAAAAGGAGTGGTGTAAACACAAGAAATGACACTCCAAAATATCTCTTTTTATCTCCCACCTGCCTTTTTTATCTCCCACCTGCCTTTATTTCTTTTCAGCCTTGGCAGCCCACTGAGAACGACTGACAGCATAGCTGACAGTTTAACCCTGAAAGCTGATTTAAATCTGAAATAAACCTGAAATAAATCTAGTGTCCATTTGTTTACAGAGCTGCATTTGCAAAGTATCTGAAGAAATGAACTGTAATTGTCAGTCTAGCCTCTTTATTAATTTCTGGGCACTCCTAGCACCTACTGGTTTTTACTATTATTCTGCTTTATTGTAAGAATTTTCTGGGCATATGGAGATGGGGTATTCTTTAATACCTATGTGCTGTCACTTCAAACAGGGTTGTTTGCCCACCCAACTTTTGCCTGTCACCTGTGGGAGATCCCTCTACGGAAGTTCATACTGGTATGTTGTAACATAGGAAGAGTTCCCATTTTCATTAACCTGCAAGGAGACCTTCATGTCAGGTCACACAGTGATGATCTGGGTTTCTGAAACTCTGGTCTTATTTGAAATTAAGTGAAAAAAAAAGAAAGAAAGAAAGAAAAAAAACCAGGAAAAAAACCCAAAAAACAAAAACCCAACAAACAGCGATTATCCTGCTTGACTAACAATGCTGATACAGAACAATTCAAAGTAAAAATTAAAGCACAGAATTTTCAAACTGCATCCATTCTTTGACTAAGTGAATATCAAATATAGTAATCCAGAAGATTTTGGAAAAAGCCATTACTGTCTGTTGCCAATAGATCAAGCAAATCCTAGGCTGTGAAGCACCAACTAAACCATTTTGTCAGTGTCTCATAACATAGGAAATGGTCCATGAATTGTACATAAGAAAAGGACACCTGACATATCTAGAACAGCAGGCTGAACAACTCTGTCCTTCATGGTGCTGAACAAATTCTGACTTCCTGTCCCTGTTTCTGTCTTGTGCTCAGGTGGAAGAGTTGGGCTTTAACCCATAAATCTAGGAAAAAAGATATAACCACAATCTCCCAGCTGTGCATCTGCCACAAAGAATTTGCTTCTAGAATGTGCTCAGATATTATTTACTTAAAAATACAGACTTTGATATTGCATTATATCTTCCCTCAAAATTAGATGTCAACTTTTAGGTCAATTATTAGGAAAAACTCTATGCCTTAGTCTCTGCTAGTGATGACTTTTCATTATACAGATTTGTACATCTTCTGCCTTGTATTGGCTGATTGTTCACATGAGAATGGAGGTTACACTGGGCTACTAAGAAATTTTGTTATATCAGGATAGCAAAGATTCATATTTTCAACAGACACAGAGAAGACCTGTCCTTCCTGAGGAAAATTGGGTACAGAGTTGTCATCTGGTAGCCCATGTTCAGCTTTCTGTTTTTAGTCTCATGGCTGAAAGACAACTTATGTTTGATGTTACAATGAGTGATGCCCTACTGAGCTAAGGGCTGTTCCTGTTGTTTGAAAAAAAAAAAAAGAAAAAAAAAATCGCTATTTTCCATATGAAGGCAATGCTCTTCCAGAATAAAATCCATTAATTCTAAATTTCTTGATTTGCTAGATTTTGAGTGCAGATGTATTGTCTCTTAATTGGAGCTGATCATATTTTTTTTGAATTATGGACCATTTAACAGAGTTATGCTTTACTGAAAATACAGCTTCAGGCTCAACAACCATAATTGTGTTGAAAGAGAAGGAGATATTTTTCTGCACCAAAGGATTAAGCACAATTATTATTTTTTAAGTGTTAAATTTCTGTGGGGTTTGTGATAAGTGATTGTGACATGCAACTTTCTGCATGGACGTCCTGAATGGACAGAACATGAGCATTCTGTGAGCTCCAGTTCTGTTTCCATGTAAACAGCAGCAGGAAAAAAAGCACCCAGAGGAACTTCTGTGTTCTGCCCTATAGATCTGCACAAGAGTGGGAAAGAGAAGACCAAGCCAAGAATCTCCTGCTTTTCAACCACTCCACTGCGCTGCCCATTGCTCCTGCTCACAGGTCATAGAATCATGGAAGAAGTTTTATTTGGAAGGGATCTGAAAGATCATCTAGTCTAACCCCCCTGCCATGGTCAGGGACACCTCCCACCATTCCAGGTTGCTCCAAGCCCCATCCAACCTGGGCTGAGACACTGCCAGGGATGGGGCAGCCACAGCTTCTCTGGGAAACCTGGCACAGGGGCTCAGCACCCTCACACCAAAGAATTTCTTATTAATTTCTAACCTCTACCTCTCCTCTTCCAGTTATAAATGATTCCTTCTCACTTTATCACTCCATGCCTTTGTCAAAAGTCCCTCCCCAGCTTTTCTGGAGCCCCTTCGGGCACTGGAAGGTGCTCTGAGGTCTCCCTGGAGCCTTATCCAGGCTGAACAACTTCAATCCTTTCAGCCTGTCAGAAGTGCTTCAGCATCCAGGTTTGCTCCAACAACTCAGTCCCTGCAAATGGAGCAAGGGAAAGGAAACAAACCACAAAAACTTGTAAATCCCTTGTCCAATGTGCAGAATCTCAAAGGGTTGTCACTGATGTAGCAGGGAGAGACAGGCAATACTTGGACCTGTGGTGGTGGGTTGGGATCCTCAGATACACAACTGAAAACTGCCACTGATTTTTGTGAGGTTTGCATTACAATTCCTTGTGTTCCAACTCTTTGCAGATGACCCCAGGAGCAGCTCCCATGCATACTTTGCTGAGCAAAACCTTAAATGTAAAGAAAAAAGGAGCACAAACAAGTCCATGTTTATATAGCCCTAGAGATTCAGATAAAGAAAAACAAACATAACCTTTTCAGCTGTTCCTCATGAGGGAAAAAGAAAATGAAACATTTGATTATAATTGTTTTAATGAGCTTTGATTCAAAATGAAGTCATAATGGTCTGGTTAAAAAATATTCTGTTAATGAGCTTATATTTCTATCAAAGTGTGCAAGATGCAAAATTCTCTGAGGATAAAATTAAACAGCAGGCAATATTTATTTGCTGATGAATAAAATCCTGTTTATTCCTTAAAAAAAAAATAGTATAAGTAATAGTTGTAGTAATAGCAGCAGCAATAGTAATGGAAGTAAGACTGGTAGGAGCACAGTAATAATAATAATTTTAGGTTTCAACTTAAGGTCAGGGAAATGGTGAACAGAATACCTGATTCTGAAAGCCCAAAACCTGATTTTATACCTGTAAATCTCAGACCTGACTGTAGTCTATATTTCATAGGACTCCATTCAATTTTTTTTTTTAACTATTACTTTTTAGAAATATGCATTGGATACCTGGGATATCAACAACAGAAAAAATAAAATAACAATAAAAAAAAAATTAATTGTTCACTTAAGTAATTCCCCTATATTGGAGTAATCCTACATATAATGATGCTTTCTCTTTCATAAGTGAGGAGGCTAATAGGATAATATGTGGAAAATCAGTAATTTATTTCATTCTGACTCAGAATATTCTCTCTTGTAATTCAAATCTAATTCCTTTCCAACATGAATGCAGATATGTCCTGTAGATTTCCATGTCAAGATATTTCTGAGCGTTGCCTTGTGCAGCATATTTCCTCTTCAGTACAACCACTCACTCTTGTGTCAATTGATTTCCCTAATCAGGCTCTGGTTAAACAATGAGACTTCTCTCATGTAAAAAGAGACAGCTACAATATGTTGTGTTTGTACTTTCTGTTTCAAGAGGAAAACAAAACAAAAAAAAACATTAGCTGAACATTAGCAGAATGGCTTTCAAGACCAACTCTTAGTTACATTAAAAAATAAAATTTAATTAATGGGGTGCAGGCAGAAAGCAAAATTATGTACACAGCTCTGTGAACACAGTTACAGAAGTGTTAGTTGTAAGCACACAAGGATGGTTGGATTCATGTGCAGAAGAAAGCTAGAAAAAGTTATTCAATAGGGAAAAAATCATGAAAGTATTAAATTGACTTAGCTCCCTTCAATTATCCCTTTGTATGATTAAGAAGAGGTTGCCATAGTACAAAATAGGGTTTGTTTGTTTGGTTGGTTTTAACATTTCTTTCCATAGACACAGTTCTTCAATACATCTACATACACTTGTGGTAAGAGTTACCTATAACAAGAAAAGAGAGACTGGATCTTAGGGATGAGATTTAACTAACTTTGTTCCAGACCTTTCAGCTCACGAGAAAACACATTTGCAGGAGAGCTTTCTGACAACCTGCTGTGCTTGACTCACCCATAATTATTGTCTTTTACAGTGTCCTTTCCTGTTTGTTCCTTGGTGAGGAGGAACTCTGGTTTTTTTTGTTGTTGTTGTTTCAGTTTCCTTTTTTGTGTGTGCATCCCCATTACCTTCCCTTTCTTTCCCCCCCCAACCCACCCACTCTGCCTGAACACATTATCAAGAACCATTCCTGGCCCCAGCTTCAGCCATTCTTTAAAATAAATATCACTCTGCCCACAGAGTGATAATTCTACTTAGGAATGGATAGATTCTCATGAGCTTAAACCCTGAAAGGTACACGAAATGGTCTGCTTTAAAACACATGTTGCCATGGTTACATCCTTCTGCAGCTCAGATGGGGATGGGGGCCAATTATCAAGTTTTGTTTGCTTGATTTTAAGTAGTTTGTTACCTGGATACTCAACAAATAAGAAAACTGAAGAAAGACTTGTTTTCTTCTCCCTTAACTGAAGGAAAGAGAAAACAGTCATACCTGAGTGTTAAAAAATCCACAACATTCAGATTCTCAGTTGCACAGAAAAAGCACTTCTAAACTGCTTGTTTAGAGAGGGTTGGAAGAGACCTGCAAATGTATTTTACATTAGCACAATAATGTGCATGATGGAAAATGAACTGATCACATAACATAAAAGTAAATCATGGGCCAGTGAAGGGACAATTAAATGCTGCTATTTTTTTAATAATTATTTAATCAATAAGGGTGTTTTTCTGCAAGGACCAATTTTATATCTAATTAATAAAAGGGAAGATCCTTTCTGCTGGGCTGTAGCACAACTATGCTTACCTGGTGCCATTCATATTCCTGCTTTTTAAAGACCTCCTGAGCATGTTGTGTTTGGTACCCTCTTCCTGGGCTTAATCAGAAGCTTTGGTAACAAGCTGAAGAAGGAAATGTAAAGTTGGGTGAAGGAAGAGAGGCAGAACAGGACAAAATTAAAATACCATCCTGTCAGTGTCCCTAATAGTTTATCTGAGCAATGACAGAACAGTATTTTAATTTTTATCTGGTCTCCTTTCTACTCATTTATTCCATCTCCTGCTTGTTATCAGAGTTTCAGATTAAACTTAAAGATATGAATGTATTGCCATAATAAATTTATAAGAGGATATTTAAAGAGCAAAGATTTGAATGACACAAATGAACCTCAGTGTAGCAGAGCTGAAGAAAGGATTTGCACAGAGATGCCACAGCAGTCAGAAATGGCTGCTAGAATCTCCTTAATTAAAAAAAAAAAAAAAATAATGGAATGCAATAGACAGAAGGTGTTTCATATAAATTTAGGCTTAACTTTAATTTATTGATGCCATTTTAAATAATCTTTAAAAAAGGTTAAGTAAAAACTAGTTTAAAGAAGATTGTTGAAATGTAAGCTAGCTATCTGGAACAGGAAAGAACTAAGATGTTAAAAAAGAGTTGTGCATTTCTGGAAAGCACCTAGAATTTGAGATGTTTTTACTTCATCTCTATTACACCACTTATTTCTACAAATATTATTAAAAATTATGTTTTGACAGTATGGTCTTCAGATTTGCTATTGGGTTTTTTTTTTCCCTAGTGAATGGGACATACCCATCTTAACAAAAAGAGAGCTCCTACTTTAAGGCAAAATCTTTTGGTTCTTGCTTTCTCAAATGAGAGATAGTCCTGTTTATGAATAACTGGTTTGCAGTTTGTTTAAATTACAAAAGAGAAGGAAAGACCATGGCTTTTCTCTGCAAATTAAACAAAACACCAAGACAGCTAGCAGAAGAAAGCAGAACTCTGCAAACACCAGAAGTGTGAGTGGAAAAGTGATAAAAAACATGGGAAGAGCAGAATTCTGCAGTTGTTACTTTTGCTCTGTAATCCTGATTGGCAGTTTATTTAAAAAAAAAAAAGAAAAAAATATGGGGGAACAGTGATTACCAGTCCTAGACCTGAAATCTTCCTTTAGATAGGCAGAAGATATTGGAAATAAAAAATCTATTAAAATGATGATGGAAATAGTTGCAGTTTGTTACTGATACTATTTGGAAGCAGGCTATTGCACAAGCCCTGTTAATGAGTGTGGGGAAGGTAAGCAGATGGGGAAGGTGCAAGTGAAGGGGTGGAGAAAGGATATTAAAGATATTTAAAATGGAATCTCCTAAGTTACATAATAGCCACATCCTAAGTGGCTCCTGAAGGGAAGATCTACATCAGGCACTCAGGGAACAACTTCACCAAACTTAAGGGTCCATCAGGGATATGGGTTCTTTAGGGAAATTTGGGATGTGTAGCTCTGGGAGGAATAGCTCTCTGATACGTATTTTTTCCAAAAGGATTATATCTTCCATAATTATTCATTCCATCTGCTTTTCCAGGCCAAAGACTTGCCCATCCACTCAGTCTGGAACTGTCTGGAACATTTGCACTGTCTTTGGGACTGAGCAACCCTGGTTCTGTGTAGCAGAGATGCTTATCCACACCTCCACAGGTCCAAGCACCAGCCCAGACTGACAAGTCCCATCCAAATAAATGCTATTTCCCCCCTTTTGGTGAAAACCCTCGATGAGGGAGCTGGAAACATCTGCTGAAGTACTGAGGAAGCAATGGGGAGAGGAAGAGACCTCAGGGAAGAGCGAAGTGAGAGCAGACACACAGGAAGACTGAAAAATCTCCTGGGTGGCATGTGATGTCCTGTCAGGTCAGGGCACCATGGCCAACAATGAGTTCCATCCATCTGAGCTGACTGTGAAAGCCTCTTGTCTTTGCAGCAGCTCTGGAAGGACAGGGAAGCTGCATTTTCTGGAGTCTGAGGAAAGCATCAGTGAGCCAAATGAGGAGAGAATGGTAAAAATTACTGCCTTTTGCTGAGAAGCATAAATCTGACATTGGACAAACATAATGCACATTATATCTATAGATGCTCACGTTGCCTGGGGAGTGACTGAGGTCTGTGTACATATGGACATACACAAGTAACTACACTGAGTGACTGAGACTGGCAAACAGCCCATTTATTTAATAAATTGGGTCTTATTGCTACTTTGCTCTGGACTTTTTTCTCAGTAAAGCATTTCATAGTTTCTTCCAGTTTTACCTGCACAGTGATCTACCTTGGAATTTATAGAGATAAAAATCTGTATATACATTCAAACAGATGCAGGAATGAGAGACAGAAGAACAAGTATTTTTTAAATTTTTTCAGCTAATTGGCCATTTCTCATGCTGAATATTCAGTTGCCCTTAGAAAGCAATTCTTGTCACAGGGTAAAGTAAGATTTTACATGTGAACGGTGCCCTGTAGCTATCATGATACTGGTGGTTTTCATGCTGTATCACTACTAATAAGCACAAAAGTTATATTAAGATTTATATAGTTAATATTACTTCTTCTTGCAAGGGATAAATATATAGACTTTCTTTGCTCTTGAAAAACTCATCTTGGGGCTAGGGCTTTGCTTAGCAAGCTCAGACTCAGTTGTTAGACTGACATACAGAAGACAACAAAATTACAGAACTGAGAATGAGAGAGATACGTAATAAATCAGTGAACCCTTCATACCCATATGACCTCCTCCTGCCAGGTTAGCTTGTAAGAAGTGGAAACACACAGCTCATGTTTCCATTTAATTACAAAGAAACAAGCAGTAAAAAACAACAAAAAACCCACCCCTCCAAAAATAAAAACCAAAAACCAAAACAAAACCCAAAAAACCAGAAAACCAAACCATGCTGCTGGGGCAGGTATTTGCAAGAGAAGGTGCCAGTGGGACCTGGGTTATTTCTGAAAACAAGGGAGAGTGTTTGTAGAGCTTCAAGCCTCAGGAAGTTTGTCCATCCTCCTGCCTAACCCTTTTGGGTGGTGATGAGGAGATGCTGTGGGAGAAGGGGAATGAAATCCTACCCTGGGACTCGTGGCTTGAGGCTGGACCTGAGATGGATGAGAAGAAACCAATCTGGAAAAAAATGTTTCAGCTGAGAAGGCTGCATCCAGGAACCAGCAGCTGTCTCCAGGCTTTTCAAGGCTGCAGAGCAATTGCAGTGAATTCCTAGGGATTGCAGCTCTGGGCTGTGGGCAGGAGCCTCATGCCTAAATATTCTTTGTGGCTTGGCTGTTTCTTGGCTTATAGATTTTAGTCAGATCCTTGGCTTGCTCTGGATTAGCTTTACCTTTAAAGTTGGCTTGGACAACGCCAGTGGAGAAAACCAGATGTAACTTGTAACAGGGTAAAAAGTCCAGGAACTCTGCAAATATGTAATTTTCTTCAAAAAACAAACAAAACCTGTTTTCCATTAAAATAATTTTAGAAAAGACTTTTTACCTTTAAAAAAAAAAAAAAATTAATTTTCAGGGAAGTAATTAACATGTGATGGGCCAAATTGACCCCTAGGGTAATATCATTTAAACTGGTTGTGTTTCCAGTATGGTTTAATTTAACCCAGAATGTATGATAGTTGGATATGTACAGTAATTTATACTGCTGCTGGGAAAAAGGATGTGGAATCATATACACACATAAGACTTATGCATTTATTGCTTTATCTCTTCTATGCTATGCTTGCACATAGCTGAAGTACCTAGCTGGCTGAGGTTGTTAACAAAAATGCAGTTAGATTTTGTTTCTACTGATCACATTTGGGTTTAAGCTCTAAACATTAAAATGGAAACCTAGGCAACCTGACTCTTCTGGGTTGTCTATAAGGACTGGCTGATTGCTCAGGACCACTTCTTCATCTATCTCCTTGCTTATTAAAACATGTACTGAATTCAGAATTTCTAAATGAATTGGATGCTCTTACCCATCCATCTGGGCCTAAGGAAAACACCAGCAACCCTTACATCTCTAGTCTGTGATAGACACTCAACTTGCTCTGAGTGTCTCACTTATTTCAGAAAGTTACATTACAATTAATCTATAGTGATTTCCTTTTATGATTATAATTTTTACTGATTTGTTTCTGATGTAGCATTTCTCAGATAAACAAGGTATTACTGGCTGGGCATGGCATTTCAAAGGTAGCAACTAAAAGGCTCAGAAAGTAGAGCAAGGCAGTAGAAAACAGAGCAGGAAGGAAAATGATTAATGCCCTCTGTTCATACACAACCCCTTACTTCTCTAATGCAGCACTCCTGACTGACCAAAATTAGGGTTGTTGTTTTATTTCATTCTCTATCCAAACACAAAGCTAAACAGAGAGAAGCAATTGCTTGACTGTAAAATTAACTCTGAAAAAGCTTCTGTAATACAAGTACATATGATTATCTGTATTAACATAATTACTGGCCCACAATACCACTACTCTTAACACTGAATTAGTGTGCCTTCTTGCATGACCTAGAAATGGGGCAGAAGGTCTTATAAAAAGCTCTTTTAGTAGATGTTTGTGACTTTGTGGTAGACATTCATATATTGGTGCCTGACATGAAGGAGATGCTTTTACATATTGCTGAAAAGTGACTGGAAAAGATAAGGCTTTTAAATGTCTGTAGGTAGGGTAGGACGAATGAATATGAATTTAGTAGACAAACTTAAAGATTTTCAGAAGTACTATTCAAGTCCCCTGACAACTTCCTCATAATTTCAAGTCATTCTGCTTTCACTATGTAATAGCTTCCAGTGTGTCATGTGGCAGGACTATTCCTGAGAAGTAAATGTTAATCAGAGAAGTATTATTAGTGAGAACTTTTATTTTTGGGAAAACTGGCTATATTCCATTATAGTTGAGTTCCCTAGGCAGAACGATAGGAAAAGTGGGATAACCTCTGAAGAGACATTGGTTGGGGGTGATCCCAACATGTAAGAAAGGTTGAAACAACAGAAACAATAAAAAAAAAAAAAAAAAAAGAATGGACTTCTGGTTTTGGGAGATGTCTCTGTCAAAAGCACAAAACCAGAACTAAATGTACCCAAGAGCTGGGGCTGGTAGCTTTGAGATCTTCTTAATATCTGAGGTATTTATAACATTTTCAGAACATGATTACTCATTCTCAAATTTCTGTCCTGGTACCACGTCAAGAAGCTCACACTTCTTGATGTGCTGCCACCATCACATCAATGACCATGGCAGATGGAACTGTTGTAATTTTCTGAGGAAATGAGGCAAAGAGAATTACTCACTGCCCTTGCCTCAAAGACAAATTTTGCTTTTTATTTTATAATGCTCCTCAAACCAGCATTCACAGTATGTTACACTGGATATTTGATTCCACTCTTCTAAAATCCACAAGACTCATTGAATCACAAATAGTTTGGATTGGAAGAGACCTTAAAAGATCATCTAGTCCAACAACATGGCCATAGTCAGGGACACCTCCCAGCAGCCCAGGTTGCTCCAAGCCCCATCCTGCCTGGGCTGAGACACTGCCAGGGATGGGGCAGGCACAGCTTCTCTGGGAAACCTGGCACAGGGTCTCTCACAGCAAAGAATTTCTTTCTAATATCTCAGTCAAATCTCCCTTCTTTCAGGAAAAAGTATTCCTTCTCGTTTTATCACTCCATGCCTTTGTCTAAAGTCCCTCCCCTGATTTCCTGCAGCCCCTTCAGGCACTGAAAAGTGCTCTAAGTTCTCCCCATTACATCCTTCTCTTCTACAGGATAAACCACTCAAACTCTCACTGCCTGGCTCCAGAGCAGAGCTGCTCCAGCCCTCTGATCATCTTTATGACCTCCTCTGGACTTCCTCCAACATCTCCATGTCCTTCTGGTGTTAGGAGCTCCAGAACTGGACCAGCAATGCAGGGAGGTCTCACTAGAATGCAGTAGAGGGGTAGAACCCTGTCCCTTGGCCTGATGGTCACACTACTGGGGATGAAGCCCAGGACAAGGTTGGCACACATTTCCAGCTCATGTTGAACTTCTCATCAACCAACATAACATAACCAAGATATTGCTCAAGCACTGGTGCATAGCCTGTGGTTATAGAAACTCTGCACTGACAGACTAAGCAGTAAGACTCCCTTGAATATAGTTTTTAGACATCTACCATTTTGGCAGCTTTTCTGAAATTTCGTATCCCAGTCTGGGTACAACTCCCATATCCATGTTACAGTGCAAAAGCAAAAATGATGTGTAGGCTGCATTGCTGGAGAGGCACATAAATTGTGACTCTTCTCCTGTGTGTAGCCTCTTATCTCTCAGAGTGAATTACTCTGCTGAATGCATCCCCATTTGCTATTTCTGTGAGTTGCAATATTTTTCCTCTGTAACCTTTCTGCACCATCTGTAGAGCTCAAGGGTGGAAAATGTATTTACCTTTCCATGTGAGCCACAGACCACCTCCACTGCCTGTCCTCCTCTCTGGACAAGAGGGGAGTGTTTACATCAGGGGGCGCAGGGTTTCATGCTTTAGGAGGAGGTAATTTCTCTGTTTGTACCTGCTTGTACAACTGCATCCAGTTCTGGAGATGGAATGTGTGTGAAGAGTGTAGTGCCATTAAAAAATGGATATCAGCCAAGCTGCTGCACTAACGGGTGCTGCCGCATTTGCGACGTTTTCCTCTCCTCAAGAGGAAGGCAAACACAAGTGTGAAATGTCAGATTCATCACAGAATTGTCATGGTTGGAAAAGACCCAAAGTGCCTCATCTACACAGTTTTTAAATACCTCCAGGGATGATGATTCTACCACCTCCCTGAGCAGCCCATTCCTATTTTCTCTCAGGAAAGAAATTCTTCCCCAGACCTACTCTAAACCTCCCCTGGTACAACCTCTGGCCATGTCCTCTATCACTGTTTACTTGAGAGAAGAGGCCAATAATCACCTCCCTACAACCTCCTTTCTGGGAGCTGTAGAGAGCAATAAAGTCTTAATCCAGCCTCCTCTTCCCCAAACTAATCCTTCCCAGTTCCTTCAGCCTCTCCTTATAGGACTTGTTATGGTAGATGTATGCTGCATAATTCACAGTTTTAGGGTTTATGATGATGGTCCCAGACCCTCTCAGCACACAGCAAGAGAAAGATGAGTTAGTTATACAGTACCTTACAGAGCAGAATTTTTAAAAATTTCCTGGGGGAAATATTGAAACTTTCAGAAGCACTGTTTTCATTCATATATCTGAACAGTCCTAGAGTGATTTAGGTACTTCTGAAAACACTATTTTTTCTCTGTGCATCCTTAAATGTTCTGGAGGAAAGACAATGCTATTGTAAGTCCTGTAGTTTTATCTGAGTTCTTGAAATATAACAGAACATAGTTATTGTCACAACATGAACTCCACCCCAGCTGGGTAGTGCTTCTTCAAGAAACACAAATGCCTGAATGTCAGAAATACCTTCAAATATTAAGTCCTGTGCCTTTAAGGGGTGTATATTTGGCATTAAACAGACTTTCCAGCTAATGAATTTCTCAAGTTACAAGAATAATGGCCTTTTTAATCTTAGCAAGAGTAATTAAACAGACATTTGTTATTAATGATGTTGTTAATGGCCGTAGATATTGAATTTTCACTGCAGATATCATCCAGTTGTATAGTGATTTTTTGGAGGTTTTTATTAACTTGATTTGGCAGTGAAGCTAAAAATGCATAATATATTTTCTTCCTGCTTCTGGAGGTAATGATTTTCTTCCTGTTATCAAGCAACTTCTTTGCCTTCATTTTGTTCCTACTGGAGATACTCACCTTTGTCTTCCTTTGTTGGCCAACCTGACAGCAAAATGACTGGTCCTGCCTGCTGCCACTCTTGAGTTTCCTGAAATGTTTTTTGCAGAAAGGGATATGGGCAGCAGTGACTGCTTCTTCAGCCTTTTTACCGGGGCATTTTCTGGGGGTTGCCATCAGAGTTTCACACTGAGGAAATACAAGTTTGTTACATGTCCAGCTAGAAAACTTAGCTTTCTTGCACTTAGCTTTCATGCTTTTCAACTCTTTTCTGGTCTTGAATCCAGAGTCAGCCAAGAGAGCCACAGACCACATAAATTTTCTCAGTTATTATGTTCTTCTTGTCTCCTTGGTGCCATGCAAAGCATGGAGACAGTATGCTTGGGTCTGAAACCCAGGTCTTGTGTTAAGCCACTAATGAAGAACCTGCTTTTAACCATTGTTCTGAAAAAGGGACAATTCAAGTTTATGGTCTCCTCTGAGTACATACAAATCCCCCCAGGGTGCAGCCCACTCTCCGCTGGACAGATTCTCAACCTTACTCAGTTCCATGGAGCAGTTCACAGGTGTGGAGACATCCTTTTTGGAGGAGATGTCTTCATTCTAGTTCCTTTCTTACACACACATTTTCAGAATTAGAGCTTCATGTAACCCTATGTTAGACCTCCTACTCCTTGCTTTGTGTAGATTTCCCTTGGTTTATAGCAGTCACCAGCAGTTACTGAAATTGCAGCATCCAATGTTCTTTCTTACTATGCTTTATTAGGAGCAATGATGAATAAAATGTGGCTTTATTACAATGTGGGATTCTCATTCTTTCCTGATGGGAAGACAGATTATTCAGAGTAGTTTTTCCATTAAATAAAAGACTTTCCTGACCAAGCTTAGAAACAGCTTTTGCAGTGACATGGGACCCTGCTTGATTCCTTGTGTCTTTCACATCTTAATTTCTCCTGAGAAAAATGCTCAACAAAAGGCTTTAAAAAATCCCCTGAACTCTAGAGACCAGGACCGGTCTTCTTTTGGATTGTGTCTGTCAGTGGATGCTTTCCAAGATCTCATGTTCCTGTGAATTCCAGTTTACACCTTTTAAAAGTGCTCCTTCTGCCTTGGTTTGCTACTCTCCAGAGCCTGGTCTCAGCTCTCAGCCCATTCCAATCACATGCTTAACCTGCCTTTGCTGCCTCTTCCAAGTATTATTTTGCACTAAAAAGAAATGGGAATAAACCCCAAATGAAACAAAAAGCCCTGGCATCAGTTGCTAATTTCCCTTCCTCTGTCAAGATTGCGCCAGTAGCTCTGAGTAATTTGGTTTTATTTTCTCAGGGGAGTAGGACTGAAATAATCCAATGTTTATTTTTATACAAATTCTCACAGTGCTACAATGTTTCGGAGACTTCCTGGGATGTTTCTAGTTTTTTCACAGGCTAAAAGGCCATTCTCAGAGGTAGCTCCTTCATGTAAACCTAAAAATGGCACTTTCCCACAATACAGCTTATCAGGAAGTTTAAAGTTCAGTAGTCTCTCTCCTCCCTGTCTCACACACATGAAAGTAAGAAGTAAAAAACGAAGGGGCTGTTGTAGTTCTGCTGAGAGTTGCCTTTCAATCATTTGATTTCAGTGTGCTGACTGATTATAAGAACATGATGGGACCCATGATGGTTTAAGGACAGAAGCAAGGCCAAGTTTTTAGTGAAAGAGAGCAGCTTTTATTGAATAAATTTTGTTTCATCCATGAATTACCTCACAAGAGTAAATGAGATGCTTTCAGCATTCCTCATACTTTAGATTTATGGACATTCCCCCCCTCCCCTATTTGGGCATAAGCACAAAACCAATTTCTGTAGCAAGACACTGAAACTGGAATAACTTGCTTCTGCTCCTCTGAACTGTCTGGGATGGTTTAATTAAGAGCTATTGGATTAAATTCTGCATAATTTTGATACTCTGAGGACAGGATTTCCAGGAATATTTGGTTAGACTTTAATTCTGTTTTTTTTTTTTTTCCTTTAACCCCCTCATGATCACCAGTAAAACTGTTGAATTTGAGGACAACGAGGTTAATGGTGGTCATGCCTGAAAACCTTGGACAAAGAACAGGTCCTCCCATTCTTCCTTTCTCATGCTAAAGAAAAAGTTTGCTCCCATGAATCAAGATCAGCTGCATAAGTGCTGGTGTCAGGATCACAGATAGAGCATCCTGGTTCTTTTCCTGGGGCTTTGTGCAAGGTCTCATTACACTGCAGATGCATTGGTAAGAGATGGTTCCTCACTGTCTCAAAGTTTCAGCCCTGTCTGGCTGCTTGATTACTTATTCTCACCCCAGGGATCCTTGCTGTTAGGATTGTTGTGAAACAAAATTGCTTTGCTGGCATTGTGTTCTGACAAACAATTTACACCTTTGTAAACTGATTAGTGCAGTGGTTTTTATCTTCAGGGCTAACCCTTGTCTCACATTTTAAAGAACAGCTGAGGAGTTCTGTGTCCAAAGAAACAGGTCTTGCTTGTGACTCTAAGGAAGCTGGCACCTGATTTAAGTAAAATGGAAATGATCTTGAGTTGGCAACCATTTCAGACAAATTTAGATGGTGGCCTGCAGACTACCAAAGTCTGGAAACAAATTATTACAAATATTTCTACTAAAGCATAATGGACAAATGAAGGGATAAATATGGTATTTTTTCTCCAAGTAGACTTCCATCATTTGGAAGAGGGGAGAAACACCATACAAGTGTGGAGGTATGTTGTGGACATGGAGATCTTGTAGCAAGTACAGAGGACACCAGAAAGAAGATCAGAGGGATAGAGCACCTCTTCTTAGAAAACAGGTTGAGAAAGTTGGGATTGTTCAGCCTGGAGGAGAGAAGGCTGCAATGGGGAGAACTTAGAGCACCTTCCAGTGCCTGAAGGGGCTCCAGAAAAGCTGGGGAGGGACTTTTGACAAAGGCATGGAGTGATAAAATGAGGGGCAATGGGTTTAATTGGCAGAAAGGAGATTCAGGTTAGATATCAGGAAGAAATTCTTTGCTGTGATGGTGCTGAGCCCCTGTGCCAGGTTTCCCAGAGAAGCTGTGGCTGCCCCATCCCTGGCAGTGTCTCAGCCCAGGTTGGATGGGGCTTGGAGCAACCTGGGCTGCTGGGAGGTGTCCCTGACCATGGCCATGTTGTTGGACTAGATGATCTTTTAAGGTCTCTTCCAACCCCAGCTCTTTGTGATTCTACAACATAACTGAAAGGGGACACGAAAATGATGAGGAATTTCAAACCTCTGCCAGTCACTGATCAGAGAAAAAAAAGAGCAGATGCTGTCAGGCTGCTTGTGTTGCAATGGCTGAATCTGGGAATATTTAAATCTGGGAAAGGTGAGATGTCCCATGAAAAACTTTGTTTGCTATCTTGTGTAGTTATCCACATCAGGACAGGAAAAGTGTGTAACACTTGCAGAAGTTTTTAAAATCTTTGTTTCCTTCAGCTGCACCATTTGTTCAAGGAGGACAGAAATGTGAAAACTGCAAGGTAACTGGCTACAATAGCAAAAAAGGGAAAAAGCCACAAGAAACCTCAGGACAGTGATGGGGCAATAAAAACAAGAGGAAGATAAAAAGGCAAAAAAAGTACATTTAGCATGGAAAGCCAGTTTGTCTACATGGCCTTTGTAAAATAGATGAAACCTGCTATTTTGGTATCTCTAGATACCCAAGAAAATAAGGAAAGAGCTTCAGATACACAACCAAAAATTCAGAACACAAAATCTCATCCACATGAAAAGTTTTATTTCCTTAGTGTTCTGAGTATAAAGCACTAAAATGGACAACCAAAGAGAGTTAAGGAATAAACTATTCCATCCAGCTACAGTTGGTAGTTTTTTTTGATGTTAGGGTTAGGATTTATCTGTCTGAATTATATCTCCCTTGAAGCTCTCTGTGTGCCTACTGTCAGTTAACCATGCAGGTTCTTCATCAGCCAGGAAAAGACATAAGTATCTCCACAGGTCTATTCCTACTGAGACAAAAGCCCATCAAAAATATTGTATTTTTTTTTATCAGTTAAATTGACTTTGCAATGCTAAATACAATAATATATATATACTCTTCAGGATTTATGCCATTCAGTGTAAAGTAAAAGAATAAAAATAAAATAAAATAAAATAAAATAAAATCAAACCTTGACTTTTGAAATGTCTTATTGAACAGGTCCAGAGTTCTGTTTGATAAAAAATGTAATACTCTTTTATTTAATAGTTCCAAAGCATTTCTTCCTGAACAGTCTTGGCAAACTCCCAAGGTGGCACCTTGATCATTGGTGTTTGGAGAAACTGTGGCTGAGAGGCTGTGAGCTGGGTGAGCTCAGTCCCTTTATCAGTATATCAGGTGAACAGGTAGCAGGTCAGATGAGATAAGTTTAGAAACCTTCCTGAGCAAGAGATTTGCAAAACTGGTACAGCTGCCAGTTTCCTTGGTTTCAACCTGAGCTCCATTAAAGTCATCCTGTTCTAATAGACCAGCTACATTTTGACAGATCAGTATTTTCCTGTGGGAAAAAGAAAAATAAAAACATTCAGTTGGAACAGTTGCAGTCATTTCTAGTAATAATAAATTGGAGAAGAACTCTAGCAGTGAGCATGCATCACAGCACTACAATAAACACCACAACCTTCAGGTGGAGTTGACCCAGCTCTTTTGTTCATCCTTATTTGTTTTCTTCAAAATATTTGCCTGAAGTGATAAGGAAATAATCCTTTGGTTACTGATGACATTCATTTCCACATTTACTATGTAGATTTCATAAAATGACATAAATCTGTAGGTTAGAATTAGAGTCTGTCTTCTGCTTCATCTCTTTCTTCGTATTTTCTATACATTCAAAGGTCACATTACATAGTTTTCTGTTGTTCTTGATGGGATGTACAAAATGCTCGCCTGAGGTTGCTCCAGACACAAAATGTCCCTGTGCTTTATTTTACGAAAACAAAGCCTCTGTTTTTGAAAATTAATTTTGGAAATAACAGTCAGGTTCATTGTGGATTATCAGACTCTGGAAATGAGAAAGTAAAATAAAGGAGACACTGATCCTTAGAAAGTTGAATAGGGATTAATTTTCGGCTCTTCTCTCAGGTCAGGCTTTCAACCAGTAATAATATAGATAATTATGAACATATTCAAAAGTAAGCATAGCAGAAACCTAGTTTATGTGTAAACAGTTGCTTTTACAACAGCGTAAAAGATTTTGGACATGTTACAAAAGAAATAAATTTCTGAACTTGATTTCAAGCTGCTGTTGTTAAAAAGGGAAAAAACCCAACATCTTGAGACAGAGACCCTGCTATCTCTGTGCTTGCCCACTTCTTGCAGATTTTTGTTTTCTTTAGCTGAGAGAGTAGCCCTCCTTTAGGAACAAAACCAGATGATTTGGCTTTATTTTTGACTAAGCTGTCATCCATAGCTTTCTTTTGTCATTTGTCTCAGGGAAGGTATTCTTCACTCCTAACCTCTTATTCCTTCTTACCATATTTGGCAAGAAGAAGAAGGGAATTCTCCTTAGAAAGTCTGGATGCAAAATGGTCTATCAAAGCCTCTACTTTAGAAAAGATATTTGAGCTGGTATCTGCTTCTTCTTCTCTCAAGAAAATTGTTGAGTGCCAAGATAGAAGTACATAGGCTTTCTATTTTTTTTTTTATTTTTTTTTTCCCATGAGCTAAAAGACCATCATGTTTAAAATAATTGGTATCATGGTAGCATGTTTGATGCTTCGACCTAAAATCAGAAGGCTATGGTAACTGTTGGGAGATTGTCCCAAAAGTTACGCTTCTGCAATTGAAAAAAATAGAAAAGAAAGTATGGGAGAAGGTGAGATTGTATTATCACCCATGACGTTATTACAGATAAGGAACTGGGACACAAAGAGATGAAATGAATTGACCAAAGCTGCACAGAAAGTCTGTGACAGACAGAATTAAACACGGATCTTCCAACCCTTAGTCTGGTTCTCTAGTTGTGAAGATATTGTTCCTCTCTCCCTTGTCTCCTAATTGGATCCGTAGGAACCTTCTATTCCTGACTTGTGCTAAGTATTGCACCTATAAGTAAAGCCCCCTCCCCTCCCCCTTTTTTTTTTTTTAATGCTGATACTAAACTTTAGTAACTAGGGCATCCATCCACATTCTTTTTTCCTGATCCCTAACAATAATGGCTCAGCAATTACTGAACTAATGTTATCAATTCCAACAGATATCACATCTATTAAACAGAAAATGCTATGTTGCTGTTCATCAGTTAGGAATGTCTGTAATTGAAACATGAAAATGAAGCCTGTACGAATATGTGTGATTCATCATGAATTCTGCAAGCCCTATACTAACTCTTCTTAATTAAGTTGTCAAATGGAAAACTTAAAATTAATGCAACAGCATATTTTGTAGGAGTTCTTTTCTACCCCCATATAAAGCTCAGTTCAGCAGAAACACTACAAGGATTACATGCATGGATTGGGCACCCTTGTCTTATTAAGCAAAAATCTTTCTGTCCTACATGACTATTTTTAGTCCATTCTACTGGGATCTTTCACGAAAAACGAACATGGGTTTGAGACTCATTATTTTTTCTCTGTCCCTTTCTATACACAAATAGTGAATCACTTGCTGTAAGAAACTCATGTTACTGACTTACTAGAGTATTTAGTCCAGTAAAAGAAGACTGTGGTGACAGAGACAGAAACAGTAAAATTTCTTTCCTGCCTTGTATAGGATGAGTATTTTGGTTCTGGATGAGTATTTTGGGCTGATGCTCACAGTCAAACTGAGCTTTGGACATCTGGACTCAGGGCAGCTCAGGAGCCTGGCAATTTGCTTTTAACACACCTAAACCTCCTTGAACCATAAGCTGTGGTGGTGCTGGGGTTGGCCCTGCTCTTCATTCTTCCATGGTAGTTAAAATGAGCACTGTTGCCTTTCACCTGTTGTGTATGAATCCCAAGTGGGATCAGAAGTGCCAGACTGGAGACCTATCCACTTGGCATGTGAGGTGAAAATAACACAGTGCTGTCCCTCTTTGGTTCTCACACTGCCTTTCATTGATGCTTGTTTGTAGCACCAGTGTTCATAATCTTGTTCACTTGTTCATAAGCTTGCATCTTATGAAGCACCTTACTGTGCTTATACCCCTGCTACTCATAAAAGATAGTGCTGTAAAAGTAATCTCTTTGACCTTTATTGCAAGAACCTGAGTGCTTCACAGAATATCAACATTTTCCACTGTAAAGTAACAACCTTTAGTATGCCATTTTCCAGACAAGGAGAGCAAAGCAAGGTTTGGGACAACAGCTCAACCTCAGAGATGCTGTGGACAGCCCAGCCTTCTTCTCTACCCAGTCCACCACCAGCTGCATCTTGTGTACTCTTGATTGTTCTTCTGGTTGTGGTTATTTTCCTTTTATCCTTTATAATAACCCCAGATTAGAGAGAGAAATACCAGTTCTTATTGGCTGGGGTGGGGTAGCAGACATAAGGCAGGAAGAAACTTTTCTCCTCTTGCAACATCAAAGCCACAAGATTTCCATATGGGCTTTTTTTTTGTTTGTTTTTTGGGCTTTTTTGTTTGTTTGTTTTTTGTTTTTTGTTTTTGTTTTTTTTTACTTTACATCTGATTACAACTGTTTTCACTTTAGTGCCAAAAGAGAATACCTAAAACAGTGTAGAAGAGGAAGACACAGGGGTTTGTGGGCACTTGCAGCTGCCAAATAGAGCAGCTGTAATGCTGCGGGTGCTTGGGAAACCAATTAGAAACACATGGAGTGACAAAAAAAATGTATGTAACATAAGATTAGCACAGTGAATGCAGCCACACTGTGTGAAACTTGGGCAAACTAGGGCTGGCTGGCACCAAGGATCAGTGAAAGTAAAATGCAGTTATGGTGCCTCAAAAAGAAATTGAGTATTAGTGCTGGGAAATAAAGAAATATTCTCACTGTGATCCTAACTGTAGCTTAAGTGCATGGATACATCAATGTCAAGAAAATTGTTTTTAAAAGTTAAGTGTATTCAAAGCAAGTCTAGTGTTCACAACCAAGTTCTGTGGGAAAACTGTTACCTTAAAGGATACCCTGACTTTTTGCGAGGCACAGCTCAGAAAGTGTGACTGCATCCAGAAGTTCTTTCCTTTAACCTTTGCTAAACGATGGATCAAACTGAAATAAGGTGTCAAGACAAATGTAAGGCATTAAAAAAATTTGTTAAAAGTCAATATTTGAAGAGTTCTATATATTAGCTGGCAATGTATTTTCATCTCTCCTTTAGAGACAGATTATTTAATAGATGAGAAATTATCAAATCAGACATTAGTTTATTCAGTTACGTGGTCTTGCAGAGGAAAATTGCTTTTCACTGTCTTCATTGTCTATCATCAAGAAAACTAGGAACCTAAGGCATAAATTTTCTCCCTCAAGTCCTGGAAAGGACAAAAGACCTGGGATTTTATTATAATAATTTTTTTTGTCCAAGACACAGAATGGAGAACTTTTGCTGAAGGTGGTCTGAAATTATTAAGGCATTATTATATAAAGAATTATTAAGGCAAGTATTACAAAGATTGAATGGCATTCTAATCTTCTAATGCATTTACTTGGTGACAGAACAGAAATACAAATTAAAGAAAACAGATTACTCAAAGGAATAACCAGAATGATAGGAGCAGAGGCTACTGAGTGGAAGCACAGATGACATCTTTTATTATTGAAGTCCATCCAGCACTTATCACACTCCCATAAACAGGATTGATTTTTTTTCTATCAAGATATTGCACAAGTATATAGAAGAATTTTCCAGGGCCTTATTTTGTGAACTTTTCATCAATGTGTTGTTGACAGTTGTATTTTTCCTCTCCAGGAAATAAGAAGAGCCCAAACCTCTTGCAGGTCTTGGTCTTCCTGCAGTATTAACATGGCCAAGCATAGGATATGTCCTTCAGCAGACACCAAATTTCCTTATGTCATGGTGAGTGAATGGCAAAGAGCTGCACACCCTACAGCTACTCAGTGAAACTTTTGAGGCCCCTTACTTTTTAAGCCAGCTGTGTAAGCTTTGTCTTTGTCCTCCATCCTCCATGGCATGTGGTTTAAGTATGTAAGACATTTATTGCTGTTAGCAGAGAATGAGCAGGGGGAGCAGACTGCATTTATCTTCACCAACTGCAGAATAATAATTATTAAGGAATGAAACTTATAAGATTTTCACAGTCTTGAAAGCTGTCTCCACCTCTACTGCCAGCAGAAAGCATGCTGTATTCAAGACTGACAAGCAAGGGTGAGAGCTTTGCTGAGCAGAATACTTATACATTTCAGTAATTTGCGTGTTCTAGGGAGCTGAGAAGATAGACGGAGGAAAGAGACAGCACTATGGCCCATCTGTGCAAACTAAAAATGCTGCTTCTAGGTCAGATCGAGTTGTACAACTGCCCCTGATAATTAAATCTATGGCCTCCATAAAGCTTCTTAATGAGAGCGCTTCACTGGCTTGGCCTTGTATCACTGGCAACAATTAATTTGCATTTTAGAATGTTTCTATTTATCTACTGTTTGCAATTTTAATATTTGTCTCTACAAAGTGAGGTGCAAAAGTCTGATTTGTTTGCTCAGGATTTACTTCTTTAATTTTGACTACCCAGATGGAATAGTAACACTTTAAATGAGAATTTTTGCAATATTTCAAAATGGGCGAAAAATGTTTTCTCAGCACCATTTTAAATGGTGTTTGAGTCTCTAGCCCACAGAACACTGAAAAACATGCTAATTTTTTGATAGCCTAGTTTTGAAAATCTCATCTTTAGATATTTCTACTGCAAGGGAAAAATGGCTCTTGTATTTCAGGTCTGCTCCATACAGAACATGATGAACATCTACCCCTGATCCAGTGGCCAAATCCCAGATAGGTCCAAAGGCAGGACAAGTTTGTTTGAGCCAAGGAAGCCAGTCCTAAGTGGAAAAGTACAAAAGCTAGTCCTCGGAATTTTATTTTCTTTTAAGCAACAACAACAACAAAACAACAAAAATCAGAATACCAGATGCGGATGTTTGCTCAGACATTTGTAGAAGTGAGAATGTGTCTGGCTGTTCGGAGCATTATTTCTGCATCGTGATGTCTTTTGTGCCATGGAACCTGCTGTGAAACCTGCTCTCTGTGTAACAGCTCATATGGAAAGATCAAGGGTGCATTGCTTCGCTGGCATGGCTTCAGGATAAACAGTTCTTAACCAGACTATCACACACTGCTAGAGTTTCTGAACAAGAAGTTATGAAGTTAAAGACACTGTGTTTTGCCCTCATTTAAAAATAATGTACTGCCTGGATGAGCTAAGGTTGAGGAGGAAAAAGAACACACACATCTCAACCTGGAAGCAATTTCTCCTAAAGAGCACCTTGTTCTCCAACCAGTTAAAAACCTCACAGCAGCAAAATTTCATCACATATTTTTGGCAAGAATGATCTATATAATTAGGGCAAAATCTGGATTGGAGCTTTATAGAGTTCGTTTCTGGTCAGGATAGTGATATTACTTTCAGCTACAGACAAACAGGAACCTCCATATTACATACTAAGAGTTAAATTTTTTTGCTAGAGAGATCACAGCTTGTTGGATGCAGTTCTTGTTTCACATTGTATAACAAATTAACCAGTAAATGGAGAAATATATTCTGTCTTTAAGGATCACTTTTACAGGTGTAAAGACCAAAGTAGAGAAGTTGGTAATGTTATTTGCATTGAAATAGAGTAATAAGGAAAATAAGAGAGAAAACACTATATTTGTGGTGGATTGACTTGTAGTTTTGCCTATTAACTGCAGTAGATTTGGGTAAATGACTTCTAAATAAGACCTGTTCAACTTCTGTTGCACTTTCCTGGTCCCATGCCAGAAGGTGCTCTTTGATACGAGTATTTTCCACGTCTTCTGAGATGGTCAGTGCAAGAGTCTCAAACCTGAAATAGGTTCAAGCTGTCACTTCTTTTGGTTTTTTATTTTTCCTTACTCAGGAATGCCCAATGCTTAGCTAAGCAGATGTTTTTAGACACAAGTCCTCCATGATCCGTACAAAGTTCTACCTCTGTTCCTCCTCCACTGAAGAAATATAAGAAGATAAATGCTTCAGACATCTCCCAGAATACACCCAGACCTGTTTTTCCTTGCTACTCATGGTCTTGTAAAGTAGGCACTTGACTATGAGTTATGGGGAAGACACATCTTCTGATGATAAGGTTGGGTGATAAATGTCCAAAGCCAGCATGGGACACTTCAGAGGAAGTGCCATAAATTTACAGCTGAATCAGCTCTAAGGAGGAGAGCTGGGGCTAAAGAATCACAGCTGTCATTTGGCTGTGGGAAACAGTTCAGGGATCATTAGTATTGGTCATTCCCATGAACTTGAGGTTCGCAGTGGGGAATGCCAGGAGGTGACACTGCAATCTGTGCAGATCTCGAATTCCAGGGATGAAAGATTGCCTGTTGCTAATAAACAGGTTACATTTCATGTTCAAAACCCAAATGTATTTCCCAGTTGAAAAAAAAAAAAAAAAAAAAAAAAAGTAAAAATGGAAGGTGGGGGGAAGATAGTTCTTGGGTTCTTGGGGTTTTCACCTTAACCTTAGTTTAGGACGTGATATTTTTTTGTACAACAATGTCTGGTGGTTGGGAAAGGCCAGTTGGAGAAATTCAGATACCTTCCTACTGGAAAGTACCAGAATGGTGTGTATCAGACCCCTGACTTGTGTATTTTCTACATCTGATTGATTGGTGTCATGGGTATCTGGGCTGCATATATTACAGAGAGCAGCACAAAAAAAGAGTACACTTCACACTCCTGCAATGGTTGATTTTGATAATATTCTTTTCAGGTTTGACTGTAATTGTGCCTCAAAACAGAATGTGCAGAGCTGCTGGTATCTAGGACAGATCCATCATGTACCAGGGCTGAGACACTGCTGCAGAGTGTGATGTTTTAATGGGACAGAGTTAATTATGCTGTCCCAGGGAGCTGTGTGGGTCTAACTGGGACAGAGAGATAAACCCTTTGGGCACTTCATTTCTGCTGTCACCCCAACAGAAGGACAGCCCGTGGGAAAGCAGCTTCCTAGGGGAAGAAAAGTAAAATATCTCGGTCTTCTTGTCAGTACAGGTGATGGACTGCTATTACTACTCTTTTATAATAAATTAAAAAAAAAAAAAAAAAAAAAAAAAAGGAAAAAAGCAAAAAGAGAGGGAATAGAAGGAGACTGCATGAAGGGCAAAGCTGGGAATCACTCAGTAGCAACAGAACAGATGATTTGATCTCACTGTGCCTGCAGTTCAAGTGATTCAGGTTTTTTGTTTAAGGGTTTTCCCTTAATGTAGAATATGTTTTATTTTCTGTGCAACAAAAATAGAAACCATGTCCAAAGTAACACAAATTTCCTTGTAAAATCATGAGACAAAGCTAGTGTCAGTTCCCAAATGTCAGTTTTCCAACTCAGCCATCCCACTGGCTTAAGTTTCATTAGCTCAAAGTGAATTCTGATATTGGAGAGAGGTTATGAGGCACTGAGAGATGAGATTTTAAAACATATATATGTTCTTACACACATCTGAATGTGTTAGGTTCTGAATGTCCTGCACTCACTTTCAAAAGTACCCAGGGCACTTTGGATTTGAAAGTCTCTTTGAGAGTAAACAGTATGTGGATATCTGTGTGTTGCAATCACTTCTTACTCCACATGTACCTTTCTGGCTTTCCTGAATGAAACAAGAATAGGGCCTTTGGCAACAAAAGCTGACTCAAAAGTACTGAAGAGGCAGTATTAATGGTGTAACTTCCTTATTTTAATGAAGGTTTTTGCTTAAAAACACATTTCATGGTACCTCTGAATATTTTAATTAATCTGAATATTATAATTAATTCTTACCCACAGAGACAATAGATCCAGAGAATTATTCAACAAATATTGTTTTCAAGTTTTATACAGCAGAAGATGAGACGAGGTCAATGATAAAACCAGCCTGCAGTGGCAACACTGGCTTTGCACAAGGAAAATAAGAAAAAACTATTGCTTGTTTGTCTCTACCTAAGCTACTCTTAATAAAACTTATGTACAAATATTTTTCCATGCTAAAATATCTTAAAAATGTATTATTTATTAAACATTTACAATTTGTTTAATAACAAACATTTTATGTGCCAATATCAAACACAAAACTCCTGTGCGTCAGGAAAGAACCCAGGTATTCAAAGATGCTTCAATTTATGGTACAAATGTAATAATCTTAGCACATAAATTCTCATGTTATCTATCAAAACAAGAAAGCAAACAAGAAGAAAAAGAAAACAAAAAAAAGATGAAAAATTCAAAGTCAGCAGGGAAGATGAAGCATAGGCAATAAAAAAGATAAGGACTGAGATGGAAGGAAACTGCATATTACTCCTGTCTTAATCCAGGTTACTTTCAGGCATCTTAATCCTGCCAGTTCTGGGAAAAAAGAAAAAAACAAAACCAAAACCAAAACTATATCCCAAGAGACTGCTTTTTTCCTGAGCATTTCTACTTTTTGTGTTTGATCCTGCCCTTTCAGAAAGACCTGCAGATGACTACTTGTCATGCTTTAGGAAGGAGGCTAAAGAAGGCCATGTTATTTTCCCATGCAAGAGGACCAACAACATTTTGTGGATGGATCCTTTGATAATCACTTTTGGTAACTGCTAGCTATTGTATACACTAAGAAAATACCTAAGTTCTGTGGGTTTCCTAGAATCAAGTTAATATTCTTTTAAATACGTATGAAATAGTAGCTTAGGCGTCAAATACACTTGAAAAGTTTTTCTTTTTCTTTCTTGTCTCCTTTACTACTGACACTAGAGATAATTTTAACACAGTGAAACCTTGTGTTTTGCAGCCCAACAATGATGCACTTTTCCTACATGAGATGTGACCAGATCCACCCTGTGATAGTTATTACCTTTCTTTTTTTTTCCTGAATATTTGGTCTCTTGAAACTATAAATGTACAATGGAATGAAGAAGGCTCTGGTACTAGTATTTCACAAAAACATCTTCCAGGCCCTTTTCTAACTTCTATTTTCTTTGACTACTGCTTGAGGGAAAACCAGTATATGTTTGCAGTGGAGCTGCATGAGAAGCCAGGCTGTCCTCTCCTTGGCTGATGCACATGAACTGTATTTACCATGTGGTTGCATAGCTCAATCTTTTAGCCTGTTCTAACAGATGGAGATGTCTGTGTTTGAAGTGATTGTCCCCCTATACCTGGCCCTGCTGAGGCCACACCTCAAATCCTGGGTTCAGTTTTGGGCACCTCAGGACCAGAGGGACATTGAAGGATTGGAACATTTCCAGAAAAGAGCAGCAGAGCTAGAGAAAGGTCTGGGAGCACAGGTCTTATGAGGCAGAACTGAGGGGCCTGGGGGTCTTTTGTCTGAAGGAAAGGATGCTCAGGGGAAACTTTCTCACTCTACAACTACCCAAAAGGATGTGGGAGCCAGAGGTGGGGGGAGTTGGTCTCTTCTCACAAGTAACAAGTGATAGAACAAGAGGGTATGACCTCAAGTTACACCAGGAGAGCTTTAGGTTCCATATTAGAAAAAACTTCTTCACTGAAAGGGTGATTAAATACTGGGACAGGCTGTCCAGGGATGCGGTTGAATCACCACCCCTGGAGATCTTTAAAAGCTGTATAGATGTGGACCTGAGAGACATGATTTAGCACCAGACTTGGTGAAATCAAATTAATGCTTGGACTCCATGACCTTAAAGGTCTTTTCCAGTCAAAAAAAAAAAAACAAAAACCAAAAACAAAAGAAAAAGATTTCTATGTTTCTATGTTGATTTGCTATGCATTTGTGCATTGACAAGACAGGTTTATAGTGGTGAAGACTGGAAATATCTGCTGCTCTTAGACCTTCTCCCCCAGGCTGTCTCTACTAGCCTGTGAACTTTGGGCCCCATTAGTCAGGACTTAGCAAAAATTTAGTTACTGTAGGGACCTGGTTATGTCCAATGGGTTCTGCTCTCTACTTTGTGAAACTTTGTGGAAACTGCTGTAGGCTTTGAGGAAAACTTTCATGGGTGAGGGCAGTAGCACTGGTGATAACTTGAGTAAAGGATTTGTCCAGCTGTAAAAATACTTCTGAAAAAGGAAGCAAAATCTCAGTTTGGTTTTGGTGTTCATTGTATGTTTTTTTGGGGTTTTGTTTGTTTGTTCTTTTTAGGGTCACCTGCATAAAAATGGAGATGAAAGAGGAGGTTCTCACCTTGAATACTTTACTGTTGCTGAAAGAAACCCCTCAGTCCCCTGCTTGGAGCTGTGTGCTACCACCCACCCTGGTATTGATCTCATCCTACTGGGATCTTAGACTGGCAGAATGCAGGACAAGTTTCTGCAACTGGAATAAGATGAACTTGCCCTAAAAAAGGGGTCAGGTCAGCACAAGAGGGGTAAGATGTGCTGAGATAGAGGGAGAAGGTCCTTCCTTTTCAGGACCAAGTACTTAAACAGGCAGAGCAATTTTTTGGGAGATGGTGTGACCCAGATGAATTTTTATATTATGCATGGGTAGTGTAACAGCTGAAATGACTGTGCCTCCTAAGAATCTGTATTTGGCAAGGTTTGGTTTGGTTTTTTTGTTTGTTTTTTGTTTTTTTTCTGACATAGCAGTACTCTACATGCTTTACATGAAAAATACAAGCAGAAATTATTTTTCCTATGGACAAGCTAGTTTTGATGGCGAAAACTCCAATTAACTTTAATCTGCATCTATATTTTGGCTCCCTGTGGAGAAAACAGCCTCTTAAGCCCACATAATATCCAGTAAGTGTGAACCTGATTGGACGTTAAGGTACAATCCATGACTGCATAGCCACCAGCAGAGAAGAGCTGCTGTTCAGCATTCATAATATTATTTAAGTAAAGTTTAAAGTGCTGTGTGATACTTTTGTGACCTTATGCATTAGAGAATAACTAGCTTCTCCAGCCCTTGAAAGGCTGTTCACCCTTCAAGGCAGGCATTTGAGATATCAGCAGCTGAATCCCTAATTGTACCCCTCTTATCCTTTAAGTCTTAAAACCTCTGTGTCTGCCCTGCAATGGGAAAAGATGGAGAGGTTTTTCTGAGGCTGTAGCTGTGCTAAACAACGTGTAGTCTTTTTAGTGTACTATGCCAAGATGATGCTGTGAAATGTAATATCCAAAGTAGGAAGAAAATGTAGCTTTTGTGGGGTTTGTAAGTCAAGGAGCAAGAAGGGGCTCTTTTTTTTTTTTTTTTTTTTTTCCTTTCTTTGTTTTTTTTTTTTTTTTTTTCACTACTAAACTGCTCTTGGAAATCAAAACACGGTGTTGATATTTTGGGAAAAGGTTCATTAAAAATGAATGCGGTGACCATAAATCAAGTTTTGCACAAGAATTCGGCTGTGCTGAATCCACATGACAAACATCTGCAAGACACAAGATTGCTACACAAGGATGTGTGGTTGGGGTACAGGGGAGCGTGGACAACTGCACAAGAAAATCAGTGATAGGCAGTGTACACCCCTTTTATTCTCACTCATAAGGCCAGTACACATGTTTGCAGTGAGCCTTACACAGGGCTGTATTTATTAAGACAGATAATTCTTTCATTTGACTGGTCCCTGTAGCAAAACCACAATGTCACCACAGAAGAGACAGGCCCAATCGTGCTCACCTCAGCTGCCCTTTCAGTCACCATAAGCCCTGCTTCATCTGAACAAAAAGGCAAAAATGTTTTTGTTTGCATAGCCTAAAAATAGATTGTGCCTTAGGAAAATAGCCAGAGGAAAAAACTACTTTGGAAATACTGGAAAAAGGCTAAAAGATGTTATGCAGCCCTCAGTTACGCACTCCCTGCAGAAAAGGTTTTTATTTGAAAGCTATGTGTAAAATCATAATGTGTTCATAGAGATGCTAGTGTTTGAAATTAAATTATCCTGTGTATGTAGCCTTCTGTAGGGAATTTGTTTTACAAAGGCTGCGGCTGCTGCAGGTAACAGGATGTTGGTATGGTAATCATGGTCAGTGCTGCAGAATTTCAGTCAACAGACCACGGTGCTTCTCAGGCATGTTGAGAGGATTAAGAGACAAATGTCATATATTATCTGTTATGAGAAGGCTGTTTTGAAAAAACGTGGAACTTGACCAGCAGAATTTCTTCTGGCCACTTCTTTCCTTTCCACTTACCCATCCTTCTTTCTGCTTCTCAGCCCATTTCTTCTTCGTTCTTGTGTGTTGCTTTCCATCTCTCCTTACCTCATTCCCATTACAAAATTACTCTTTTCTTTTTCTTCATCATCTCTCCTACTTTCCTGATTAACTCCTCTGTAATTTTCAAAAGTGGAATGCTGGGCAACAGTTAAACCTACACCATTCTTGAAGAGGTACTTAATGCCTTCAGATGGCACCAGGGGAGGTTTAAATTGGAGATGAGGAACAATTTCTTCCCCCCCAACACCCAGGGCAGTGGTGGAGTCACCGTTCCTGGGGGGATTTCAAAGCCATGTAAATGTGGTGCTGAGGGACATGTTTTAGTTGTGACCTTGGCAGTGCTGAGTTAATGGTTGGACTGGATGATCCTAAATATCTATTCCAACCAAAATGATTCTATGGTTCTATGACTCAGGTGTTTGCTCCAGATCTAGATATATCCTAGATGACCCTAAGGGGGCAACAGCAGTATGTTCACAGCAGACAACATTTTAAATGTAGCCTACCATGTCTGGGGGTGTGGCGTCCCTTTTATTTTGGCTCCATCTAGGTCTATGTCTTCAGAGGGATGGTGAGTTTGACTGTGAAACCTGTTCCTAGGATAAGAGGGTCCCATAATCAATAATAGGGACTAGACTGTGAAACTTTATACATGTAGGTAACATTACATACTACAGACTGATGTTCAGTTATTGTGAATGGCATTTCAGAAGAGTTTGACTGCAAAGCTTTGCAGAGGTATTTCTTATCAAATATGGCTATTGTTGAAACACATTTCTGTATTTTTAAAAATATTTAGCTTACATAACAAATCTCTGTTTAAAGTCCTGCTAAACTCTCCTTTCTGCCTTTCATTCTAAGAATAAACAAATTGTTTGCCTAACATTTGGGGGGATGTTTATTTTTTTTCCATTGCAGAAGTAATTCTCATGGAAAACACATTAGTAACTTTGGAACAAAAGGCACAGGACAGGGAATTTCCCAGTGCATTCCACTGCCTGATTGTTCTTCTCTGTCCTGAGAACTTGTTGGTGTGCATGTTTATAAGTACATGTTTTTGTAGACATCCATGGGGCTGCTGGAAAACGCAAGCTCCTTCATGAACAGAAAACATCTTGAGAGGATCTGAGAGGAGCATTTAGATCATATGGTTGCTCATCAATCCCTGTGCAGATTCAAGACATCTCAAAAGCATTGAGATGCCATGGTACATGTGTTTTTATGTAACCAGCAGGAAAAGACACTCCTTGTTTCATTCAGAAGTAGATGGAGAGACCTGTCCAAGTGCGAGATCAGTTTATGCAAACAGCTAGTTAGATTTGGTGTATCTAAAGTCTCAGCAATGTAGACAAAGTCTGCTATAATCCCTGAAAAATTCCACAGAAAGCTGGTTAGGATGCCTCTGAAGATACCTGTGGAAACCTTTCTGCATCCTGTGTCATCTGTCACAGTTACCTCTCAGACATGGGGAGTATATATGCTGCAATAACTGTAGTAATTTCTTTTTTTGGCTTGGTTGGTGTATGAATTCTAATTTGGATGTTATCTTCTGCCTGTGATCTTGTTCAGTGCTGCAACACTCCACTGTATGCAGCACTTTGTCTTCCCACCCCTGCTGTGTGTGATGGTTGTCACCTCCCCATGGACTGGGAGCCTCTGCTTGCAAACACTTTACTGCAGGCCTGTGAGTCAATTCCTGGTGATGCTTCCTGAGGCAGGGATGGAATGAATGTGACAAGTATGAAGGAGTACAACCAGCTCCAGGCATAAAATCATAGAATTACAGAATGGTTTGGGTTGGAAGGGACCTTAAAGATCATCTATTTCTGACCCCTCTGCCATGGGCAGGGACCTCCCACTAGACCAGGTTTCTCCAGTCCCTATCCAGCCTGGCCTGAGACACTTCCAGGGATGGGGTAGCCTGGGACAGTGTCCCATCACCCTCACACATCTCCTTCAGGATGTTATGGAGTTGCTGTGCTTGCCTGGATGGGTATAAGGGAAGGTAGGGAATGTTTGAGCTCCAGCAGTGATGCCAGGGAAGGTGTTCATCTTCCAGGAGACGTTCTCAGGAGCAAAGCCACAGTAAACAATTATGCCTATATTACAGAACAAGCTCATTCTGAATCCTGATGAATGAACCAAACTGCTGCACTGTGGTGATGTGGAAACCTGGGTACCATACCCCTTTGACAATTAATTCCTTTGTACACCCTGTGCCAAGTTCCCAAGCACAAAGAAAGCTGCTGATTTCTGTAAGGTGTGGCTGGGCTGTAGCACTGTGCACCACAAATTCCTTAGCTGGTTAGTTCCCTTTGAGGAACCTTCCCCCAGTAGCTCAGCAGTGCTTTCTGCACAGCTGCAAATCAAGGGAGATGAGTAGGAAATCTTAATTGCTCAGGGAATCAGAGGAGACTTCAACCACTCTCTGAGTCTTCTGCCCTGTGATTGCCTTTGCTTGGCATGCTACAGGGTGGAAAGTGAAAATTCAGACCCTGCACTCAGACAGGTGGTAAATTATCACCTTCCCACATTCTACTAACTTGGTTTTCTTTCTGTAAGTGAACTAGAATAAGGTCACAGGAAACCAAGCTGCATGGAGAAGTCCAATATTTTTTTTTTTTTTTCCATTCAGGAACAAAAGTTGGAGAGAGTTAGAGACACAAAGGCAGGCTGGAGAGGCACAGTGTGGTGTGTTGACAGCAGAACAGCTTGGCTCAGTGTGTGCATGGGGCCAGAGATGCAGATCTCCAAAAAAAATCTGCAAGGTAGTATTTCTTTGTCAAGACCTCCAGGCCAAATCTTTTTGACCACAAAGCAATACTACCAAAAGTGACCTTAAAGATTAAGAGGGAGGCTCCTGTGACTCAGAGATGTTTCAGCTTGGTGTGGCCAGCTCTACCAGTTTTCCTCACAGGCTTTAAAAGCATGGGGTGAAATGCCTGAGTGTATAGAGGAGACACCTTTTAACAGGGAAAGAGCCTGACAGAGGTTTGATGGGAAAGGTCTGAAGTTCAATACATTCTCTGATGTCTGAGTGGTGCACTCCTCAGGGGTCCAAACCTGCTGGTGTAAAGCAGAACATCTTTATAGCAACTCTAATTTGTGCTGATGGCTGAGCTGGCCTCTGGCCAACACAAAGTTGGGGCAAGCAGAAGGAAGGCTTTGCAATCACCTCTTCCTCTCCACCAGAGCCGTCGCTGTGCTGAGCATAAGCTTGGCTCAGTGTGGGACTGTGTCACTGAATGCTTCACAACAGAACACATCGGGTCCAAAGCATGCATTCTGGTCTATCAGATAAGCAATATGCCTTTTTAAAATTGTCACCGGCACCTTTATACATGCCAATTCTGGTGATAATTGCTGAATTTCTACATTTAGAGGAAGCAAGAGATTCATTAATATCACAATGTGCTATTGTTTATTGCGCGCACTCTGTTTCTTCTAAATATAGAATTTAGGTAATTATCACTGTGGCTATTTATTTACTCATTATAGTTCAAATGTAGATACATAGGATCTTGCAGCAATATTTATTTTTAAAAGTTTGGAATCTCTGAAAAATCTCTCCCTGAGATGGGTTCAGCTCTTAGCTTCCTATAAAAATTTCATATCGCATTTTTGGATGGCCATCTGGTTTGTTGAAGCCTGGAAAATCTGCCTTACACCAACGCAGAAATTTTGCTGAACAAAAAAAAAAAAAAAAGCAAAAAACCCCCCCACAACCCAAACCCCCCGCCCCCAAAAGAAAAAACACAACAACAGAAAAAACCCCCAACAAACCCAAAACCCATCCCTCAAAGAAATCAAGGGGCTTTTTGCTGTGTTCATAGCAATTAAAATAAATTTGTATCTATCTTTTGTTAATCCTTAGTACTGAAGGACTGCAAGCACTTCAAAAAATTAACATATGGAAAATAGTCAAGGAGATATCTGTGTTTTTCCTCTGGTGCATTAGTGTTGAGAATACATTTGGTTTTTGTCTGAATATCTAAGGAAACCTGGACTTATGCCATTGGCCCACCACGAGCTTCAGTTGCCCTGTGCATGGCATGCCAATCATATTTGCACTTACAAAATATGGCTGATCAGAAGTGTACCTGAATGGCAAGAAGCTCCTGAAATTTAAGTTTGAGACTACCTATAAAGTCTGCTTTATCCTTGCAGCACATGGTGTTGGAGTTTTCTATCAACAGCTCAGCTTTTGTTCTAACCCAGTAGGGCTCGCATCATGTTGGTGCAGGAGAATATAGTAGATAAAAAACAACGTGTGTAAAACTCCAGAGCAGTGTTTCTGTGCAGAAAGCAAATCACTGCCTGAAGTTTCCTTCTGAGTCCCATCTGGATGAGTCCCAGATGACTGTAAAGGCACTGGCAAGCAAGCACAGAGAATGATAACTGTTTTTCTTAGATGTTCACTTGAGTGAAAATGCAACCTCAAGGTGTTGGTGTCTTTTTCCCACTGGGAGAACACAGCTGTTTGTATTCCTGAGGTGTTTGGGGCTCTAATGTAGGATATCAGTAGACTATGCAAACACAGGATGAAAAGTTCCTTCTGCAAAGTGAATGCACTTGGTCAACTATTTGAAAAATGCCCATGCCTAGTGGGGAGCTGTGAGGCTGAGAGGCTGAGGTGTCTTCAAAATCTATGTTCCTCATAGGTTAAATAAGATTCATCATTCCAGACACTGAACTGTGCTTGATGTTAACAGATGGGGTCCTGAAGAGTATCATTCTGGCAATGGCATCCTAGCTGCTTCCTGTGAATATCTGCAAAAATGGTGAAAATTTGTGGTGCAGAAAGTACCATTTTATATGACAAAGTAAAAGCAAGGCAGCAGAAAGAAAGCCAGGATGTGTCTTTTTGTAGAGCTTGGCTGAAGTATAGACTTTAGTAATTTTCCACTTCTGGTGATAGATCACTGTCTTCACTTTTTGGGCAGGTATAATAATAATTAATTACTGTCAATTATTTATGTAGCTCCAGAGAACCTGCAAAAATTACAGTTCAATGGCCTCATGAGCATTAAGATCTACACCAGCATTAACACAGAAGGGACTAAATAGAACAAAGGGTAGAGGGGAAAACTATGGGGAAGCCTTGCTGTTAGCTGATGAGGCTCTTCTGTTGCAGTCAAGATACAGCCAAAGATCTGCATGGTCTTCATGCAGAGAGACTCTGAGCATCCTCCCCATTTGTGCCTATAGGACATCCTTCAATATATTTAAGGGCTAAGTGTGCTCAGTGGTTTCCCGTGCTTCTGGACAGGTGTAAGGATGGGCAACACAAAATATTCTCAGCTATTGTCTGACAGACTGGTGCAGATTAAACACAAGACTTGGTAATGGCTTTGGGATTTCTCTACAAAGAACAGGTAATTAGGCCTCGCCTTATGTTTGCTTACATTTCATGAAAGAAGAAATTTAAAAGTGATGCCCAAATAGGTAATAATTGTGTTTTAAAAATAAATTTTCTTTGTTTATACTTTTGGCAAGTTGATGCTGATTAATCTTTATTTTTTTTTCACTACTGTACTGACTGATCAGGTCATCATACTGATACAAGATATGTTGTGCTTTTGTTCTTTTTTCTTATTGTTTTTAATGCTGAAATGATTATTGTTCTATTCTCCATGTATTTATGCATTGTCTTAGGTACTTATAGAGAAATAAGCATTCCTGTGAGGCATTGCCTGTTCATGCTGTGGTAGTGTGTTTTGCCTTTCTTTGATGTACGGCATTTAAATTGTTTGCTCACCTCTCTTTTCCCTCCTGCCAACCTCCCATTACCATGAGCTTGTCCTACATTTGTTGGAACATGCTCAATTAGAAACCCTCCTGTTCTTTTTTTCTCTGTTCTTTACAATTTTGTGTATATTTGAGAATTTCTTCCTGTTATGGTGTGATCAGCACTCTTCTGGCTTGTCAAAATTTCAGAGGACCCAGTCCCTCTTGGTACAAAAAGGGTATGCACCTACTGGAAGTTCATATTCTCTCTTCAAAATTTTTTTTAACTTTATTTTCATCAGAGATTATTTTATTTTTTTTTAATTTCAGGCTTCTAATTCAACAAATAGATTGGGAGCAGGCTTGGGCTTTTTTCACACTCATTAGCTATTCTGGAATAAGGTAGCAACTCTCTAGCTAGAGGAGATGGACTAAAATACCCAGTACTTGTAGATGTACATTGTGAACATAACAGGGCTTTTGACAGTTCCTTACAATTGATCCACACTAAAGCACCAGGCAGAAAGTAAAAATCTATTTGCAAAATGACACTCAAAGTGGTTATCAATGGATTTCTCTCTAAATGAGTTCTATAAGGCTCACTCTTGATCTGGGATTAACAAAGCCTCTGAAATCCTGGATGACCACATGTTGTGCCAGTAGCTCTATGTGCTGCATGGGAGGTTGGAAGAGTCCTGGAGGCTGGGGTTCAGAAATGAAAAAATTCTTGGCCATTTTTCAATGCCAAGACTCTTGCTGATGCAGCTGAACAAGGACAAGTGCTAATACCTATGTTAGGCAAGACTGTACATCTGTATATGCCTTCTGTCTGGAGAGAATTGAGACCCAGGGCTGTTGGGTCATCTGGAGCAGGAATGAGCTGCATGCATTATCTTACTAGGAAAAAAAAAAAAAAAAAGCAAAAGCAAATCTATACTGAAATAAAGCTTGTCTGTAAATGATGAGGAAACCATTCTATTCTGGCTGATGACATCATAGTTGAAGGACAGTCCAATTATTTGTGCCTTCTCCCAAGAAAGTCTGGTTTCATGACTTTTCAAATGGCTGTTAGCAGAGAGAGTTATTAGAGATACAGAAAATATGAACTGCTAGTAGAGACTGAATTAATTTTGCTTATGAAGAAGATTATGGTGGCAGGGTTCAGGGAGACACTAATTTTGCCACAAGAAATGTGACAAGTGCTCCAAGATGCCCATAAGTAAGTAGCAAAAAAATAAATGCTTCAATTGCAGCAAGGAAAATTGCTTCCTAGAGTCGGGACAGGAGGAAAGAGAAATATTATAAAAGACTTCATAGTCTTTCCAGGCAGTGTCCTTTGTTCCCCCTGTCACTGGAACATCTAGCACAAGAGCCAGATGTGACAAGAGAAATGGACTTTTACTGGTGCAGATGGATTGACCCACCACAGTCCCTGCTGCTATTACATTTCTGACAGCAAAACTGCATAGCTGCCACTTACTGACTTGACACTTCCCTATGCAGATGTTTTAAATTCAGTCCTAAGAACTTATTTTTCTTACTGAAGATAGCTCCACAGTATGTGTCAGGGTGCACTCTGAATTGCACCTTATGGGACTGTAGGTGGATCTAATACACCAGAATGTGCAGTCAATGCCTTGTTCTGTTGGTGTGTTTTCCTGAGGGCCTGTCAACATTCAGACCTTCTTCTAGGGTGTAAGTGAAATTTACGTATGCAGGGAAACTAGACATCTTGCAACAAAATAAACTGGTCTGCTGTGACTCAGGTAGGATAGCTTTGACACGTGGATTGAGATTCTGGCAGCAGATAAAATTATCCTAGATTAAAGTCAGTTGGAGTAATTAGCTTGAAAAATATAAAATTTTTAGAAGAGTTGCGGTCTTATAAACAGTATGTGAAATCAAGATGACCTTAGGAAAATATCACCTTTATTACTGGCTATTTTTTTTTTCAAGTTAAAGACTTCTGTCACTCACCATTCTTTAAGCTGAAAGTGATGTCTGTTATAGAACTAAAAGGCTGGATTTACATTCTTTTTTTTTTTTAAAAAAAAAAGTATTCATAAAAAATTAATGTAAATAGATTCGTAAACTTGAAAATCAGATATGTTTCTAACTTGAAAATTAGATATGTTGAAAGGTTGAATTTTTTATTTTGCCAGACTGTTTCATTTTCCTAAAATATCAAATTTATTTTCATCACCTGTCATCCTTTGCCCTTTCCTATTGTAATTATTACTTTGAAAGTATACATTTAAAAGGAGATTTAAAATTGAGATCAGTGGGTCTCAATCTCCTATTAAAGATTAAATTATTAAGACAAGATTTTAGTGAACAGTATTAAACATGAAGAAATAATTTAAGACTGATCAAGTGTGTCCTTCCTTGTCTCCCTCTTCACTTTCAAACAAGGTTCTGTAAGCTGTAGCAATTAAAACTAACTTCCTCAAATTATTGTCTTCAAATAATGAATACTAATAGTTTTGGGGCAATGTGACGTAAAGAAATGCAGTCATTCAGATTAGAAATTCCAATTTTTATGATTTTCCCCCCTCTCACCCACCCCACTTATAGATAACTGGAATGGAAACAAGTTTTGTTAATTGAAACACAAATGTAAGAATGGAGTGGTAGGGTTTTGGTTGACAGTTTGAAAGTAGATATTTTTGCAGACAACAAATTTAGTATGTATTTACTGAGATTAATAGTATGCTATTTACAGAACCAATATTGGAGTAGAATTATGCTTTTAGGTTTTACATGAATATAAGTAATATATTACTACCTTTTTTTTTTTTTCTTTTTTCCTTTTGTGTCTTTTTTTCCCCTTTTTTTCCTCAGGGGCATTGAAGTTAAGGTTGATGTCACTGGGATAGATCAGGGCAGAATCTCGGCCTTTGCTTTTCTTAATTTTTAGAGTTAGTAGTAAGAATAAAATGACAGTATTTTAGTATGGTACTCTAATTTAGTACATAATCTGCTCTTAGCAGGCAAAAGGATTATGACCCCTACAGACCCTTTCCCACATAAAGGCACAGCCTCCACCTCAGTATTAAATTACCAGTTCATGGAGTGAGCTGCTCACTTTAGCAGGGAACTGCTAAAATGATGCAAGATAATATGAGCATTCTTTATTCTCTGTTGTGATTGTAGCTAAAGTGCCATTAGTATTTAGGATTAGTAAACTCAGGGGGCAGCATCTATTTAGGGTGTTTGCTCCCAACATACATCACTATTACAGCTCAGGATATTTACACACAAGTATATTTTGGACTGGGTTAAATTAGCAACTTTGTTTACAAAAATACCATCTCTCTCTGATCAAGTGAAAGTACATGCCAAATCACAAGTGTATCTTAGACTTTTTTCTTGACCTTAATGAGGCTTCAAAATTAATCCAGGAAGCATATGGTATTTTTGTTCTTTTAAATAGCCTTTTACCAGCACTCCTCCACACAAAATGTTCCCACACTTCCAGGTAATAGAGCTTTAAAAATTAATCCTTAAAAGAACAGTAATACCATGGTGGGGGACAGGATGGGGAGGAGGGAGCTGCCAGACTAGGATTGGAGACCTTCGTGTCGTTCTTGGCTCTACCACTCAATTTTTACATCACTACAGGCAATTTACTTACCCATCATATTTTATCTCTCTCTGCTGTAAACCTTCCAGATGGCTTTCTTTCTGTAGCACCTAGCACACTGGTCCCGTAACCTCACCAAGAATGCCTTTGACAAATTACATGGCACCTTCTCTTCTTGAATCTGCAGACTTACTCAAAGGAAAGTTCTGCTTACTGTGGGCACTGGTTGGTGCCAGAACTGGGTCCCAGGAACTCAGAAATGCTTTGACCTCTGAGGCATTTCTCATGGTCCTCCAATCTCCTCATTTAGGAAAAGTTTATAGGTTTAAAAGCACCGAACCTATTTCATGGAACAGGGCGTTACAGTGATTTTTTTTCAGGAGAAAGCAGTTAATGTTGAACTGCTGCAGTTTGTACGTTTGAATTCCAAGTGCAATAATCTTTGTACATTCCAAGATAAACTCACTTTGCTGCTATGAAAAATACCTTGCTACAAAAATCAAGTGCTTCTCCTTGGGAGCAGTGTAGCAGAAGAGAGATTTTCTTCTTACTTTATTTTGGCTTGTTTGCTTTTGCTTCTTTTCATTTGATTTCATTTGACCCTTATTCTCATCTCATAAAAATCATTGAATGCTTCAGAACTGGCACTCAAACACCAGAACTAATCCTCAGGGATGCAAGGCTTTCCGTTGTGATGCACAGTCTGTTTCGTGCCACTAATGACAATGTAAGTCTATTAGAAATAAGCTGAATAGATAAAGAATAGTCTTTGCATTAGGGTAAGGAGACTGCCACTCTGCTGGCAGCCCTGCAGAGCATCACATATCAAAGCTACCACACTGAGCTAATGCTGCACTTATCTGCAGGTCCTAATACATCCCATGTGCACTCAGTGTGTGCATAGTGGACCTGTGTGCACAAGGGTAGCTGACAACATGTGAGAAAAAGCTGTGGGAGGTGAAATCAGCCTTTTACCTTTGCCTTTTTTTTTCTTTTTTGTTATTATTATTATTTATTTTTTTTAATAAAAAACCTTGTAGTAACAGCATATAGTCAAAGCTTCCCGCCCCCCCCCTTTTTTTTCCATTAAGAAATTAAAAATATAAAGAAAATTTTCGATTTTACTATGTTTAATAACAGATCAGGGGAAAAGTGGTTAAAATTTGGGAATATCCTAAGCAGCTGCATCAGTAGCAGGTAATATTGCTCTTTGGGTGATGGTGGCTTTTGAAATCATAGGCATTTTCTGAGATCAGAAGGAAATAATGGCTTTTGCTTGGATTTTGTCACGGCTTACAGCAAGGATGGACTTGAAAAAAAACGCAGATAAAAAGAGAAGTGGCTGAATTCTTGATGTTCGTGATACTGATAGCAACTTGGTAAACTTTTGTAAAGTATATGCAGTTTGTATGTTTTAAATGTAAAAGGGCTAAAGAAATATGACCAAGTGTCTGTGTTTGCTGAGGATCTGGGAGATGCAGGGTGCACCTGCTGCAGTGTGTACCCCATTTCTCAGAGGGTGGAAGGTCCTTATGGGCTCACTTAAAAGCCAAAATCCAGCCTCTGTGCAAGTGTCAGTCTGCATTGAACATGAAGATGTACGTGCAGTTCCTATGTGCTCTCACAAGCTTTAAAATCATAGGATTAACTAAAAAAACACAAAAAACCAAACAAAACCAAACCAAACCAAAAAAAATTCCCATTATATGTTTTATTTGAGATCTAAGATTTTTTTTTTGCTGTTTTTTTTTTTTGTTTGTTTGGTTTTTTTGCAAAGCTATGTGTTATGGCTCGTATATTTTTAAACTCTCAGATATCTGGAAAAAAGACTGAGGACAGAATAAATTCATACAATCTAGATTTCTAATTTTACCATTCACCTTAAAGAAAATAGTTTAAAGACAACCAATACTCAGTCTCAAACACGTATAATGGGTGACTTTTTTGTTTTCCTGAGAGTAAAACTTTGAGTGAAATTAACAGTTTTGAAGACAGGGATAATTATGTTAAACCAAACTAAAATGATGCAATGCTGGCTTTTGAGAAAAATCAGTCTTTCTCTGCTTGCTGTGACATGCTGAAAAATCTCTTTGTAGGGTTTTTGATCCTCTTAATAGGTGTATGAGGAAATTTATTTTTTTTTTCCCACTAAAGCCAGCACAAGCCTTCTGAGTAAATGAAAGTAGTTTCTCTCCTTTCTACCCAAATTCTTTAATACTCGTTCATAGCCAGGACACCAATGAAATCAACCCATAGGGATGTCCTATAAATTTCCAGCAGCTTCAGACATCACTCTCCCATCACTTCTTCTCTGGTCACATTTCCCTATCAGCTGAGGCTCATTATGCCCAATTACTCAACTCTTGATCAAGACAAGGTTGTGATCCTCTTGAGACAGGGCTGCAGCTTGCTCAGTCACCAATGCATCCGTGGATGTAGAAACTCTGCTACTGGTCTCAGCACATCGTGGTGTATTTTTTTCAGGGTGTTGAAGCTGGCCAGCAGGAGACAGGGTGTTGAAGATGCTTGTGTCACTGCCAGCACTAAGAGCCATTTGGTCCCTGTCCCTGCAGCCCTTTCTTTTCCTTCAGGGATGCATTTGTTCAGTCTGGTCCTGTTCAGTTAAAACATCACAGTTTTCTCTTAACTCTGACCATCCTGTGCCTTGACAGTCACAAATTCTTGTTCCTGCAATGCTGTTTGCAGGTTTATTGCCATGAGTCACAGCAGTCATACCAGGTGTCAGTCTTTTTATCAGGCTAATCAGGCATCTTCTGGTCTCCCCTACATGATAGGCTTCTTATACTGTCTGTCTTCGTGCTTTGCACCTATTTCTGCTGAAACTGAGATGCTTTGAATAGGAAGAATAAAAGTGGGCAGCCTTTCGCCCCTTTTTTTGTACTTTTATCATTCCTTCCTCTGCCTTCCTCCTTTTCTGTGCCTTATTCTGCCTTTGTCTCCTTGAAATTTGCCTTCCACTAAAGCTACAGCAGCTTCTCCTTTCAGGTTCCACATGACATCAATGATGAACTGTCTCAGATGAGAAGGGCCAGAGGAACAGCTCTACTCTGTTTCATGCCTGCCACCCAAATGCCCCGTTGCTGCACCTGACTGCACAGGTATGATTTCACAGCAGGCAAATAAAACACACACAGAAATGGGAAAATATTGGTAGCTCACTGTGCTCACCCCTATGAACTCAAAATCACAGTTGGGCTGTCCTTAGCCTCTGCTCCTTCTCTGATATGGAACAAAAGTTGGTTCAAATAGATTATACAACTTTTGATTCAGCCTTTTAACTATTGAATTAAAGCTAAAGAGCCTGCCAAGGGAGGCGGGGAAGACAGATTGGAGGGGGAGGAGGTGAGAGGTGGGAGAGGGGGAAGCAGGGAGAGGAGTGTGGAAAGTCTTAAAGCCAAGAAACTTGAAGAAATAGGGGAGGGGGGGGTGAGTTAGTAAAAGAAGTAAGAGTTATTTTCAGATTATTCTCTCTGTAGTTGGCATAATTTTTAATTAGAAACTATTTTTTTGGTATGCACTGGAGAAAATTACTTAATGAGCCATTGTCTTAACCTTCCCCACCCCCCCCAAAAGCCCAGAGCCCCCCAGAACATTGAAGGGACCTTTTCAAAAGCACGGCAGCACTGCAGGGTATACGCTGTTGGAGTAAAATTCCTTTTTCTATGGGCAAATCACATTACTCTCAGCAGCATCCAGCCTCTGGCATCATCTCTGATAATCCGCCTAAGGAATCTTAGTGATACCCTGGCATGACATATGTGCTCCCATGTCACCTCATGTGGAGACATATTCATCCCTGCTGAGTGCATTTCTAGAGACAGTAGCTAGAGGTCCAGTTCTGCTGTCTAATATTAGACATAGAGAAAGCTTCCTAATGTTTTTGGCAGGCAGAGCCTGGCAAGAGAAGTTCTGGCTCTCCTACTTCTCCTCTCAAACCTCCTCAATAGTTTCTGTATCTGCTTGATTCGTTTGGCTGTTAAATGAGTGAAGCCATGGCACAAGGCTTGAAAGATTCTCTGTAACTGTTCTCTTGAGTAAGCTTCCTCACTGGAGTCAGCCAGAGAATAGGTACATAAGCCATATCCCATCAGAAAATCCAGCCCATTGTATTAAACTCAGACTTAACTCATGTTATCAGTGTCTTCTGGCATTTGAGATGACAAATCAGTTGATATGCATAATGGAATGGTTTAAATTTCCACAGTAACTATTACTGGTTGAGAGAAGGTAGATTAGACTGAGCTGGGATGTTGCACACCATTTTAGTGCAGGGAATGAAAACATTAAATTCAACCATTCAATTAAACTAAAGAAAGAAGTTAGGTGGGTGGAATATAGCTACTTATATTTGGTGCAGTGCATGGGATAATACCCGTGCTCCTGGCGTCTTAACTAATTCTAAAGATTGGGAATGACCAGAATTTTCATTGAGGTATTGTCTTCATTGGGTAAAAAACTAATTTGTAAATTTATTTTTTAAAATAAGGAGAAAGTCTGGATTTGAGATTTCTGCCGTAAAATGTGAGGTGTTTATGCTGACATTACTGTTTGCAAAAACATGATGTTTTTTGACAGCAGAGCAGTAGAAAAGTAAATTAGGTGACTTAGATGAATTTCATATTACAAAGAAAGACATGGACATGCTGGAGAGTGTCCAGAGAAGGGCCACGAGGATGCTCAGAGGGCTGGAGCAGCTCTGCTATGGAGACAGACTGAGAGAGTTGGGTTATTCAGTCTGGAGAGGAGAAGGCTCTGAGGAGACCTCATTGCAGCCTTCCAGTATCTGAAGGGGCTACAAGAAAGCTGGGGAGGGACTTTTTAGGATGTCAGCTGGGATAGGACTGGGGGAATGGATTCAAACTAGAGGAGGGGAGATTGAGATTGGAAGTCAGGAAGAAGTTCTTCCCCATGAGGGTGCTGAGAGCCTGGCACAGGTTGCCCAGAGAGGTGGTGGAAGCCCCATCCCTGGAAGTTTTTAAGGCCAGGCTGGATGGGGCTCTGAGCAACCTCATCTAGTGGGAGGTGTCCCTGCCCATGGGACAGGGATTTTTTAGTAGGGTTAGAGGATTTGGACACTACTACCATGGTAACAGGGGACTGAAATTGTCACAGGGGAAGGGAAATGATATCAGATGAAGGGAAACTCTCCCTGTCTCTCTTCTCTCTTGTCTTTTGGGAAAGCCATTTCCACACTCGTTATAACACTACTGTTTGCTATAGTCACAAACTGTAGTAATACTGTTACTACTGAGTATTTCTCTACCATAAACTTCAAGGTCCAGTAAGACAGACTCTTCCTAGAAAAAGATGCTTTGTACCATTGCAATTATGTGGATTCTGTTTTGCTTCCAGTTTGTAATGGAACTCATATCCCTAAAAGGGAGAACTGGTTTTGTGAGAACCAGTCATTAAAGTGGTGAAAGAGCTCTTACGGCTTCCACATGCAATATGCAAGTTTCTCTAGCCTACTTCAGCACTTTTACTTAATGAAACAAAACTTTTCATTACTGCAAACCTATGGAAACTATGATCTGTTTCAAGAAAATTCTGTGTTTATCTGGTTCAGCATATTCATGTATGGTAGGGAATGTATTGCCCTCCCCTGTTTTGCCTCCAGCATAGTTGGTTTTTACATTGTGTGATGTGTATTTCATTACACATTTTCAGGAGCCAAGATTAGAGCAATTGCCAACTTTTAATTCACAGGAATCTTCTACTGAAACCTGACATCTTTAAGGAGAAAAAAAAAAAAAAAAAAGGCAAATTTGATCAATAATACTTTTACGCCTTGCTATATAAAAAAAAAAAAAAAAAAAAAAAAAGAAAAAGCTGAAGCAAACATTTTTCCTTTTTTTCATTTTTATTTTAATGTACCTACTGACTACTGAGTGCTGCACAAGGTATAGCCTTATGGCTGAGCAAAAATGACCAGTGCAAAATCATCATAAAGTGAAAGCTCCTGCTCACTTAGCCATGCAGATTTTAGCTCCATATTTCTCCTGGTCAGTGCTGTAAAGAAAGGTGGAAGGACAAGGATAGCAGAGGCATTTGTGCCTTAGATTTATTGATGTTCATTTGGTCAATAGCCCTGTTTTGCTGACCTCTTTTAGACCAAACTGTTGATGTCTCTTTGCTGCCTGCTGATGTCTTTTTGTTCCCATCTCCCTGTCTGAGAGCAGCACAGTGGTGGACGAGCTACTTCTTCTGCGTGTTCCAGCATTGCTTATAATAATCTGCTCCAATTTCAGCTTCTAGATGTCAAGATACTACTGGAAAAATTTAGCTTTTAATAAACAGGGCTCTCACATAATGAAATTGGGTCACTTCCTTCCTCTTCTCATCAAGCATACAAAAAACCCCAAAACCCAAACGTGAAACTTAAAAGTTGTCCCTGCAGATTACATGTGGTTGAAAGAGGTGGAACAGCCTTTGCTTTTCTTTTCCATCATGTATTCAAGTTCAGTATTTGCAGCAAAGACCTACAACAAGAGGAAAGCCTATGGCAACCTATTGAACTTTCTTTGTTTGGGCTCAAGTTCAGGCACATAGGAGTACTAAAACTTTAAAGAAATCAATAGTATATAAATCAATCCTATTGAGTTTTACTTAGACTAGGTGCTTACTGCTTAAATTCACAATGCAGACAAATTTTTTTACTGCCCAGGAATCAGAGAAACCTTACCTATAACGTGTTACTCCCCTACACATTTTTCAGTAATTTCTTCTAGTTCTTTGAGCCCTTTTCAATGCAAGTAGATTGTGTTAGCAAATAATGAAAGGATGGTAAAACACCTTTCTGTTTTATAATCTCAGCTTTGTAAAGATGTGTTTAGATGAAAAAAAAAAAACAAACCACCACAAAAAACATGCCAAACAACCCTCCAAAAAAAAACAACCTGTGAAAATGACTTGTGGTAACAGGCACAGGGACAAGGGAGGGGTACATCACAGTTTTTCAAACTACATAAACTTATTATAGTTCAGAATACTGTTACGCATGTGATTAGCAGCAGTCTGTAATACAGAAAGAAGCATCTATGAAACAAACAAAAAAAAGCCATCTTGCTTATTGCAGGAAGAACTGAGAGTCAAAAGGAGTTTAGCACATACAAAGGTAATAACACTGTTTAAAATCCCTACAGACTGGAAAGGTGGGGAGGGGGGGACAGAGTGAGGAAGGGCTGTAGTAATAATAACAATAATAATGAAAAGAATAATAATAATAGTCTTGGAAAGGGAAGGTGGTTCCTCTGAAGTGCTCTGCCCTCTCCAGCACAAGGAGTGCAGCAGGGATGTGGTGCCTGTTGAAGCATAGCTGCAGAGACTGATTCCTCCTGGCACAGTTCCTCACACGGACAAATTTCCCCAGTTTTGTGTGGGTGTGTGGAATTGCAAGTGAAGGGAAGAAGAAGGAGAGGGCGGAATTTTACCCAGAAAGATCTGAGAGATTTTACTTCTGTATGGGCTTTTTGGGTGGGCCATAGCTTTCTGAACAAAGTGAGACTTTGGGCACTGTCAAATATATTAGTGCCCATTTCCTAGCACTTTCTAAATGCTCAAGATTTAACCACTGCTTTTTCCATCACAGTGACATGTGCATGTATCTCAGCTGTCATGGCCCTACTTATAGAGTTATAGAGTCACAGAATCGCAGAATGGTTTGGGTTGCAAGAGACCTTAAAGATAATCAACACCCAAGGCCCTTGCATGGACAGGGACATCTCCCATTAGACCAGGATGCACAAAGACTGAAATACATTTCAGGTATGATAAAAGTCAGTATTTAGACATGATCCCTTCTCTCTAAACATTATATTTTGACTCCATACTCAGTGCATGTGAGGTGCACCAGCTTATAGCCTGTCTGGTGTGATAATGGTCTTAGCCTGCCTGTAATAGTCTTTGAATGTACTGGGCTAAAAATTTCAAATGTAGAAATACTGAGCCCGCTCTTTCTGATTTAATTTTTTGTTCTCCATGTCAGCACAGACACTGCTGACCCTTAGATGCATCTGTCATACAACAGTCATCTGAAAGGGATAGTGAAGGAGTGTGATACAGACTTTGCTAACTGACCAGCCTTATACTCGGCGTATACTAAATGTAAAAAACTTAATGTATTGAATGTCATTCTTAATTAACATTACACATGTATTAATGACTGATTTTTCTGACTGAATAATTAAAAAAAAAATATTTTATACTTTGAAGATAGAAGGGAAATACAAAAACGGTTACCTTTTTTTATAAATCCCACAAAGTCTGAACATGGGTTTTTTACTGCCTGAACTGTACAAAGCTGCACATAATTTTTTTTGTCAGAATAACATGTTTTGCTCACTTTGGTTGGAAAGCTAGTCTTAATAGAATTTACTGAACTCATCATAACCCCTCTGGTAATATAAGACTGTTTTATGATATTGCATTAAGATATGGCTTTTCCCACAACTCTCAAGCCAAAGAAAAATATAGGCATGAGTCAAATCAAACATTAACAGGGATCCAAATACATATACTTTTTAAATGTTTTACTATTTCTTAGTTTAAAAAGGGAGTGTTAATACTGTTACAAAATATTTTTATATATATATATATATATATATATATATATAAAACAAATTGTGAGCTCAGTTGTAGTTCAAATATCCTATATATCATCAATTGTATATATGAGGTAGATCCTTCTGGTTACTGGAATATTTTAGACAGGAGTGTTATCTGAGACAGGATAGTGTGAAGTGCCACTCTAAATGGAGAAAGTAGTGATATTACTGAGCATTGGTGAGGAAGCAGCATAGAATACCTGAAAAGGGCAAAATAGAGCAAACACAAGAAGATGTTAGTTCTTCCCAAGAGACCCAGAAATGCCCCAGGTAAGTGCCTAGGACTAGACCAAGTCTTTTATGATAGTATATGCTGAATGACTACATTCAGATGGCTAAGAAGCTATGAGCCACTTAGATTTACAGCCAGTTGTGAAGACTTATCTGTGTGAACTTACAGTTTAACTTTATTCTTTATCAACACTCATCCATCACATGAAGGAAAAGCCTAACAATGTGGGTCATTCTGAGTACCAATATATTATGAATTGACTGAAAATTGACAAAAAGCAGGGCTGAGAACTTTCTGAAAGGATTCGTTCAGCTCGGCTCCTCCCCTCTCCAGGCATTCAAAGCTGATGTATGTGAGTAAAGTTACACTTGCTTCTTCACTTAATCCTGCCAGTGTGGAACAGAGGTAAGCCAGGTAATAAGGGCTATGGTGATGTATAAATTGGGCAAGAGGGAAACAGCATGTGGTTTCTTCAGTGACCAAACCCCACACAAATTTCTCTGTTTAGAAATAAAACTTTGTTTCAGTGCAGCACCTTGGTCTTCAGAAAATGGTCATCAGAAGCTTTCCTGTGGCTATTAATGACAAGGTCTTTTAAAAGTTAATTTTATATTTTATTATTTTATTTTATTTTATTTTAGGTAGGGTTAGCTGTATTATCTTTGTAATCTTTCGAGAACACTCCACAGTAAGTTAATTCTACTGTCTGGTGCTCCATACAGAGCCCCTTGATGCAGGCCACAAAAAGGAGGGACATATATGGGCTTCGTTTCATTGTTCAGATTTCCATCTGCATGTACAGCATGAGTGGGTGTAAATCATCACAAATTCTGGTTTGGTGCGCAGTCTTGGAAAATCTACAGCTTTGTAAAAGAAACCTGAGAGTTGTTGACAGCCAGCTCTTTCTGGCACTTGATGGGGGAAAATCAAACAAAATCAAGACATTTGAGAGTATAGTATCTCATGGCAGAATAATGAGCTCCTCTCCTAGCAAATGCTTAGATTTTCTCTTAATAAATGAAGTGATTTGTCTTTATGCTGGGGCAGAGTCGTTGAGTTTGCACCAGGATGATGCAGCTGCTCATCAACCATTGCTTTCATACAGTAACACTAGGAACAAGCCAAAATGAATGATAGCTTTAATTCCTTTATTCTGCAACCTGTGGATTCAGGATAGAAAAAAATAACTTATTGGCACAGCGGGTTTCACCTCTGGGCTTGTATTTTGGTTTAGATCACCAATAGATAAGTTTGTGGGTCCCTATCTACCCGTAGAAACATCAATGTTTGAGATGGAAAAGTATTATTACTACATGTTTATCACCCTTGCCAAAGCAAAATTTTTCCCTATAAATCCCTAGCAGACGTTTGTTACAACAGAAAGCACCACATAACTTGGCACATTCAAGTTTCTGCTCCAGAGTACTCCAAATGTGAAGTGCTCTATACGCTGTGTTTGTGGAAGAGCATGTACTGGTATGCTAGGGTTGTCTTTACAGAAATAAGACTTCTTTGAGCAAAAGCCTGCAGGATTGTTCCCTTGTGTTTTGAGGTTTGCTGTGTGGATGTGTGATAGGTTACATGGTTTTGTACAAGCATGGATCTGGTTAGTTTTATTAGTCTCTACTTTTCATGAATTCAAAACAGAGATATGGGAGAAGTAATCCTATGAAAATTCTTAAAATAAATCAGGTTTCTTAGTGTGACCTAAAACACTAGCAAATGTCCAAGGGACAAATTTTCTCTTTCTTTACATATTTTTTTTTTTTTTTTTTGGTGGCATTTCATAAATCAAGAACAACAGCAAGATAGAATGACAGTTTAACCACTGTTCTGTTTGAGGTTTTTTTCTTCCATCTCTCTGTTCTTGTCTATGTTAGCTTGATAGATTTATTCTCTCTTATGATTTAATTATGCTTTCTTGATTTTAAATGCCAGATTGCCATTTTTCCTGCAGGATCATTTTAGAAATGGGAGTAGTATGTTGTATACATAACTAGATACAGAAAATAATGTGATTAGGTGATTGATCATGATTCTTCACCTTAGACCAAAATTCTGGCTATTGAATGCATGTAATCACTGAAACTCAAATCTTTTCTGGACTGCTTTTTCAGAAGACAAAATTTTTAAGAGCATCTCATAGTTGTGGTTGAGAAAGACTTTTCAGTTCTGAGAAATACTGCCTAACATATTTATCGCCATCTGACATTTATAGCAAGCTTTTCCACACTTTCTTAACTGTGATGATGCACTGGACTCTGGATAAAAGGCAGGAGAGTGCAAAGACTGGCACACATTATGTGTAAGTCACACATATGAGTACAGCTGGAGGTACAGCTGTTTTGTTCTGCATGAAGTAACACAATATCTTCAGGAAAAGCAATCCTGGTAGCTCCTCCATAGACTTACCTGTTTCTGGATGGTTAAAAAGCTCATATGGGAAAATGAATTCAAGCTTCCTCAGGCAAGAAAGAAATCTGAAACTGCCTTTCCCACCTTTTGCTATTGTATTATGAAAGCCTATTCACAAAATGATCTGCCACCTGTCATGCCCCTACTGTGCAAAGTACGATGACAAGAGCTCTCTAAAATGAGGTTGAGAAGACATCTGCAGGGATGAAATAGTCACCTCTTTGCCAGCAGAGGAGCAAGCAAGTTTGGAAAAAACTTGGCATTCCTTTGATGCTGCCTGCAATTTAGCAATGAGTGGGATGTAGATGGGCACCATCTACAAGTGTTCTGTGATTCTGGTTTGTAGATCTTTCGCTGCTTCAAAGCAAATATTACTGTAAAGCAGCTATTAAAATTAAGCCATTTTAGAGAGTACATTAGGAAAGATTGATGTAAGTGTTGCAAGATTCCTGGGTTTTATATTTTTTTTCCAGTTCATCTACATTTTTACCTCTTTTGTTGTAAGGATAATCACAGTACCACAAGCATTCTGTTTCAGTGGTAATTAAGAATTAAACAACAAAACCTAGTGAATCATATGTTGCTTTGGGATTCAATGTTCCAGTGGAGGGGAGAAAGGCTCATTGCAGAAATATGGCATTTGGCAATCAATTATATTCTTAAATTGCATTATTGCATGGCCTACCTGTAAAACAAGAAATAATTTAAAAAAATATTTAATTTATACATGTGTTGGATTATAATTTTATATAATAACTAAAGGTAAAACGATAGATTACTTCCCTTTCCAATGCCAAGCAAAATAAACTTAGTCCCTGCAACTGCAGTATGAAGGGCTATATTATGTATTTATATACTACTGAATGGGGCTGCCTGGGTTCACTGACCCCCTCCTGGCTGATACTAAATGTACAGAAATAAACCCATCCCCAAAAGATTGCAATCAAAGGATAAAACAAGAAACAGATGGCTGGGCCTGCATGGGGAGTGTTAAAAATAAGAGGAAATTGACTGGCACAGTAGGCAGTGGTCTCGGCACACCAGCTGCTTAACCATGGACAATTTTTTTAAAGCATCATGGCTTAAGGTTAATAAGGTTAATATTAAAATAGGAAAATGAAGTGGTTCTTCAGGTTTGCAGGCAGCCCCAGGTTCTCATGTGCAGCAAAACATGAAGGAAGGTTTTGTCTCTGGCTTGTTGGAATGGTTGACATCTCAGCAGGGTATGAGGAGTGGTAACCAGGACGTGGTTGGAGTGCAAGATGAGGATAGCAGCAGGTTAAAGAAGGGGTAACTATGTGGTCTATAACGAAGGTGATGTTTCAAAGCAGTGGCCTAGAGATAACTTTGGGAGAGTAATTGATCTCTACAAGCTTTGTGTAGGCACAACTGACTTTGATCTTCACCTGGCTTTCATTACAGCAGCCAAGATGGAAGGGAGGGAAACTGCAGAAAGACTGTTTATTGTCAAGATGAGTAAGAAAGATCTCTTGATTATCTGCTATGCTCTATATTTCACTTGTGTGAAATATACAAACCTTTGAAAAATAGGCACAAGAGAAGCCACACTCTACCTTCAACTGCAGCCATACAAATGCCACCATCAGTGTTATAAACTGTCATGGGATCATGAGAAGGTAGATTCAGTGCAAGTAAAATGATTACCATATTTCTAACCTTGGCCTCTTCATATGCAACTTTAAAACTACAATCCTGTTATCCTTAACTAGTATTCTTTTGTGGACCCCCACTGAACTTTTTTGTATGTTTTGCTTTACTTTAGAGCTTTTATTCTGGGAAGGAAATATCTAACCCCTTGTTCTTCCAGTATATGGAACAGGAAGATATCTGCCTGAGAATTCAGCAGCTACACAAAACTGGGTCAGGCAGCTTGAACTATTTTTAAAATTATAATCTTCTTTTTTCTTCAGTTCAGCTACTTCCAATAGGTATTACAGCCTGTTTGAGTAGTAAACTGGCTTATTTCAGTCAGTGCTGTATAGACTTAATTCTCTGGGAAAAAAAAATAAAAAAAAAAAATAAAAAAAAAAAAAGAAAAAAGAAAAAAAATGTGCTTCAGAAGTCTGAATTACCCAGATCTCTCCTAATTGGTGAAAGAGAATGCTGAGTATGGATGGCAGATGTTTCCTTAATTAATATCCTACTGGGTTAATCAGCAGAACCTTGGGAGCTGCTATAAGACTTTTGATGTGTTCAGAGAATCCAGGCCTTGATCTATAGACTTTAAACTCATAACTGCTTGAGCTGTTTGCCTGTGTGATACTTGCAAATAGTAGAGAGTCTTCAGTCAAAAGTTCTCTTTTGTATAACCTAATTCTGTGAACGTCTCAATGACATTTGTGTAAAAATTTACAGTAAATCTTGCATGCAAATTGAGCTCCTCTAAATTCGATATTTCTTACAGGTTTTAAAAAATTGACTTATTCACAGTTCAGAATGTTTGCGTTTCAATCTCTTAAGAACTCAATGCACTATTTTTAATTTTGTGAAGTCTGTGTTTTACCATAAGTGGGTTTGATACTCAGAAAATTTGTCACGGACCTAATGGCACACATTAGAACCGAATGTGCTCTCACTGAAAATAGAGCTAAGTCAGGAGGAGAAATTGCATGCTCTGTAACTTTCACAAGCTGAAAAATTGGAAAAAGGCAGTCTTTTGTAATTTTTATTTTATTTTATTTTCACATAAGTCTTTCTGCATCATCTGAAAGCTAGAAATTTTAACTTTTTACCAAAACAAAAATGAAATGGGATTAAGAATTTTTTTCTCTACTTCTCTGAATGTCTCACTTTGCAAGCAACCATCTTATAAACATTCCAATTTTAATCAAGTAAGATCTTCTGGGGAATGCTGAAGACACATATCCCATGAACTCAAGTTATAATCTTCCTTACACAGCTGCATATGTGGAGGGTTGAGGGAGGACAGAGTGAGGAAAACTGCAGAAAAACTTATTTTATACCCAAGTGAGCAATGACTTCCTGATGCAGCAGAACATTGGTGAGGTTGAAAAATTTCACTGGACAGATTTATATTTCTACAGATGACAGGAGGTTGTTTACTGTCTTGGATCAATCTCCCTAACTTTTTTCCCCCTTTATGTACTCTCGCACTTTCCTAATCCACTCCTTGTCCCATCCTTTGAAAGCTAAGGGGATGCAGCAGTTCACGTTTGGATGGGGCCGAATGGGACAGTTGCATGAAAAAAGCAGGATCTGGCTGTTATCTAGATCATTGTTTCTTGTCAGAGAAAACTCACACCTGTAACTGAACTGTTTGGAGAGAGGGATTGGGCAAACAGAGATGAGCCACAGCAGAAGAATGAAAAAAGGGGCAGTGCAGAACCTCTCTTTGAACAGTCGACCCTTTCTTTGACTTCCATGGGGCATTTAGATAAGAGAGCTATCTGGTATATTTTTTGGCTTTTTGTTTTGTTTTGTTTTTCAGTGGATACCTCTTTTATTTGTCTCTGCCTTTCTATAGTCCTCAGATATTTATTCCATAGAATGAACCTCCACCAAGCAGAGGAAAGGTTGAACTCCAGCTTGCTATCTTCATCCTTCTTTTACTCTTCTGAATCCCATCATTTCTGTCTTGGAAACTTTAGCTACTGCAAAGTGGAGGCAAAACTTGCCCTCAGTGAGTAGGAAGTAGAAATAAATGTTACACTAACCAAAAGGGTGTTTTTGGAAGGACGTGCCACCTACGATAATAGGGAAGAATATTGGTTCTCACTGGCTCGCCTTATTATTTTAAGTTGTTCTTTGCTCTTTTCCTCACTAGCTCACATCCCACTAGCTGTTTACAGTTACTTCACACATTTTATGCCAGCCTTATGCCATTCATTCTGTTGGGACCTGCTTGAAACCTCCTCCAAAACTTACTGCTATAGATTTTTTTAAAAAGAAAATTCTTAGCTCCTGCCCATCAAAACTGATTTCCCTACAGGCAAAAAAAAAAAAAAAAAAAAAAGAAAAAAATTACATCATTTAGTATATAAAACATGATTATGCAAGATCTTGGTACTACTCTTGTTCCCTCTGTTCCTCCTATCAGCAGTCAGGCTTCTAAACTTTGCTTGTAAGTACTTAGTTTGGGACTATGGATCTGGTTCTTTCTTGCTTTAAGGTTGCTTTTTCCTACTTTAATACATTTATTCTCCAGTATGCCCCTGTATAGGCAGCAACACCTAAGGTAAGCTCTGGGTCCTACCTTCCCTCTGTCATGTTTAATTTATTAATATCTCAGTTCCTAGAGAGAGGGTGTGTTCATTGCCCATTTAAATCCATATGCCTGAAGGCATTCTTACCATTTAGATCCATGCATCACAGGGCAGGATTGATCTTGTTACCAGCGTTAATATTGCGTCAGTTAATATTGGGGTGGGTTGGGGGTAAATTCTTCTAGTGCAGTAACTAATGAAGAAATAAAATGGAATGCTCTATAGCGCTCAAGTAAACCAGAAATATTTTCTCCAACTGACTTGAAAAGATGTAACAATTCAGCATATGAGTTTAATTAATGTCCATGTAACTAAAAATGTGTTTAATTCACAATAGCATTACAAGAAAACATATTGACATCTAATTATGGATCATAGAATTTGCTGCAGAGAAACTGTAGTGCATCTGTTCAATGAAACACAATCATGGAGAATGCTAAATGGCAAAATATAATGAAAATGTGAACCAATACACAAATGAGGCCATTAAATACATCAGTGTGAAACAAAGTGGGGATATTCAAGAGAAGAGCTCATGCACGGGGTTTGGTACATAATACAAAGTAATATTGTGTAGTAAGGGTTTTTTTCTTATTATTTTCTTGTGAATAGCGAGATTTCAGCTGCTGAGGTTTCTCAATGGAGACTGCTATTTCCAAGTTAACATGAAAATGCTCAATGTTTAGCTGACAATTGGCAGAATAATCCTTATGACTTCTCACAATAAATGCTTCATTTGTTGCTGCTGTTGTGTCAGCCCTTGTGTTAGAGTATTTCCTCAAAAATACTTACATTTTACCTAAAGCAAGATTATTTCACTCTCCTGACACTATGCTCTTCACCAGGAAAGTTGGACTGAAATCCTAAAATCAAAGCTAAATATTATATACCTACTTTGTCATGAATCATGACAGTCAAGAACTAAACTGAACTGAATGCTACAGCAGTGAACACTCCTGCTCAGGCAAGCTGTTGAAACAGTCAAGCCTGGAATATCCTTTATTCTCCAATTTCAATAATATTATTCTCAGTGTATTATTTTGCTATATTCATAGTCAAAAAGGGTTCATAGAAACACATAGAATGAGATTGCAAAAGGAAAGTTTTGAAGTAGAATCACTTTTGGATTATTTCTACCAGCACTAATATTTGAATTATTAAACTGACATACATTATACAGAGAAGAACAAGTTTTAAATTCATAATATAGGGTCATTTACTCCTGAAATTTCTGCCTATTCATCAAAGAACAAAAGCATTATGCAAGATAAGAACCAGTGACAACTGAGCTAATGAGCTTGAGTAGCTGGTATTTTAGTAATGAAAACTGAAAACAGATCACCCCATCTTTTAATTTTGAAAAACACATACATAGGAAAGAGCTTTAATCCTTCTGCTATAGAAATACCTGGCTTTTTTAATCTGGTGATGCAGAAATTTGAATTAGAAGGTATCAGAAGGTGCATAGTCAGGTGTACAGGCAGCTTCCAACATGGTAATAGAATGGCTTATGCACAGTCATTACACAAAACAAATAGCCTCAGTTGCAATGCTAGCTGAAATACAGCTTCTGGGCTGGAAAAGATTAGAGTTGATTAAGCTGCCTGTTGTTCCCTTTAATCTATCAACTGAAATAAGACAGTGACTAGATTTCTGTCACCTCTAAACAAGCCATTTGGATGGACACTTTATTCCCAGTTGTGATTTCAGTGAAATAAAACCAGATATGCTAATATGGTGAACAAATTTCTCTCCCCTTCTGCAGTACATTGAACAATTTGGCCTTCAACTGTATGCTTGGATCAGTACCTTTTATTTTCTTTAGAGCACAAGGGTGTCAATGATCTGCTTGGTAATCATTGTACACCTGCAAGAAATTTGGAACTACACCTGATCCTCTCCAGGGTCTTAATTTTCTTCCATCTCTTCCCATCTCATGCAATATAGCTTTCATTTTGTAGATGATTGCTATTGTTCAAATTCTGAAGCAGCTCAATAGCCATATATCCGTTTAGTCAAATGTCCTTGGGAAATAATCCAGAAAAGTATCTCAGGAATAACTAAGGAGCTCCTGATGATCTTGACTGGGGATCTAAGGTGCAGAAAGTAAGTGATTTTCCTCTGAATGAGTTGTGAAGCCTTTGAAGTAATAAAAAAGAGATTTCAGGGCTTTGGATGCATGATGGAATGGAACGAGTGATAAAATCTCAGCTTTCAGGGGTCTATCTCCTGGCTCACAAAGATAAATGGCTCAGTAACAGGTAAAGAAAAATCCTGAGCCTCTGGAAAATCATAGCAAACAACTTTCAATGTGCTTGGTGAACTCAAGTCAGGGCTTCTTAGAAGTTCGTTTTGCAGTCCATCCAATTAAGGTAAGTACCTGAAATGTAAGGATTTCCTTGTTTTCACATAAAATGGTGCAAAAAGTTTTATATCAGATAGAGTTCAGATCAGTGATAAATATTTCAAAATACTTACAGAAAAAGACATGAGGCTGGCTTATCTGTTGTGTTTCATGGGGAAATTTAGGCAGTTTTGAATTGAAAAGTATTCTGTCTTGAGCTATTTGTTTTTCCACATAAGACGTTGTCCAAAAAATAGAATATACCTTGAAGACAAATCATAAATAATGCTCTGTGAATAAGCCCCCTTTCCAGACATGATAAAAGCCTCTGGGAAATGCTCCCCTAGGCAAAATACCCCTAAAAGGCTTCAGGAAAGAGCTAAGACTGCCAGTTTATTTAAAATACCTAAAGTGATTGTACCTCTAGTAAAATCCTTTTTTTCAAAAATCCTTGTTCAAATCACTTCTGTTTTCTGTACTGAGTTTAAGATCCCAAGAGATGTTAGTCCTGTATATTACCATGTAATAGTTTTCAAAGTGGATCCCAAATACCTTTCTTAAATTAGATGTACTGAGTTTTTAAAATATATTGGCTCATAAATAGGGGCTTAGCCATATACACTTTGCTTCAAATAGGAAAATGGACATATTTTTCTATGAAGTGTTTTGCTTATCAAGGAAGTCTTATTTTTGAGAGGAAGGGAGAAGTGGAAGCCTGCTTGAAGCAAAAAAATAATGTTTTTGTATTTAAATAGCATATGTGCATTTCATCTATTTGCATATTTTAGAAAAAAAAGAAAAAAGTGCTATTGGAAATCCTAGGGGGAAAAAAAAATAAAACAAAAACCAACCAAACAAATAACCCCATTTTTTGGCAAAAAAACCTCCTATTGAAACATCTAAAAAATGCATTGAACATTGACACAGAGAATACCTATTATTAAGTCCTGCTTTCTCACCTTTCTTTAAGTATTGCAGGCAGAAAGAAGCTTAATGTTTATGTGGACTTCTGGTACCAAATCTACCACTTGACTGACAGGTATATTCTTCATCAGAGCTCTCAGAGCAACTCCTGCAGAGCCCTCAGCTGCAATTGAATGTCCTGGTCACAAATGCATAGTTAACTTTGAGGTTTGCCTTTAGAGAATAAAAGTCACAACGTTGTTACTCCTTACAGAGGAATGAAAGCATTTTTGGCTGTTGCTACATCCCTGGAAAACCAGGAGTAGCTTTGAAAGAAACCCCAGATGCCATGGTGATAATATTTGTAATGAATGGGTGGAGGAATTATGAGCACTGATGGTAGGAATTAATATGTGCAACTTATATCAGTTCTATGCAACTTCTAACAAAATAATGGCCATGGGTTGCTGAAGAGGACCAAGAACTGAAAAGGTCTGGAGGACTGAAAAGAGTTAAGGGAAGTATTTTTTTTCCCCAGTACTAAAATTCAATCTACAGTTGCTTCTAATAGCCATTGGAAATGTGCTGCTGAGTGAGATGATCCCCTGGTCTGATCCAGAGATGATTTCCTTGTATTTTTGTTTTCAGTGCAGCTTCTCTCCCTTCATCCATAAACTAATGAGTTTTTATCTAGCAAACCAGTGCTGATAATCAACATGCTTGATGTAGAAAGAGGTGGGGCCAAGAAACAGATGTGCTGGGTTTTTGTTGTTGTTGTTGTTGTTTTAGGGGTGTTTTGTTTATTTGGTTTGGTTTTTTATTGTTTCGTGGAGTTTTTTCCTTGTTTGTTTTGGGGGTTTTTTGGGGGGGAGGCTTTGGGGGGTTTTCTTTGATAGTAGAAAGGATAGGTATAAAAGAAATGGTAAAGACTAACCCATATTGAGACGTTTTCCACAATGGTGTCTGTAACATTAGATGCTAATTCAGGATTTACCTGCAAGATACTTTCTAATTCAGTCATTAGACTTTCTCATTATTCTGTTTTCTCACTGTAAAGTAATGTCCCACTGTAGTGTCAGCTGAAAACTTCCAGGTTAAGGTAGGTCTATCAATTTAGGATAAGGAGAGAAGCATAATATGGAAGGAACAACTGGTATCCTAAGCATTTTATCAACTGTAAATTAATGCCTAAGCAATTCAAATATCCAATAAGATGTCACCATGAATTTAGGGATGCTGTATGTGCTGTGTCTAGTCACAGTTCCCGTGGACATGACAGGCTTTATCTCATTTCTTCTACTCCAGATACATAATTTCTAGTCTTCATAGAATCACAGAATGGTTAGGGTTGTAAGGGACTTTAAAGAACGTCTTCTCCTGCAGTTTGAGTTTGGGATTTTTTTTTTATTCTGTTATCAGAAACATCTTTTCTCATTGCTTTGTTTATTTTTAGCTGCAAGTGCATGAAAATGAATAGCAGATATTGATATATTGAAGGAGATCACTTTCCTGAAAGTTGGTAGGAAAGCAAGGAAAGTAGCAAGGAAAGATTTCAATGGATGAGCTTGTGCATGATGCTGTAGTGAGGGAGGTTTACAGCAGCACCAATCTTATATTAGGCAAACTATCTAAAAGGCATTCTGTTTTGGGATCTTCACTGAGACCCCTGTATAACTGTCCTTTGCTTTACACTGAGTCAAATTTGTTTTACAATTTCTGAGCACAAAGAAAAGCATAAAATTGAAGGAGCAAAGAATATGCACTGCCAGCTGAACTGGTAAGTTATTAGACTTTACTTGAAAGAGGAAGACCTGTAAGAAAACAAAAATCAATCCAACTATTTCATGAAATAAGAGAGCAAAGGGTTATTGTTTTCCAGATATTCTATTTAACATTTTCTGCAGATATCAACAGAACAGAAACATGAAACCTGATGGATAATTTCTGTCATCACTGATGAACTCCTGGCTATGAGCTGAGCTGAATATTTGTTTTGGGGCATTTAATAACTAAATGGACTGAATTGAAGATGGAAATTACTAGAAGAGGATAGTTGTTTATTATAGCTCACATGGCACATTGGACAGATTTTGCTTTTTAGAGGAAAGCAACGATACGAATAATAACTAATTAAATACATTGAAATTAAGAGTATCTGTCAGGGAACAGTAACCTGAAAAACAGCTTTGAGATAGTGTCAGTCTTCTAACTTTAGGTTGAGAGACAAGAGAGAAACAGAACTGGAGAAGACAGAGGAGCTGTGAAGGAGGGTGCGGTGGGCTCATGATGTGCTCACATCATGCATTTCAGTCTAAAAAAGGGAGTGTGTACAAAACCATAGGATTGTTAAAGGGTTAGTGTATGTTACCAGGGAACTGTAACTGGTAAAGGAGATTGCTTAAAAGTAGGTGGGGACCTTGCTTGAAGAGAAGTGTATAAAGTGGTTAGTATGTGCTCACACTAACCTGTTTATCACCATGAATAGGTAAAATAATTGTAGGCTGAACATTCAGGAAAATAAATTTTCTTTGGGTATGGATTTAATTTTTAATGTGTAGTTCTTCTAGAAGAAATAGAATCTTTGGGTGGGCTTGCTTACAACAAGGTGCAGAGACCAGGTGATAGAGATGTGGGATTTTGCACACAAAGCACTCTCTTCTCATAGCTCCATCTTTACTCAGCCTCATCATACTACATCATCACTTGCCAAAAGGGTCAGCTTCTGACATATCTTCTGTTTTGGTTACCGTAAAAGTTTCCATATCATGTCTGGTTTAGGACTCTCGTCTACTGAAAGACTTCCACAGAACTCAGCCTTATTTTGACTGAAATGCATAAAGCAAAATAACTCTGTGAAAGATTACAACCTTATGAAAACATCCATATTTTAGAACTATCCTCACGTGTTTATATTCACCTTCATACTGATAACTGAAATTAGAGGGGGCTAATCCTTCTGGCATCTATTTGAGGTTAATAACCATTGCTTACTTTCTTTCTATCTTCCATCCTCCTTCTTGTAGTAGAAATTGGTCATATCTTCTCCATAAGAGAGAAGATGTCTTCTCCACAAGCTCTGTGTGTCCAGCAGCCACTCCCCATCCTGGGTGAAGTGTCTCCTTTACCTCTTACCTCTCAATGATGATTGATTCTGATCATTGAAAAGATGGTGGCTGGCTGAATATATGAGCTAAAAAACTTACAAAGAGAGATTTCTGATCAGTCACAGCATTGCTGATTATAGCAGAGATCAGGGTGTTAGCAGGGGTTATAAAGGAGATATTTATTTAGATGCCAACCTGGAAACACCTTGATGTTTCAAGTGATTTAACAATCTACCTGTGAAACGGATACAACAAGGGAAATCAATTTAATTAAAGATTTATTTGACAAGCAAGGGAAATGTTTAGATTTTGAAAAAGAAGGGAAAAAAAAAAAAGTTAATTCCTAAATACTTGCTATTACCAGTGAATTCATAGCTTTAACAAGGTATTTTTCATAAAAGATACCTCAAGCGACGGATGAAAAAATGCTGATCAATCATTCAAGCAATTCTTCTTCCCAGTAGACCCTAAAAAATGTTGTCATGAATCAATCAATTCTTTTCTATCTTACTTTTGAAGATGATGTCTGAAATGTAAGAAAATTGGGTTATAGACCTTAGGTTAGATTGGAATGATACTAATTGGAGCTCATTATGGTCTAATATAAATGCTAATCTTATAAATATTAAAGAGTCAAATCTATCTTAATGTATTACGCAGTACTTGCATTACCTTCAAAAGGCAGCTTCATATCAACAGAATGGAAACTCCAGTTGTCAAAGTTGTAGAGGAACTTTTGAAGGAAGCTGTCAATGTCCATAATTAAAAACCTCTGGTCAGGCAGAAGAACCGTTGGCAAAAACTGGTTCTTTTTTACCTTTAAGATACATATATTACCCTGCCTGCAAGCCTGCTTTTAGGTGCTTTCTGGGGAACTCCTTCCTTGATAGCACAAATTCTACTGTTTTTTTGGTTGGGTTTTTTATTTGGTTGGTTTTATGTTTCCACTATCTGGCTTTTGAGAAGGTGATTATGTCATCTGGTGGGGAATAATCTTTTTATCCATTTTGGTCTGATTCTGTACAGTATAGCTAGGTGATCAGAAAGTCTGGTCACGTCATGCGGTGTTCTCTATAATGTTAAGAAAAGCTAGCTTTGCCTCAACTTTTCCCTTCTCACTCATTAAAATCTTCTTTCTCCCAAAGATGAAAATATGTGTACTTGTGCATTGGTAAGGTCAACTCACTGTCATCTGAACTCTGCTAGAAAAAAAAAAAACACGACATTCTGTGTTTAGTCTCCTTTGAGTACCTTCTCTCTGTAAAAACAACAAAAAAATATTTGCCTGATGTGTGGAAAGAGAGTATGTGAGTGAGTTAGAGGATAGGAGGTTGATGGAGCTGAGCTTGTAGGATTTACTTATGGGAACAGTGAAGGGGAGCGGGAGCAGTTGGAGGAGAGAGGAAAGAGCATTGTGCTCTAATTGTAAAACCAAAGTAATTAGTTAGAAGAACAGAGTGTTGGGCTCTCAGCCCCAAATCAGAATTTCTATTTAACATCTTTGCACCAGTATTCTGGTAAACAAAGCACAGAAACTGGTGCTGAAAAGCTCACGTAATCCCATCACTCTGGGTTTCCTGAGTGTTTCTCAAAATGATGATGTCTCCACTACTCTTTGTTTCGTTTAATACTAGTGATAAAGCAGCCCACAAATACCTTTCCCAGGATACATAAATACATATTCATACTGAATTATCTTTATTACCTGATCACAGGTTCCTCAAATTTGTTATTCAAATTCTGCTGAAAACATCTTTCTCTCTGTGGACAGTGAGCAAGCACTTTGAGAGTATTCAATAATGACTTGCTGTTCAAGCATGCTTATTAATATTGGCCAAGAGTTGACTAATTAAAAAAAAAAAAAAAAAGAATAAAGGAAGAGCTAAGGAGATGGTCCAAACTTCTCTGCCAACTGTAGAAATAAAGTGGTTAGTTTACTCCTCACTTCATCAGATTTGCAACATGCAACTCAAATTATGAAAAATAATTTACTGAAGACCTGTGGTTGTAATTTTATCTGTATTTCTTTTGTCTTTTCTTGTCAAAAACTGTTGTAAGTTTAGTGTCTTTTTCTGTCTTATCATCAGCTATGAACTTATAGTTTTTGATACTTGTAACAGCAAAAAAATAACATTAGTATGACAAATTCAAACATTTGAAGTAATTGCCAGCATTATTTGGTCAAACTCCTTGTACCTCTGCTATGACCAATTCTTTATTCACAGTCCTATAATGCCATTTCTTTTCTTTGTTGGAATGGTTTCTTGCTTTTTGATGGTGATGAGGTCCTTGGGTTATATCACTGAAGTAATGTTGGAATTAAATGAATTAAACTTAGTGTTTTTTCTGTAAGAAAGAGAGTTATTTTGCATTGTACTTGGCAAGTACTTTTCATCTAGGCTGCTAGATTCTCAGACACTTCATGGTGTCCTCTTCTTACCACCCTATTGTCCTCCACTGTTCTCCCAACCCTTAGGAGTCTGCAAACTGGCTTGACATTTTCCCATGCTCTGCTATAGGTCCTGGGTCCAACCAAAGAGGATATTGGTCCTGGCCCACCACATTCCTTCAGCCACTTCCCCCCCACTTCATCTTAATGTGCGTTTGCAAAAGGGAAGGTGAATGTGGGACAGGAGGAATAAGGTCAGTGTCCTGAGAAAAAAAAAGCAAAAAACCAAAAAAACAAAAAGCAAAACATGGGCCATGCAACACAACCTGGGGCTCTGGATGCACTGACCCATGCCCACATGTTCTGAAGCTCAAAATAAACCTCATAGGCTTCACAGCACTGCTAAAAAAGAGAGAAGGGAGAAAAAGGGGGTAACAGGCAGTCAGGAGGCATCTGCTTAGGGTTGCTGTTTACTTCAACTTCCTTGTCCTACCTGAAGGGGCTCTCCAGGAAAGGTGGGGAGGGGTTTTTTACAAAAAAGGTGGTGGGTGAGATACTGGAGACAGGTGAGACATGGTTGCTGAGGGAGGTTGTAGCTGCTCCATCCCTGGAAGTATTCAAGGCTAGGCTGGATGAGGCTTGGAGCAAGATGGTTTAGTGGGAAGCATCCCTGCACAGGGCTGGAACTAGGTGGTCATTCAGGTCCCTTCCAAATGAAATCTTTCTATGATTTTATGATGGGCCTCCACACCATGGGCATATCTGCCTTGGTAGAACATCTGCTCAATGCTACTTTATTTTCTAGTGATCCAAAAGTCTCTGCTCACTGCTGTAGTCAGTGGCAAACATATGTCAGTCAAGTTTACTCATTCTAAATACAGGAAATATTTTTTCTTTGAATTTACACCAGATGGACAGCAACTTGCTACTATATCAACAGATTTTCTTGCTGTAGTTTTGTATCAGTAAAGGAGATTTTATTTGACCTTATATACTGTATATATTGTATTGGGAGAAAGGAAGAGAATGGAAAGGGATGGGATGATTGACTTTATGTGAAAAAAAAAAAGGCTGAGAAAATTAATAAGAAAAATCACTGTGAGAACAAATTAACTTTTTAAATGCAAATATTTAAATAAACTGAATATAATAACATCTCTATTTTTATTTGGTTTTCTTTTTTATTCCTTTTTAAAATTTGTTTGAAATAAATGACATTTCCATTAAAACATATATGAAAATGTCTCCCTGTTCATACACTATGCTGCTATTTACAGAAAAATTTTCTCATGGTAGGTGGAGAGTTGGGAGATTAAGAAGTGAAAGTGTTTAACTAGGAGAAAAAAATCATTGTCTTGTCAAAGCTTTTAGCAAAGCGAAGAAAATTGAGGGAAAAGAGCCTGAGAGACAGCTGTTTAACTTTTGCAAGAACACAAAAAAACAGAAAAAGGCTCTAAGGCTATATTTTTTCCTTCTTTTTTTTGGTTGGTTTGGTTGGTTTGTGGGGGGTTTTTTTGTTTTTTTTTTCTTTTTCAAACTAGATTGGAATGCACTAATTCCTGCTTCACCTAGATTCATTAGATTCATGACATAAAATTAGTATGTTGTTTATGCACCTCCAAGAATTGAACTGACATTCACTACGGCTGTGTGCCCTCTTTTTTTTCCTGGGTATCCCACAGACCAGAGGATGTGCATACTTTTTCACTTATGAAATACAGGTAGTTCAGCAATAAGAAAACTATTTATTAATTTCATTATTTACATATATGGATATATTGTATCCTGATGTTTGTACAAAGGGATTTCCCTGGGGGAGCCCTAGGGAAATTTACTATTACCTAAATTAATACCTTAAAGATTTTTAAAATATCACCTGGCTAGTATTTTGTTTGTTAGAAGGAGATAGCTACAACTCATGAGGATAGCACTTGATGTGTTAGTATTTGTTGTGAAGTGATATAATAAATGCTTAAATAAATCAGTGTTGCCATCAGTGCTTTTTTTTCATAAGAAGTTATAACCTGGAAGGCTTTCAAATCTTAAAAGATATTTTATATCTTAAAAAAAATATTTATATCTTAAAAAAAGAGCTCCAGATGAAAACCATTTTTATGCTTCAGATAGACAGTGGTGTGTGAGCTTTTTGCATATGAAAAATGTTAATTTTTATTTATCAGAGGCCAAAAATTGCAGCTAGTTCAAAGTCACTTACCAGGAAACCATTTCTACCATGGATCAGGTTGTCTCATTGTGCTAGAGGTTAATTACTACCCTGCCATATTTGCTTGATATAGCTTTGGATGACAAAACATTCGTTTGGGTAAATCCATAGTCTGAATTCTAAATCCAAATTCTGAGTTAGGATGTGTTTTTATGGTTGGCTTCTATAATGGCACAAAAGTTAAAGCTGATAAAAGTTTCTACTGGAAAAAAATTTCTGTCTTTGCAGGCTTTTTGTTAAGCTGTAACTTTGCAGTAAGCCTAATGTAGAGTTATTTCTACCTCAACATCCCTCCTGCTACTTCTTAACATAAAATCTTACCAACAGAGTCACGATGCTTAAATTTTTCCTTCAAATGAGAGGAGAGCTTCCTTCAAAGCCGAGAAATACTAAAATATAAAACATACTGACTAACTTCTAAAGGAAGTGAGGGATATCCTGTGGTGGATATAAGTGTGGGGGAGATCTCTGCTGGAAAACCAGAGATGCTCACTGGTTTGGGGGTCACCCAGTCTGAGATGCTTGCAATCTGTTTTTCTGAGGCGTTAACCCAAGTTCCTCTCCACTCCAAAGGCAGCTCCTACCCAGACACTCTGTTTTCTGCCTCAAAATCGTTTTGCTTCCCTGTGACAGATCTTTGCTGTGCTAACTCTCCTGGCATGGCCTTACTTAACTTCTCTTCCTCCGCATTTTCACTCTTTAAGCAATCATGGCCACATGTCAGGGCGGATGGTGCAGAGTATGCCTGGCTGGCCTCCCTCCTGCTTCCCAACCGCTCCAAATCTTGTTGTTTTTTCCCCACCATCCCCCTCTCCACCACAAGCTGGCCTGTTCACAGCCCAGGAACATGCCAATCAAGACATTGTTTGAACAATAAACATGATCTCCTCAGAACTGGCCTTCCCAGGGCTACAAACACTGGAAAAAGAGGTGGTGGTTTTGCCCATTATCTGTATTACTCTTCTCCCTCCATTCCTGCCTCTGTCTCTGTCCCTCTGTCTCTTTTTTACTCCCTCCATCAAGTGGGAGATAAATCATTACTCTTTTCTTCCTAACTGGAAGTTCTGGGCCCCTGACTTCAAGAAGGACATTGAGGTGATGGAGGGGGTCCAGAGGCGAGAGACGAAGCTGTGAAGGGACTTAGAATCATAGAATTGGCTGGGTTGGAAGGGACCTCAGAGATCATCAGGTCCAACCCTTGATCCACTACCACTGCAGTTACTAGACCATGGCACTGAGTGCCACATCCAGGCTCTTTTTAAATATCTCCAGGGACGGAGAATCCACTACTTCCCTGGGCAGCCCATTCCGATGGCTGATCACCCTCTCCATGAAGAAATTCTTTCTAATATCCAACCTAAACCTCCCCTGGCACAACTTAAGTCCATGCCCTCTTGTCTTGCTGAAAGTTGCCTGGGAAAAGAGCCCAACCCCCCCTGGCTCCAGCCTCCTTTCAGGGAGTTGTAGAGAGTGATGAGGTCTCCCCTGAGCCTCCTCTTCTCCAGGCTGAACACCCCCAGCTCCCTCAGCCTCTCCTCACAGGACTTGTGCTGGATCCCTTCACCAGCCTGGTTGCCCTCCTTTGGACCTGCTCCAGGACCTCAATCTCCTTCCTGAACTGAGGGGCCCAGAACTGGACACAGGACTCGAGCTGTGGCCTCACCAGGGCTGAGTACAGGGGGATTGAGGCAAAGTTTTATAAGAAGAGGCTGAGGGAGCTGGGGTTGTTTAGTCTGGAGAAGAAGAGACTCGGGAGGACCTCATCACTCTCTACAACTCCCTGGAGGAGTTTCTCCCTCCTTCTGAAGGGAAGTTGTAGTCAGGTGGGTGTCAAGCTCTTCTCCCTTCTCCCAGGCAACTTGTGACAGGAGGAAAGGGCATAGCCTGAAGCTCCACCAGGGGAGGTTTAGGTTGGATCTCAGGAAGCACTTCCTCATGGAGAGGGTGATCAGGCATTGGGATGGAGTGCCCAGGGAAGTGGTGGAGTCACCATCCCTGGAGGTGTTTCAGGAAAGGTTGATGTGGCACGGAGTGCCATGCTCTGGTCAGTCTGGTGGTGTTAGGTCACAGGCTGGACTTGATGATCTCAGACAACTTTTCCAGCCTCAATGATTCTGTGATTCTGTTATTGCCCAGGCAGCAGGATTCTCATTGGCCTGAGAATTTGGAAACAGTTTGAGGAGCATTGGTCTTGAGGACCTTCTTTGCCCTGCTTGTAACCTGAGAGTTGAAACTCTTGCAAGTGGAATTTGAAATGAGTGGGGGAACTACTCCTCGCACATGCATAGGTATAGGTTTAGGGATATACATTTCCAAAATTGTAGGCTGTGGCTAGATCCAGTTTAAATTCAGGTCCAGGTTTCAGACAGGCCAGAAAGTTGCAGTTGAAGGCAGCATTTTGTGAGAAAATTTAGTAGGTGTTTCTCTTGCATTCCATTGCATTGTGTTAGCAGCAAGGGGGAACCTGGAGTAGTAAATTTTAAGGATTAATGATATACACATCAAATTTTAGCAAACTCTACAGTGTTTTATTTGTAATCAGGGCAAAATGAATCATCCTCTCCTTCTCTAAATCTTGCTCTACTTTATTCTACTTATACTCTATATTTTATTATGAAGAATGAATAACTTCATTTGAGGTACTAAAAATTTGTATTGAATCATAAAAAGAAAAGAATTTATCATTTCTTGACAGGATATGTTGTTGCTGGGAAATGAGTCGCTTACAAATATTTGGTAGTCAGCACATGTGAGATAGATACTGATTTTTATCAAACCATCCTATGATTTTGTTTCTCCTGGTAGAGAACACGTCTATTCACTTCTTTCATTTCTTGTGCTGGGAATGAGACTTGAATTTTCCTCTTTTTTTGCAGAGGAAATAATAGAAGGAGCAGGGGGAGCAGGGGGAACACTATTAGGTTAGAGCTGTGGGTGGGAGAAAGCTAGGGCAGACTGTGATGGATTAAAAAAAAGAGGGAAGGAATGAAAATCAGAAAAGCACCAGAATGGGAGCAGAAGGAGAAACAGGAAATATCTGCAGCAGTCTGAGGACTGTAAGAGCTAGAAAACACAGATCAAACATCTCCAAGACCTCAAATAGTCTTTTTCTTTTTTAAAAAAAATTAAATAAAAAAAATTAAAAGGGCAATATTATAATTATCAGTCCTTTTTATGACAGTGACAAGGTTTTTGTTTGATTGACCCTAAATCGCTCTTCAAAGGCACGGTGACTGAAAAGGTGAGAGCTAATTGTAGTTCACTTAGTGTTGTCCCAAAACTGAATAAGTCCTATGAAATTACCAGATTATTAGTGGTTTACCATATTCTTTTTTTGTGAACCTCAATATGTTTGCATTTCTCAGCTTTGCAACATCTGTTCTAGTAGCACTTTTATATATAATGCTGCTATAAGTACTTTACATACATCTCTCCTTTGAGTTCACATACAAAAAAAACCCCACACCTTTACTTGAGAGCAAGGTATGCAGGTTTTTATAATATATCACTAGAATAAAGCTAAAAAAGTAAGCTGAGGAAAACATTTGGGTGGAAAGATGATGAAATCAGTACCAGACGGGGGGCTATTATGGTATCATTTTCCTTTTTTCTCTTGAGGTCTGCAGATTCATTCATGTCATTTGCTCTTGTGTCAACAGGCACAAATTTCTCAGTTACAAATAGCTCTAATGGGAAATTTTGATTTTGAATGCACATTGATAGAGAGGTTTGAATTGCATTTAATTTGGGGACCAAGCAAAATGATTAAGAGAGAAAAAGAGCATTCTTGATCCATGAGATTTTTCGGATGAACTAAACCAGATTTGCAAATCATATGGTCCTCAGTAATATGTCTATTCAAGCAAAAATACAACACCAAAAAATAACTCTTTGTTCTAAAGATTGAAAACTGTTTTCTGTTTTTCATAGGTCATGATCATCATGCTCCAAGTCCTGACGTTAACACCCCCTTTTTTTTTTCTTTATTAATAGTGAGATTGGCCAGTGTGCTCTGATGGCAATTAAAACCCGAAATCACTGTGTTAATCATTACCAGTGATATATGAATATTTGTATTATCTTTTGACATTTCTAGTTTAATTATTTTCACATATTTTGACGTTAAAATTCAAAGAAAAATATGAAACCAGTACAGAACTCACTGATAGGCACAAAAAAAATTGGATGCTTTTTGCAAATTCTTGTAACATTAAATACTGAGACGACACATAGATGTCAGAGATGAGATATACCTTTTTCTTGCAATCCTTGAAACTCTGCTGACATTGTCATATATACCAATTACCTTCAACACAACTAAAATTGAAAAAGATTTCTTAATTAATAGTAGGAATATTTTTCTTTTTTTTCACTTTTCAAACTGGATCTCATTGTTTAGGTTTCTGAATAATCAAGGTAGGTCAAAGGATTATTTATGAAGAAGCGCAGACTTTGGCTTGTGAAAGTCTAGATGGCTCATAAGTATCAAAACAACACAAAGATTTTTATCATCTCAACTCTTCTGTACTATGTGTCAGCTGTGTTGGAATCAGTTACATGAATAAAGTATAAAAAATATGGTGTGAGTAATGACAGGGAAATTACTGACCTACTTGCAGCAGAGGGAGACTTCATGATAAAACTTATTTCTAATTTGATTTTGCAGACCTTGTGTACACTGTGCTGTATACTCAAAGGTCTTGCTTAAAAGAGGATTTTGAAAACATACTTCATGTTATATAAACCTAAGAAATTGGGATAGATAGTTTATTTTTGGCTTGTCATGAATCTTTCATGTGAGAAGTAGAATTGATTTGGACAATAAATTGCTCCTTTGAAAATGCATAAGCACAAAAAAGATTATTTAGAGAGTGAAGAGGACTAAATAATAGGATCAGTCTTTTCCTCTGTCTTGTACACACTTAGATATTTCCTGGTATTGAAAGGGAGAATATGAACTTGAAATGGATAATGCTAGACCAATTTTAATCCTTGGCTCAATGATGACAAGGTGTGGTGTGTATACCAAAATTGTCCCAAAATGTCCTCAAAGCAAAGACTACTGAAACTTCCTACTGTAGACCCAACACTTTTCCACTCTCCTGTTAGTCCTGAGGATACTGGGGAGGCCTAGCACTTGAAAACAGCATCTATGAGCTACAACATGCCTGGAAGCTTGATTATTGATGTAAAATTCCAAGTCCATTCCCTCCTCCAGCTGCCACGTAGCTTAGGACCCCACCACCATGTGGCATAGAAAACTGCTGAGTGGTCCACACAACTGATTCCATAGGGATAGTTTCCCCATAAGGAAAGAATCATCTCATTTTTTTATGTCTTACCATCCCCTGCTCCACTTACTTGCTGAATCTTCTCCTCTTGTAAGCTTACCTTCTCTTCTGCTTGGCCCCTGGGTAGTGTGGAGGTTGCCTTTTTTCTGCTGAGACTTTTGTCTGATTAAGTCCAGGACTGCATTTAAGAGTTTGACCTGGTGCAGTCAATGATACACACAAAAGGTGGGTGAACTACTGAAATATCTGGAGTCTGGCTCATGCAGACTGTATAAAAATAAGCAATCCATGTTCAATAAGGGAAGGCAATAAGCAGGAATGGCTGTGCATCACAGTGCTGAGCTCTTGGATTCTCATTTGTCTATTGCCATTCCCATCATCTGAACTATTTAACATACTGCATGAGCACATGTAATGCTGTAACTCTGGTGTGGTGGCAGCAAAAGGTATTTTTAGTTGAAGCTTGCAACAACAGTAAAAGACTCTCCATGTTGTTTCAAAGTGAAGCTTCCCCATGTAATATTAAACTTGAGATGCTAGTATTTTATAGTTAAATTATGTTTTGCCAAGACCCTTATCCTTATTTTTCACTTACTTTCCTTTACAGGTACTTTGGATGTACATCTTTGCTTCAAAAAATAGATTATGTGTAGAGGTGAATTCCGACCCAACTTGTACCTTTTGCTCTTCTCCAATTTTATGTTGCTTTGCCTTATTATAAGTTAAAGTAAAGTACAAAATTGTGGGGTTCTTTGCTTGTTTTTTTTTTTTTAATATGTCATTAGGTTTAGACTTATTTGTTCTTCACAAAATGTTTTGTTACTTCTAGACTGCCCTGCACTTTCTTATGTAAAATTCAAGCCCCTTAGAATTCTCCCAGGGAATAAAAAGTCAGAGGGGCTGCCAAAGACATCTCAACCAATTCTAAAAGTAACATAATCCTAACCTAACTGTGGAGTGGAAGTTTGCAAAGGTGTCAGGACTTTCAGAAGTGAGGTTAGCAGTGATAGAGTGTGAAGTTTGATGGAGGAAGTTTATAAAAGCCATTGAGACTTATATGATTCCTACCATGTTCTGCCCTGCTTTATGTCTTTCTAGAATAGCCAGGTGATTAGGGCACTAACCCCTGGTGTTGAAGCCCAAAATTCAATGAATACTTAATACAATTTATACAAAATAGAGCTGCTGTAATAGGTGAGATTGAAAATGTTCCATCAAGCATAATGGATAGCCTTGAGGGCTTACTGGGGAAAGTCTGAAGCTGAAACCTCTGATCTAACTTCAGGAGGAAAGAGCCTGAATCTGGGCCTCCTTCCTCCAGAAAGATGCTCTTGTCACTGTGCCTGCTGGCTATTCTGGTATGTATAGTATAGTCTTGAACAAAAAGATGTATGTGCCACAACAGGTATGTTCTCTCCCATGTGTTTTGGTGACAACGAACTGGCATTTTCCAATGAAATTTTATCAGTGGTAAACCTGGGTACATTACACTTGAAGATTAGCTTGGAAAAATGGCATCAAAAGGCAACTGCAGGTCAGACACTGTATTATTCTAATGTGTCTGTTTTCTACCTTTCTACTTTCTCTCCACTTCTGTAATGATGCAGCTGTCTACCTGCTAACAGGTAAATTGACTCATACTTTTATTGAGATGTACCCCTTTCTTCTAAGTCTCTTTGGACTTGCTCTAAATTGTTTACCTCTAACTCTGATATTTTTTTCCCCCTCTCTGAAGTGATTCAGTTTTACTCCTAAGTTGTGCTTCCTGCATTGCATATGATGTTATGCCCCTCATTAGCTGAACTACTTCTTGCTTTCCTTCTCCATCAGACCTGTACCTGCTTTGCAAACCCAAGTCCCTTCTCCTCTTCATGTGGAATCTCTCCTTTTCAATGTGGTTAATGAGATTTCCTAAGTTTTTCCTCCTTATTATGAAGGAACCAAGAATGGAAGAAATGTGTGCTGGCAAAGACCTGGACATTCAAAGCTTTCCTTGACACTTTTCTAGTGAGTAGGTGATCTTTGTTTTGATTTTGTGACGTGAAATTCCTATCCTCCTGAAATGTGGAGTTTATTGGGCTCCTTGTTTTATAGGAAGCTCATTGCTGATAGTACCCTGACAGCCTGAAAGTAACTATTTTCTCACAGCATCAGCTCTAATTAACTTACATACTTTCACTGCTTCCCTCTTGATGCTGGTGAGGGGCAGAAACAGGTAATCATTTCACAACTATGGGAGAATCTTCGTATATTTTAACAGCTCAAATGATAGTTGTATTAATACTGGAAATTTTATCACTTTTGCCATGAAACTGCATGTGGCTCATGGTTTTGCCATGATTGACAGAGGATTTTTGCCTAGAGCCAGCTGTTTGCTTACTGTGCACCACGACAATGCATTTGAGATGGGCCTTGGCTATCACATTTTCATGTGATATGCACTCTCATATACATGTGCATATTACACAAAGAACAGAAGAGCTCACAGCAGCCCCAAAACGGCATCTGTTCTTTATAGTGAGATAAAGAAGCTGCAGAAGGTTTGTTGAAACTTGCTGATGCTTGTTGTAACTTAGCAGGAAGTGTTTAGGAGTTTGTGAAGAACAAAATTACGATTTGTCAAATGTTGCAAACCTCAGAGTGATCACATAGTATTTGATTTCGCTGTTGCTATACATAGGATTTCACTTTTTGGAATTACAAAATGACCAACTTTTTGTTCAGTAAAATATCAGAGTTTCTCCCTCATATTTTTCTATAATCTAAAGGTTGATGTTGCCATTGCTGTAGTAAGCCACAGTAATATTCTGCCAACACACATTAACATGTGAAATCTTGACATTATTTAGCCTTCTGCAGGATGGCAAGACAAACCCTGTGCTATGACATGGTGATTTTCACATATAGAAATAATGTTTTCTGTCATGGTTAGCAGTGCCCTGACAGGCTTGAGAGATGGGCCCATGCCAGCCTCATGAAGTTCAACAAAACTAAGTGCAAGGTCCTGTCCATGGGTCAGGGCAATCCCTGACAACAAATACAGGTTGGTTGGAGAACAGACTGAGGGAGACCCTAGGAAAAGGGACTTGGGAGTATTTGTTTAGAAGCAGTTCAACATGAGCTGGAAATTTGCACTGGCATCCCAAAACCCAAATCAGTCCATCAAAAGAATCATGGCCACCAGGACAAGGGAGAGGATTTTGCCCCTTTGCCCTGCTGTGGTGAGCTCCCCGGCAGTACTGGATGCAGTTCTTGAGTCCCCAGCATAAGAAGGACATGAAGCTGTTGTAGTGAGTCCATGGAGTTGATGAGAAGGCAATAACACTTCTGTCTCAGGCTGAGTGAGGTTCAGCTCTAGGGAGACCTTAGACCATCTTCCAGTGCCTGACAAGGGTTATAGGAAAGCTGGGGAGGGACTTTTCACAAGAGTATGATGTGACAGGATGAGAGGTTTCAAGCTGGAAGAATGAAGATTTTGATTTGGTATAAGGAAGAAATTCTTCTCTATGAGGGTGGTGAGACATTGGTATATGTTGTCTAGAGCAGCTGAGGATGCCTTATCCCTGGAAGAGTTCAAGGTCAAGTTGGATGGGACTGGCCTAGTGGGAGGTGTCCCTACCCATGGTAGCGAGGTTGGAGCTATACAATCTTTTAGGTTCCTTCCAACACACACTATTCTATAATGCTATGATTTTCTAGTCCTCCCTCAAGTACTGAGGAGTAAAAATATCCAAACATAAAGGACTTTCTACAAAAAGGGATATTTTAACTCTTTCAAATCTTCTTTTGTAATTATCCAACGTAATTATCCATGGAGACCTATATGCATCTTCTTCAGCTGTGGCCACATTAAATAAGACAAGTGTTTCTGTTATGGCTACAGCTCCCAATGGTTAATGTCAAGGAAATACCCTGTGAAAGCTGACAGTGCTCATGATTTTATGGAGAACATCATGTGTCTTCAAATACATCCAGGAAGGCATTTCTGAAGATTAAGGATGAATGGGTCATAATATATTTATGGTAAATAATGAGTACGGTTTTACTTTTAAGCAGAAGTTTTTAAGCAGAAATTTTATTGTAATTCTTCACATGTGGAAAACAAGCATTTATTTTCTATAGAAAGATAAAACTATATTCATTGATCTACAAGGAATAAGTAGGTGAAACCCTTTGAGAGTAGAATGTGGAGAAAACAATATTTTGGTTTGGGCTACAAATATATTTCAGAGTTTCAAGCTAGGTTTATAAGCATGACAGAAAGATGGTGTTGTAGTGGACAACTGGTCAAGATGTTATGTGTCAGGGATATCCTTATGTAAAAAAAATGGTTATTTCTTAAAGTTCACATTTCACTTACATTGCCCTGGATGGTATGTTTGTAAAGTTTTCCATAAGGCTTTAGGTTTTAAGTTCACTCTGTAAGATGCTTTTGATATCAGTACCCACCTTCTCCCAAGAAGCTGTTGAAGCTTATAACCAAAGTAAAAATAAAAATAAAAATATGGTTGAAAGTTTCAAGTGTCTATGGCAAAAAAACCCTTGCCTCCAGGCAAGGATGTATGTCATCGAGTCTGAAAGTGTGATAAACTGGAAAGAAAAGAAAGGCAAGTGAGTGCCCAGATCTGAGTCACGTCAACATAAACCCTTTGACAAAAATCTGGCTGGGCAACACTCCCTCAAGCCAATATAAACTATTTTAAAGTTGCTGTAAACTTGTCCTTTGGCAACGAGCTAAACCAAAACAAGAGCTTTCATGAAAGTAAAGGGATTGGGGCAAAAACTGAGCCATGCCTATATGATAGCAGGGATAATAGTAATTTAGAATTAATATTCCTTCAATGTATATTTCTTGTACATTTTTCTGAAATTTGGAGTCCACCAAACTTCACTTTATGGCTGAGGTTGTGCCATGAAAGCCAAACCAAAGATTGTATGAAAGTCCAGGAAATTCACAAATCTCAGTGCAATGTGTGTACTTGTTTTTCTTCACAACACTAGAAGCTAAGTTGCTGGAATAGTTGTAAGGTAACCTAATTGCAGCAATAATGTAAAAAATGCGGCTCAAAACTATGGACAAATTACTGCCCTTTTATTTTGTTCTGTCTGCTTAATCACTGAAGTATAATCTGTAGTTCTTAAGAACCTAAGTAGAAATAAGATATGCAGTATACAGTTCTTGTATTTTGAGGATTCTAGAAGCTTATTAGTTGGCTTTTTTTAGCATTTTAATTTTTCTAATTGCATGTGGTTACATGCACTGAATGCAAGTGAATGGAAGTTCTATGTCTCTATTGAGGTATGTTTGTAAAAAAAGGAATGCACTTCAGTATGTTATATAAACTGTACACAGATGTATCTAGAATCCATCCCTAGGACAATAGGAGTGAAGTGTTCAAGATTTTCAGCCAATTAAATTAAATTTTAGAAAGTACATTTATTGGAAAGAAGTACATAGTTTTCATTGACCCTGCCAAGAATTACCATGCAGGTTTTGCAGCTCTCCAGAAAGAAGATTGCCTCTATCTTAGAAAGTAAATTTTTAGTTATAAGTAACTGAAATTAGAAGACTTGCATGGAAACAAAGCTGTCTCAGAGTGGGAGTCATTCTTGTTCACACCATGTTGTTTATAATATTCAAGTTTTGTCAGTTAATAACTATATTTTTAATAAAACTTCTAATTCAAAAACTATGAACATGCTATTACAATGAATGTTATCCATTTACTTGTCATAAATGATGTTATTTTATTTTGCAGATTCAGTTATAAAATACAACTAATTATTATTAAAACAATATATCTGAATGATTCATAAACTTATTTGATGGCATAATGATCAAAACTAAAGTCTTCTGAAAAAAAAGAAAGAAAATTGAGTACATTATTTAAAAAAAAAAACCTCTACCAAAAATAGGTTAGGAGTGTACATATTTTACCCTAGTAGTACTCTGTTGTTATTTATTTTAATCCTTTCTCTTTCCTCAGCCCGTGATAATGCATGAAGTGCTGTCATGTTCACAAAATTTGACACCAGCTGTGCTCTATCAAACCTCTGCACCTTGGAGTGGTGCCTGGTGGTGGATGGGTTCAGAGGTATCTGCAGTGAGCATGCAGAAGATTATTAATTGATAGCCAGGACAGGGGGTGAATATTCTTTACTGAAGTGTCCTCATCTTGGAATCACCCTACAGATTGTGTTTGCAGCAATATGAGGTAGATTAGAGGCAGAAAATAATATATATTTTCAATGATAGAGATAGATGTTGTACCAGGATTAGTGCAGAAAATTCTGGCAGTACAGACAAGGTAGAAGAGAACTTGATTATCCTTTTCACCTATGAAGCAGATTATCAGATGTTAATAGTATCCCCACCATAAGTAGGATTGAGTTCTGTTGGAACAAATCCAGAGGAGAACCACAAGGATGATCCAGGGGCTGGAACACCTCTGCTATGAGGAGAGGCTGAGGGAGCTGGGATTGTTCAGCCTGAAGAAAAGACTCCAGTACCTGCCCTCCAATACTTGAAGGGAACCTACAGAAAGGATGGAGAGGGACTGTTCATAAGAGTGTCCAGTGGTAGGACAAGGGGAATTATTCTGAATAGGTTCAGACTGGATATTAGGAAGAGGTTCTTTAGTATGAGGGTGGTGAGATTGGAACAAATTGCCCAGAGAAGGTGTGGTTGGCCTGCCCCTGATGATGTTGAAGGCCAGGATGGATGAGGTTTTGAGCAAACTTGTGTAGATGAGAGATGTCTTTGCCTATGGCAGGGACTTCAGAGTAGATGATCTCTAAGGTCCCTTCCAACCTCATTAGCTCTATGATTCTATGTTTAGCATTGACTATAAAAGAAGTACGCTTGAAGGGAAAAATAAAATAAAATAAAATAAATTAATAGGATTTTTTAATAAACTTTCAGACTGAGACTGTCCTTCCTTGAAGTGTGGAGCTCCCATTAACTTCAGTTCTGCTGTAGACTGAGGACATGGAGATGCCTAACCTTCAGGTTTCGCTGCAGAGTAGAAGTGCTGTTGGGCACTGTTTCAATCGAGGGCATGCCACCATTTCCTATGGAATTTATACCTGGCCTATAAAACACAGGCTGCTGCAGGTTGATATGGAGTCAACCTCCTCAGGAGTCATTACTATCTATCACTTCAATGATGTGCTGATAACGGGGGTGTATCACTTATGTGTGTAATGGGTCTGAAACTGCACCGTGTCTGCAGAAGCCAGCAGGGAATCAGTGGGAGTGTCTGCTCACTCCTCAGCATCCTTGGGGGACATTATAATGCAGGAAGAATATTAACATTCTTCAAATGGGGAAGTCTGTTATAATCCCCTTCATTAATCAAAGGAAAATCAAACATGCCAAATCTGAGCACCGCGTTGTCTAGACAATGGTAGGTAAAATTTGGGATTTTTTTTTTTTTTCCTTTTTTTATCCTGTCATTGTATAGAGTTTGGTTGATTTTGCAGTCATTCTAGAGCCTTGTGAACTCAAATGGTGGTTTTCCAGTTGGATTTGACTCTTAGTCTTTGCCTCAGACTCTTTTCTTTCACATATCAGCTATGTTTGTGGGATGTTTCTATGAATATACGAGAGCTTTGCATGGGTGAGCTAAGGACAGAGCAACAAACCTTAGCTCTGAGTTTCCTGGCTGCTCTCAAAGCTCGAGTGTTGTTTTAACATCCTTTCCTATTTCATGAGCATGCAGCCATAGACATAAATATAAATATGTCTGCCTTTGATAAATTAGAATCCTAACAGGTGTGTGAATCCTTGCCAAGATAGTTAGGAGCTGGTCAGTATATATTGCTTGCACTTGGAAGTGTTACATTAGAGAACACTCAACTGGTTCGCTGCTTTATAAATAGATGGATCTGGCATCTCTGCAATCATCTGCAGAGGGTACAAAAGTAATAAATGTAATAAAAGTAAGTATAAATCATGTTTCAGAGACTTGTAGATGAAATTAATTGATTCCACAACATGTTCATTACTGTCATTTTCTTTTCAGATCTTTTGTTTCAGTTTTAGGTTTGATAGAAGCAGCAGAGAGAGGAAAGATGTTCTAGTGCTGCAGGTGCTAGCCCGAGACCTCAGAGACCCCAGATCAGTTTCTTTTTCTGCCACAGACTTTGTGTGTGACCTTGGGCAAGTTTCTCAGTCTGGTTGACATCCAAAAAAGCACTTACGGGAATGCTTTATGAAAATTCAGCCCACTTAGGTGCCTGATAGGACATGGATGCCAGGCTTTGGCTGGGAAGGAAAACACAAAGATCATTTAAATTTCTTCAAAAGCCACATGTTTAAAGGCACCACTGTCCTCAGATGGGCTGAGAACAGGAGTGGCCTCATTTCAAGTTTATTTAGGAATTACAAATCTGTTTTATCCCTCACAGTCCTTGTCAATTTGGTATTCCTCTGAGTGTGTGTGCAAAGAGCATAGCATTCAGCTCAAATTCTGGTGCTTTTGGTAACATATATATATATATAAAATAATAACAGATTATACATATATATACACGTATGCATATGTTTATATATTAGGGTTTTTTTCAAGCTTGGAAGGACAAAAGTACTCTTAGAAGTGGAAGGAAATGGTTTATAGGCTCTTTTCACTATGTTGTGTTTAAATTTTCCTACCCCTTACTGTGATCTACTGGGATAAGAGACGATTACTGATGTCCCCAGTGTGGAAGCTGTCTTACTGTGGAGGAAGGACAATATGGATTTACAAGAGGAGGAATTGCACATGTAGGACAAGATGCATGACAGAAAAGTGTATGGTTAGAAGGCAGAGCTCTTGATTCTTCTATCTGCTTCCACAGAAAATGTTTACCCATTTTACTCTAAGACTGTAGTTCAATGGGGAGAAAATGCTCCTGAAACAATGGTTCTGACACAGTTTCTGTTCACAGCAAAATACCAGAGTGTGGAGTTTGAGCTGGGGACAAGCAGGTCTTAGTGTCCTTCTCTAGGGTTGTGAGAGATGGGAAAGAACCAGAGAAAACAGGCCTTTGACAGGTAGGTTCTGGCTCTGTTGGCCCCTGGTTGGTATGGCTTATTTAACCACAACTCTTGTTTGGTTCAGTCTAATTCTGGATATACTTCTCTACACTCTTCTGTGATGTGTGAGCTACATCTATTGTAGCCAGTTCTTTTGTTCTATTATAGCTCAGTTCTTCCCTCCTGGGAACACTATTATTTGCTATGTTCAAGCCAATCCACGTTTTACCTGCACTCTGCTCTGGTGGGACAGCTTGCACTTCTCCCTTTTTCCTTCACTGTTAGTTTGATGGGTAAGAAATTTTAAAAATTCTGAGCCATGAGTCTGAGTTCTTCAGATTTAGGAGAGCCTGAAGTCTAAATCTCTCGCTTTCTAGGCAGGTAATCCTCTAAACATTCATCTGCTGCTGTCCTTCTGTGTGCTCTGCTATGTTTAGAAAAATTCCTCTTTCTGCACCTGAGTTTTTTTCAGGTGTCTAGTCCCAGATTTGCATCTCTGAGCCTGCAGAGGTGCTTAAATCATAGATGTTTTTAGGTAGGATAGGTAGTATTTGAGAAAACTTTCAAATGCCGTTTTGTTGACTGCTGTTAATCCTGTTCAAAGCTGCTTTTCATTATGTCAAGAGCCTTTTTCTGGGAATTTTATGCTAGGGATGGGTGCTGAGGTATGATTTTGTTTTCCTTTCTCTGAGGTTTTGGCTTGAAAAGGGAGATGGGATGACTTGCATTAACAGTAACTGTGGAACTGTATTTTGGGGTAGGACAGTACTGTTTCAGCACTATACACTGATTGGATATCAGGGTAACAGTGGTCACACAAGAACGAGAGATTGCTCATTGACCTGGAGAGTTGCCATTGACCCAAGAGAGTTGCACTTAGTTGACACTGTAAAATAAAAGCCCTTTCTCTTTTCAAACATTTCTTGCCCTAATAATTAATATAAATCAGTGTTCCGGTGTACAGCAAAGTGCCTTTTACTACAAGAGCCTTTTAAATGATCTCAGAAGGATGAACTGGTCTGAGCAGATATTTTAAAATCTTGTCTTTCTGGCCACTGCATGCTTTTTAATGTCCTTTCCTCCCTTATAAGTTTTATATTATGTGGTGTATCCCCTCAGATACATCTGGACTGGCACCTTTGCAGCTCATGTGTAGATGCTTGTATTATGACTCAACTGCCAGTGATGTTCCTGCAAAAGTATGGCACTGAGGGCAAGCTTCACCATCTGGGTGCTTATAAAACTTTCTGACTGTCTTTTGCAGGTGGCCTTGAACTCCTGTTTGATGTAGCTGCACTTTTAGGCAGCTTATGGGGCATGTTTGCCTGTCTCTGTGTCAGGCTTAACCACTGTGATTGCTTCCAGGTATTGGATATCATTTGATGTGGGTCCTTCATTAAGTGGGCTTTTGTGTGGTCCCTTCCAGACCAAGAGTAAACAGCTGAAGTAATTTTTATTTTGCCCACACTGAGCAATAAGGAAGGGTCTTTAGATAAAAATTATAGAGTAAAAACACATAGCACATTTTAATAGCATACTTGCTCATAATAGCATGACTTACACACTTAGATGACATTGAAATGAGACTGGACAAAAGATCAGGAAATGTTCTTTGGAAAACAAGCCTGCACTGGCAGGAATGGCTGATAGACATTTTCTATTTGTAATATCCATGAATCACATTTCCAACATGCAAGTCTTTAGCTATTGTATTCTAGCAAAAATGCTATGGTCAAAATATCAAATGTTATATTAGTCTTATAGAAATGTTTAGAGATTAGTAAATGTGGGGCATTCTTTGTATTCTCCCTTATATTCTAAGAGAGTCTTCTTGTATATGAAAACATGCATACAGAATTTACATCTATTCTTGGTGGATCATTTATTTTGACTTGGAGATAAAATAATCTCAAACTACTATATACATTTCAGAAAAGATTTCTCATCATTTTTGATCCCTAATTTATCTCCAATATTAGAGAAAGTGCGAGAGCTGTGATTTAGCAAAATTGTGACTGGATTCTTCTGTTCATTAATTCCCACTGTTTCAGCTAAAAAGGAGTTGAACACAGTGTTTAGAACCTATCTCACCTATATGTAAACTCCTGCAGAATACATATCAGCATCATTGCAAGCTATTTATATGTCTTTACACCCAATAAAGGGAGAAGTGTATTTGCAATGGGGCTTGGATTACCTGGCAAATTTTAGGCAAGCCCCTAGAACCAATGAGCTGCTGTCTAAAATTCCTGTGTATTTCAGTGGAGGCTATAAAAGCAGGTCAGTTTACTGCTCAGATACAAAATCAGAGAAGATGGGATGCTTTCTATCCCAAGAAGGTCATGTTTTAACAGGGTGCTAGAGCTCACAAATTTAAGAAGTTGAGAGGCTGTACACATTGAGTGTCCTCTGAAGCAGGTGGAGATCCTAAGTGGTGTGGGTGCATGTCATAATGATGCCACAAACATAAGGCTGTGCTTTAGAGACATAGTTTCTTCTGTATCTTCTTCGGTGATGATCTCAGCTTATATTAGAGACGAGATTAACCCTAGCTTTGGAACAGAGATCTGGAACAGATCTTTAACTGGTGCAAACCACGGTAAGGCTCCGTTTGAAAGCATTGGAGTGATGCTACTTACCTTGGCTGAGGGTCTGTTCCATCTGTTGTTGTTTAACTGTAGACAGAATGACATCTCTTTGTTTGACAGCTACCAGAGAGATAATCATAGCAGGCATATCTCTCTCTGGAGATGGATCCGTGCCCGGGTTATCAGTATTCAGATATATCATCAGATTAACTTTGAGCTTGGAAGCTTGGAGTCATATTCTGCAGATTATTTTTTCCCCCAGTACTGTACAAGTTGGGATTTTTTTTCCAAAACTTTTAAAATAGATTAATTTGTTTTGAGGCTAATTTCATCCTTGAACTTTTTGATTCCTGCTTTCAATAATTCACATTTAAAACAAAGTGAATCATTAGCCTGATCTCAGCTGTGTTGAGATATGTTACTTTTTTTAGAAGTGATTGCAATTATTTCTGTTGTGTGGTCACAATGGTTGGGTCCTGTGCTCCAAATTATTGATCCAATTGGACCGCATTTCCTCTCTGAGTTTTCAAAAGGTTTTTCAGTTTTAAATTCAGATATTTTACTGCCAGCAAAGCCTTTTCAAGGCTCCTCAAATTTATTTTAAGTGATTCCAAAGCAGGACAGAGTTACAAACTGTTTCTCTTCTGTGGCAGAGCTACCTTCCAGTCCTTCTGAGATCCAAACAAAAATTGTTTTAAGACTCTTATCTTTCCTTTGCCCTGGAGCAAAACTTACAAGTTTTTTTTTCTCTACCCCTTCTCCAGTAATCCACCTTGTGCTCCACAGGCTCCTCAGATGATGCCATTGAACATCAGTCTGTTGAAATCCGCACCACTCAAAGCAGCCATCCAGAATTTTTCCCCTAAGACAGCTCCTGGAAATCAACACTGGGCATAGTGTTTTGTAAAACTGGCCTAAGAAGTCACTGTATATCTAAGCTGAGTATGTTCACATGTTTCAGTTACTCTTGTTTTCACAACAGTGACATCCTTCCATCAGTGTGAATCCACCACAATCAAATGGAATATTTTTGATGACAAGACTATCAGCTGGGAAAACAGGGAGAGATATGAGGTTTTCTCCTGTTCCTACAGCTCATATGTACTTTTTCTTGGCATGGCGCTCTGAAGTCAACTTTACAAATTGTCTTGTAATAAAATATTAAGATATAGTACTGTGATGATGGGAATACTGCACATAATTTTTTTTCCTATGTTGGTACTTAATACAGTCCCCTTTTATTCAGGATTAAAGTAAAAAAAAAAAAAAAGAAATAAAGGCCTACAGTAGGAAATCTAAGAGATGTACAAAATAATTTGTATTTGTAATTTTATCTATAAAAGTCAATATATTTTTTCTTAATTTCTAAACTGGAATTTTAAAAGAGAGGTTTCAAAAACTGACATATGAATCTTGCATATCTGTTCTTCAGCTGGTGCAGGAGCTGGTTGATACTGGTTTCCACTGTTGCAGCTCCTGGATTTCTGTTCCCTTTTCAAAACCAATCTGTCTCAGCGTCAGGAAATATCTGCAGTTTGGGTCCAGCTTCACAAAATGGTGAGAATCAGGGTCTCCTTCCATGTCCATGGAATTTCAAGAAGGCAGGAACTCACTGTTTTATTTATTTGGGGAGAACATGGGGACTTGGGGTTCTGAGGATATGAGTCGTCTTCATCTGAGAATGCTTAAAAATGCAATAATTTTTTTTCTTCTTTGTGTTGTCATTTTGGTACAATTGCTGGCAGCTGAAGTAACCATATTTCTTATTTTTTTAGATTGTCAGTGCTTGGTTTTTTGATTGATTGCAAAAACTGGAACTTTTTAGTGGAATGGTTCTAATCACTCCCTGAAAGTCACTTTTCAACGTCAGAGAAAAAAAATTCTTCATGAACTTTAAATTAAAACATATTAAAAAAAAAACACAACACATTTTCAAAGCATCTTGTAAAGAAGACACAAACATTTTATGCGTGAAAGCACACACGAAACAAGAAGGTAAATTTGGGCTTGCACACCTAGGTGAAAGGTAACATTTTTGTGGAAAATGAACAACCACTGACATTTCTTTCATTTTCTGTTACTGAAAAATGTGGAGATGAAACCTTTTTTTGAGGGGAAAAAAAAAAAGAATTGAAGGGGCAGAACAATTCTACAAAGACACACAGAGGTAACCAGACCTTGGATAAACACACCTCTCCCTTTCCCTGGCACTGTGCTGCAGATGTCTGGGCTCTCTGGCCATGCCTATGCTGCAGAACAAGTTTTATTTGAAGACCATAATATACAAAGCAGCCTACTAAATCCAACCCCATGTTTTCAGTTCCCCATGATTCCTTTCCAGAACAACCGGGAGGATAATGGAAAGAATTTGAGGTCTTTGCACCATTTCCCCTTCCATGAAATGGAGATAGCTGTACTCCTTTGCGTCACAGAACCTTCAGTCAGGATCTAGAAAATGTCACATCTAACAATAATCGGTTAAGAGTTGAACATCTAGCATTCATTAAATTAATTCTTATTGCCAAATAGATAATCGACCTTTTTTTTTTTTCTCTTCTAGTCTCCATTTACTTTTTCACTTAAGTGAAAAAAAGTACTGAACTTTATTTAAACTGATGAAAAAATCATGCTCTCTTTCTAAGCAAGAAGCAAAACAACTAAAAGGCTTATCTAATTATTTATAACTTTTCCATTTACAAGAGTCATTTTGGCATTATGGCCAACTGCTATCCTGATATGATTGTAGGAAATACTTATAATTCCATTTAATGAGACTGATTAATCTTGACTTGCTTTTCACCAAATTTTCTATAGTTAGATGATGGACTTTGGAAGCCAATCATCTCAGAGGAGAGTTGCTAGAGGATAATTCACAATAAATTTTGTAACACTTGGTTGTTGATTTAAATTTTAAGATTGACTTTTCTCTGCTTTTTTGTGTCTGGCAACAAACATTAGAGTTCGTGTGGCAACTCTGGAAGAAAACCCAAGAGGATCAGGGAGAGGAGGTCCTTGTTCTTAAACTCATTTTCTTCCCCTTGTTTTGATGGAGGGATGGGTCCTGTAGCTGTGCCATCTCACTTCTTCATGCTGCAGTGATGATGGGAAGATTCCAAGACTATGTTTGAATTGTAAACTGAGGATGGCTGCAGAATTATCTCTAACTCTTCCCTTCCCTGGAGCCTGCAGTGCTTGAGCTGGCAAATGTGATGTGCTGTGGCTGAAGCACACTTTTCCAAACCCTCCTCATCACTTGGGCAGTGCTGGGAGCTGCACCCAGTTAGACACATTTGCCCAGTTCCTTGTGCCCTATTTGCAATTCCACCAGCTGCTTCTGGTGTGAACAAGATGGTTTTGTATTTTGTATTTGCTCTGGGAACCACTGGTTTTCACCTGTCTTTCTGTCAGGTTGCTTTTGCAGACATGGCATTTTGATATTGTTATTGTGTCAGCAAGGACAGATTGACTCAGTTCAGTAGATCTGAGAAAAAAGAATTCTCTAAGAAGTAGAGGGTACCCTCTGCAACTGTTTTTTTTTTTTTTTTGCTGTTCACATAAGAAAAAATGCAGTTAATTTCTGGCAACATGTAATAAATGATTGAAATGGAGTAGTTAAACATCCATTTCAGTTTTTCGATGCAACATGTAGATTTTTGTTTGCTATCAAAATGAGCAGTGCTATGCTGTTATCTTGCTTGTATAAGATGATATTTCTTTTTCTCTCAGTCTGTACTAAATACAGCCAGAAAGTTTTTATTTGTACAGCACCTGAATTAGCTTAGCTTTCTGTTTTAGTTGGATCAAGGATACTAATGATTTTAAACATCATGATTCATGTCTGGAGTTTATTAAATTATATTCTCAGGCTTCAGGCTTCCCCTTTCCTTTTTTTTTTTTTTTTTTTTTTTTTTCTCCCCAGTTTATTTTCCTTTGTTCTCCCATAGGAAAGTTACATAGTATTGTTTACTAATGCCATGTATCTGCTCTCTCAGATCTAGCTATGGATACTGCAGCCATTTTTTCATATTAAAAGAATAAAGCATATATGGAAGACCACTTTTTTTCAAATAATTATAATTGATTTTGGTGAAAAAATCACAATTTCCTGTTTACACAATTGTCAACATCACAGTTATTAGAAATACAGGTGAAAAACTGCTTAAATTCAGTATACTTCATTTTATCTGAATTTTTGGTCCACTTTTGGCTCCCTTCAAATTAAAAAGTATTTCTGGTCCTTAACAGTATGAAAAAAAATGGAGCAGAATTTCTAAATTTTCTGTGTAGATATAAGCCTGGCAGATATTTTTGAGACCCTGCTGGAAAAGAGTTCTGGTTATCAACCATCACCATCCATGATGAGCCTTCATTATGAGTAAGAGTAGATTTCATTTCAGCTAATACTCCATGAAAATGGCTGTAGGAACCATATAATTACAAGTTGGTAGTTATTACTGGCTACCAAATGACTTGTATTGAAGCAAACTAAGAATAAAGTGCCTTGCTCTTTTGAAAATCTTTTGCACTGCAGTATTCTCCTTGCAAGTCATAACATCATCCTAATTCCTCACAGCTATCCTTCCCACCTTGCTTAATACAAATGACATGACAATCAATGTCACAGATTCTTTCTTCGTGGATTATTATTCTAGTTAATTCCACATGTTGCATCCTCAGCAATATTCAAAAACTATGTCTTGCCATTCTCAACAGATGAAAGCCTGAGCATGTGGAAAATATTGACTTTTAATCAGATAGGCAAACCTTTTCTTTTTTTAATTTTTAAAAAGGTAATGAAAGAATTGGAAGAATCAACACATATCCTAATTATTGTGAGACAAGGGTTGCTGGAAAGGCAAACATAAACGCTCATCTCTCTATGCATTTCTTAAAACTGGTTTTGCAGTAATCTCACCCTTAAGAGGTGAAATTGTACTGCATACGGACTTTCTGTTCTCTGAGTAATTCATAGTACTCATGTTCAGAGAGAAACTTGCAAATTTATACCAGAAAAACTGAGGCTGTGCAAACAATTAGAGCCAACAGCAGTGTTTGGTTCCCTGATCTGCACATGACTGAAGCCAGAACATAAATTCTCCCCCTGGCATTTTTGCCAGCTGGTGTCAGAGGAGCAGAAAGGTGGTTTCCAGCCACCATTCCTGTCTCCCTTTTCCTACCTCTCTGCTGACTCTATCTTCACTAAATCTGACCAGAGCCATTTTCTGCTTCATTTCTTTGTGGCTGAATATAATAATCTCCTAAGTTTTTGCTTGGTTTATTTTTTTCTTGTCTGGGTTTTTTTTTTGGTTTGTTCATTTTTGGTTTGGTTTGCTTTTATGGGTTTATTTTCTGTAGAGCAGAACGTGTAGGGTATGGGAGTTCATCAGGCCAACAGTGTGACAGAATCCATAAGGTGTAAACCAGGACTGAAACAAGTTAGTTGTCACCCCCATGACAGGGGAGGGAAAAATCAAAAAGGTGTACTTCTAGCAAGGCAGAGGCACTGGAACTTTTAAATGTTCTCACATTTTTCTTAATTAATTCTTGCTTCATTACTTGTAAAGTTCCAGTGGGTGAAATAATAGCTTTAAAGGAGAGGATATCAGGAATAAAACTCTTTTGGTTTTGTAGCTAGAACACAGTTAGAAGCTGATTTCTGTGACAAAACTTCATTTTAAGTTGTATTGTGTAATCTAGAAGGGTTGATGGTGTGTTCAGAAAATGAGAAGCTTGAATTTTCTATTTTTTTTTCTTTTTTTCTATTTTTTCCTTTTCTTTTCCTTTTTTTCTATTTTTTTTTTTTTGTCTTTTTTTGGTCTTTCTGTTTATTTGTTTTTAGTATATCCTGTAAACCACCAAAGACCTTTCTGTCAGAAAGGGATTATTTCATTATTTGACACCGTGTCATTTATAGAGAGAGAGTGGTAATTTTAATGCTTTTTTTAATTAAAAAACCTTTTTGTTTTGTGGTGGTTTTTGTTGGTGGTGTTCTTTTTGTTGTTTTTTTTGTTTGGTTGGTTTTTGTTTTGTTTTGGGGTTTTTTTGCAAAAGGGACCTTCTGTCCTCCTTTTTAGAGTGCCAGCAACAAAAAGATAGAAATATGCAAATATTCTGCCATTGCCACCTCTCTTCTTCAAGTCTGGTTCACCAATTCTGCCTGACTCAATGGTGCTGTATCCAAAATATCACAATATCTATTGGAGTCTATAACTGGGAAAACTATTCAGATTTTTGTTGTTGTTGTTGTTACAAATTTTTAACTATTTCTGTCAGATTTAGCTCTGGCTTAGTGATTCTCTCAGTGTGCAAGGGTATGGAGGAGGTATGGTGCTTATTATAAGAAGGAAAAAACACCAGTGTTTTGGTCAGAGTTTCTTCCTGTGGAAATCTATAGGTGTCAGGGAATCAGAGGTTTGTAAAGGATTTGGGCCTTGGTCATGAAGACCTGTAATTTCACATTTTTGCTCTAGGTGCTGGCTGGTTCAGTTAACAGCAGACACCTTTGTGTCTGGGATGTAGATATTTGACAATGCTCATTGCATAAACTAAGATTTCAGAAGAACTTCTCCTGCATTGATCTTTCATTTGTGAAGCTCTGCTGTTAAATTAACTGCTGACAATGTCACATAGAATTGGGGTGAAGATTAATGTATTCTACAAGGATTAAATTTTCTCATTTTTCAGCCTGGAATGCTCATGCAGTACTAAGAACCCCCTTGGCAGAGCCACCCCTGAGTTAATGGTGTGGCACAGGATGACAGCTTAGTTGTTCTAAAATCCTTCCTATTGCTATTTCTTTTTCTTTTTCTTTTTTTTTTTTTTCCTTTTTTTAAAATTTTTTTTTCAGTTGAAGCTTCAGTAGATGGCATAGTACTATATCACAATCTTAGGACCAAAACACTTCTCTGTTATTCAGGGTTAGTATCTGCACGAGTTTTCTTTCACATTTCTTTCTTGCTGCTTCTTGTAACTTCCCCTTATGTCACACCCTGTCAATGTGGTGACAGGTCTCAGTGCTCAAAGCATCAACCAACACCTGATACACACAGATCTGGGAAAATCCCTCAATCAGCAGCTGCAATTCTTGACCTAAACCGAGACTCTCAGAACCAAACCTCAGGGAGCAGCATAGTGGAGTCACAATTTCTTCAAGTCATTGACCCATCAAACTGTTGCTTACAAAAGGAGGGAGAAGATAATTTTTTTACTATATATTTTGTTTTTCTTTTCCTCCTGACAATCTCTCCTCAAAGGATACCGTACTGGTAGATTTCAGCTTTCACTGTTCACTGGTATTTACATGTGCTAAAATTAAAATTCATGTTCCAGTGACAATATGAGGCACAGATATTTGTGGCAGAATAGCAACCAGAAAAAGATGGAATTCAGTGAAATATAATATTTAAAACTGTGCAGTGACTTGTGCACATAAATACATAGAAATATGTTTCTAAAATTACAACATTTGGTAATTGCTCCCAGAATTATTTATGTATGGACTTTCAAGTCATAGCAAAGAGGTATGGAATTGCTTAAAAGTAAACAAGTGAACAGAACAAGCATCCCTTTACTGAACCTGGAGCAAAATGTGGCAATTATCATGACAGAGGACTTTTTTTTTCAATTTTTTTCCTATCATGTAATTTTTGGTTTCATTTTTCACAGAATCTAGCTTTTCATAGTATCTGTGAAAAAAACAGCTTATTTGAACAATGAGTCCCTGTGGGATAGATGAATATATGGGACAGACTCTTTTTTTTCCCCATCTTTTAGTATAGCTTACAACAGATCACTTATTTGACAGTCTGCATGGTGTCACACACTCAAAATCCTTATAATGTCTCTAAGTGAAAAATCACAGACATTGACATGACCATGATTTAGGAGAAAGGGAAGGAGAAAAATTAAAGTGTACAATAAGAGGCAATGTAGCTGTGTATTTGTTTATCCTTTTTACTGAACATCATTCTTCCTTTACAGCTCCTTTTACTTCCTTCTCCACTTCCAGTAACCCCGCAATCTCTTACCTCCATTTCCCTTGCCCTTTCTAAATTACCATCCTTCCCTTAAGGACTGAAGTGTTTGCTGAATGCAAATTTCCTCCAGCCTTGGGAGCTGCAGTTTACTAAGGATTATGTTTGTATTAGGGCTTATATCCAAGGGGAAGGACTTTTGAAAAAAACATAAGTATTTCTGCATGCTATTTGAAAATTGCCTGAAATTTAGCATGCTTGAGAAAATGTTAAAGTCTTGATGTCAAGAATACAAAAGGCAAAAAATTCCAAAAAAGAGGATTTTTGGTCTCACTTTGAGCACTACAATTATGACACAAGTTTTAGTTATGCTGTCACTTAAGCTAATGTAGTAATGGGAAGAAACAGTAGGTCATTATCACCCATGGGACAGGGGTAGTTTGAAAAGATCTAGGTTGAAAAGACATAGATGTAACTTCTGGGCTTTAAAGACTGCACAGAAACAAAGGCCATTTGAGACTGGGCATGCTTCAGGTTCAGGCAGGGACTGTTCTATCCTCTCCATGGGCCCCTTTTTCCCTAAACCTGCGGAGTTTTACTGGCAGTTCATGGCCTAACTAAATCCAAACCTTTGCCTGAGTCTCTATGAATGGAAGCTGTTTTGCTGAAGGCAGGTCCTGGGATATGGTGGTAAAGGGTTCATGTGAAGGGCACACTCCTCTTTGCCAAATTTCTTATTCTTACTACAAAGTGTAAGGCACAGAAGTTTCAGTAAATCATTATCCTGTCTGCTTTGCTGTTCCATATTATACATTTTCCATTGTAAGTTCTTTCATTTCTGTGAGGGAATTGTTTCTGTTGTTGTTCCAACTTAACGGCTGCCATTCCTTTTCCTACCTTTTATTAGTGCTTTGGTTACTTTCCTATGTGATCCTGCAGACCCCCTATTTTTATAGACATTGTGTTAACCCAGGAGTTTAAATGAACAGTATATGGATTGTGGAGTTTTCCCTCAAAACCATTGTGCTGTTGTGATTTTTCTTGTAGGGCATAAATGCTTCCTTGCTGCATCTTCTCCTCTCCTCCCCCACAGTCCCTGCCTTTATGTAAAGTATGCAGAAATAAAATTAAAACTCTCTCAATAAAATCTTTACCTGTCAAATAACACAATTTTAAGCCAGTGTAGCCTGCCAATGCTCTTGATTCCACTCCAGGAGCTGCAAATAAGAGAGGATATCTTCAGTAATGATCTTTTATTATGAGGCTCCTGTCATTCTGCTGAATATATTTTGCAAAAGAAAAGCAAAGAAAGAACTAACAAGAAAACAGACTCCCATCATGTTTCTTCTTTCCTTTCTTGCCACTTATGCAAGCAAAGATGTCACTGTAAGGGAAAAGCTCCAGGAGGTCTAAAAAAAAGCCATTATTCCTACAATGTTTACAAGCCTTCCTCAAGTATAAAACCCAGACTGTTGCACAGCTGGGAGCAAAGGTCTGAGGGCTACTAGAACTCTACATCTCAGTGATGCATCACATTGAAAAGAAGCACCTGTGTTTCATAATTTTGTGCTGACATGCTCACTCTGTGGTCCAGGGGTCAGGAACCATTTTGCATCGCACTTGAGCTTTTTTTTGAGCAGCCAGAATCCTGACCTTCACAGAACATTTGCATCATTGCACCATTCAGATGAAATCTTAAGTTCTGAAAATGTAAATGAGTACCTGTCAGTGCTCAGTGCTTTCTTGCTGATAATTAGCTGATTTATTCCTGAACCTGGATAGCCTCAATGAAACACAAGGCTAAAATTAAGCGTGGAACAGCTTAAGGACTCCAGCAAGACAATGACAAGGGAAGACTGAAAAGAATGTGAATTAATAGAACGGAACAAGAGGTCAAATCCCACAGATGCAGATGGCTGTATTCTTTGTTTTTGGGTGGACTGAATTCCATGAATCCCAGATTTGCTCTGAACCCTTTATTGACCATAAGCAAGGAAATGCAAAACTGCACACCCTTTTCAGACAATTGCATGTTTATATTGTTCCTAGTTGTTTGAGACACAGGTTCACAACTCAGAGCCTTGCAACCTAGTGAAATATTAATAATTTTTAAATGTAAAGTTAGTCTTAAACCCTGATTTTCTACAGCTTAATCCCAGTTTCAATCTGTTGTTCTGGTGCAGCCAGCAGCTGACTAACAGCATTGGAACTCATTACAGGGCAACAGTTCAGAAAAATAAAGTCTAATCCAATTCAGACTGAGATACCTTAAAATCTAGGTTTCAAGCAAAAGCTCCATGGGGGCCTACACCCATGTTTTCTGGGCTTTCTTAGGGGTTTCCTTCTTAAGCAGGAAGTCAGCTCAGCAAAGAAGTATCTCCTTCTTTTGAGATAAGAAAACAAAGCATCCAATTACAAAGCCCTCTCATGAACTCTGTTGTCTAGTCCTAAGCTGCCTAATTATCTTTCACTGATAAGTGTACAGTACTAATATTTTACACAGTGGCTTGGTCAATAAAAATCTTAATGGAAGTGAGAGTAGGAGTGGTCAGGTCTGTCACATACTAAGAAGATCTAATCTATCTGCAAGAGTAGGGGTTATGTTTTTATTTTAACCCCATGTCTTTGTTCCCTCAACTGGAATCTCCTGCTAAGCTAGTTTTAGAGGAAAGGCTTCAAATGCTTACTTCTGACCAGCTTACAGAGTAACCAGATCTCCTTGTCTTTCTGTTGTCTGACCCAAGAAAAGAGAAAAAGATGTGTCTTGTTGATATCTGTCACCATCATCACTGTTCCATGTGCCTTTAAAGGACTGGGTTTCATCCCAACCCAGCATAGGGGATGTTGAGGACCCATCTGAGAGTCCTTCTTAAAAGCTACACCGGGCCAAGAGGGTTGATTGGACTGAGCCAACAATTTTGCATATGTGGTGGTGGAAAGCTGCTTGCCTCCTGCCTTTATCACAAGGACTTATCAATTAATCTGGAAGAGGGTAGATTTAGGCTAGATATTAGTAATAAATTCTTTGCTGTGAGGCTGGTGAGACCCTGACCCAGGTTTCCCAGAGAAATTGTGGCTGCCCCATCCCTGGCAGTGTTTGAAGGCCAGGCTGGCTGAGGTTTGGAGCAACTTGGGATGGTAGCAGGTGTTTGTGTCCATGCAGGGGATTGGAACTGGATGATCTTTAAGGTTCCTTAAAACTTAAACCATTCTATGATTCTATGATTCTTGCACACCTAAAATCCTTGTATCATATCTGTACTTCAGTGAAGTCAACAAGTGATGTCCATAATTACCCAGCCTGAACATCCAAAAAGCCAAGAAAAACACTGCACTGCAGTTGCAGTCTGTCTGCTTCCAGGGTGGCTCAGAAAACTCCAAATCCTCAGAAGGTGTCATCTCCATGGAGTTGTGTGCCTGCAGCTTCCATCAACCAGGAGGCAGAATCATGTGTCCAGTGCTCTCTGTGACAGTCGTCACCTTTTTCTCCCATTGAAAGATGGCTGCTGGCTTTTGAAGGGTTCATACACATCCTACTTAGGTAGTTATCAATGTGGAACTGAATTCTCCACCTCCTTTTCCCAGGAGGACATCCTGCTGCCTGCCTGCAGCCTATCTGCCATTTATTTCCCAGTTCTGGTGACTCCAAGAGTTTTGTTCACCATTGCACAAGGTCCCAGGAACTACTTCAGACAGAGTGGGAAATGTCCTTTCACATGCCTTCCTTCTGTCCCCATAGGAAGGTGACAAAATGAGTAGCTTCAAACCTTGAACACCACCTTTAATGAGACCTAACTTTCACCTGCAGACAGCACAACTCATGAAATACCTTCTTCTGGGTCTTCTGGGTTTAGACTCATCAATATACTGACTCCCTGCCTGAGCCTCCTTTTTCTGTGTGCTGTAGAAGTAGAATATGGGCAACACTGATTGTTCACAGAGCAGGATGAGGGATTTTAAGAATTAGAGATTAATCACAACTCACAGAAACTTGCCACGTTGCCTGTCCCAAGTACCCTTGTACAGTACACGGATGCCTTGTATTACCAGTGATAAACAATTTGCTTCCCAAATAAGAACTGAAATCCTTTACCGTGGTTACTTGCATAATTGTCACACTGGAGGCTTGAATTTCAGAGTTTCTAGTATTCCCACTAAATCCAAGAAATGAGATGGTCACCAGTTTTATGAGGATTGGAGCATTAAGCTGTACATAGGGACCCGACTGAGAAAAGCAATCCCAGAATTAGGAGACAGGGTTGATATTAATAAGAAAAAACAAACAAAACAACCAAAACCAAAAACCAAAAAAGAAACCTAAAAAGGAAAGAAAAAAAAAAAAGAAAAACAAAAAACAAACAAACAAAAAAAACCCACAAAAAACCCCAGACATTTTCTGTGTTGAGTCTTTTTGTTTATCTTGGTCTTTGCTCAGTATGATTGACAGGAGGAAAAAAAAAAAAAAACCAAACAAAAAACAAACCTCTGATTTCTTGTTAATGTTACATGCTAAAAGTTATGCCTTATCTGTGGATTTTATACTAATTTATTGTTTTTATTCTTAGAAATACATATATGAAATATCCCAGAAGGTTATACCTCATTACTCTGCAACAGGAGGTACATTGTGCTGTGTTTGCTGTGCGCAGCAAAATAGACACGCAGCGTTTTACATGGTGTGATTCCATTATAAGCCTGTAAACCTCTGTAATCCCAACTCCTACCTCCTTAAAATGCATGCAAGGAAAACTATTGTTTCCACGGTCACTTTCTGGAGGTGGAAACAGAAAGACACCTTCAGAGAATGAGTTTTGAGTATCACTTATGGTCTTCTGAGGCATCTTGCAGGATTTGTCTTGTTCCAGGGACTGTGCTGAAGCATATTTTGTTGAGCTGGTCTGGAGTTAGCCAGGGGCAAGGGAATCAGTTCTATACATGAGGATAAGACAAGGAAAACTAATTGCACTCCTGGGAAATCCTGGCTTGGATGATTATATTGTCAGAATCATTGATCTTAGTTTTGCTATGCCTCTCTTGAGAAGGAAAGAGAAGATTCTTTGTACATTATAAACTAGAGAAGGAATGATACTAAATATCTTTTTCTTTATATAAATAACTATGATGGGAACTGGGTGCAAAAGAACGTTTACTTCCGAGAAAAAAGGAAAATGTGTTACAGAGAGAAAAGGTGTATGTTTTGTTTAGTGCCTGCAGGATTTAATCATAACCCAAAGGTGACAATTGTATTTATTTTATGGGACTAACATCTGTGTTCTGCACTGTAACTGGGATTTCAGGTTCAATGTGAAAGAGCTCTGTTTATTTTTCCACTATCACAAATTATTCCCCTGTTTGTGCTAATTGCCCCTCTGTGCATGTGGTCCATATTGTCTAAATCTTGCACAAGATAACTTCATTTGTGTTCTGCTAATCTCAGACACACCTGCAACAACCTGTAACAGCTTTTAAAGCTGATGATATTTCCCTAGCTCCCTGCAGCACACCAGTCATGACTACCTGAGGTACCATCCTGAAAGATAAGGTAATTACAGCTGAATATACAGGGGAAGGAATGCAGTGGTATATAAAATATAATCATTTCAGTGTGTGGAGCAGTCTGGGCCAAATAGCAGTGGTTAATGTCATAGACATCCTGGAATTACACAGTTATTTCTACAAGCTCCTTTCTCATTATTTAGACATACACAGTGCTGTGAGTTTAATCTAGTTTAACAAATAAACCCATTGTTTGGTTTTGAACAAAACTTTCCTGCCCTGAATTTTGCCATTCTTAAAATACCTTACACTGGACATGAGCTGAAAAGCTAACATGGTGGATAAATGGTATGTTGTGATCTGGGAGAAAATCACCTAACAGCTGTACACACAGAAAGTTCTAACTGGCAAAGAAAAATGCCCAGGACTCTATTTTTTTTTTTTTTTTGCTTAGCTGTTTTTGGTGTGTTTTACTTTTGTTTTCTCTTTTGTGGTTTTTTTTTCTTACGTTGGTTGGTTGTTTTTTTTATTTTTGTTTTCTTGTGTTTTGGGTTTTTTTTGTGGGTTTTTTTTGTTTTTTTCTTGTTTGTTTTTGGTTTGCTTTTGTTTTTGTTTTTCGGTTCTAGTTTGTGTGATGGGTTTACTTACAAATACTAACAGCTCTCAGGGAAGAATCTGAAAGCACTCAGAACTGGGTCCATGCCTGATGAATCCTAAATTTCTTTATTGCTGTATTGTTGTTCACTCCTGCACTCTAAAGCCTGAAAATGACAGTTTCCCTGACCTGATGCTGCTGCTTTGCATCATTCTGACAGCTTGAAGCAGGCTTAACTGGCCAGTTGAGTATTCCATTTTTAAGGCTATAATGACTCCTATGTTAACCTACTCTGCCTGTTGTTTCAGGGTCAGAGTATGACATGTTGACTTTCTGCTAATTCCCTGCCTGCTATAACAAGCCTGCTGGGGTCAGAGATATTAGATGTAAAATGAGAGGAGCAACCTCAGTTGCTGTAACTCCCACCAAATATCCCTAAAATGGGAGAAAGGTTTTTAATAGTCCCTTTCCTCTCTTTCTATGGCATTTGACGATTTCTAGGTTTTGCTCCTTTATTCATTGTGAAAGAAAGAAAAAAAAAAAAAAAAAAGATACATTTTGGAATAGATGTGAAAGAAAATTACTCCAGAGTCTGATGCTTCAAGGAAGTGCACTTTCAGATCAGTGCATGACTATTTACACCTGAGCAAGTGCATGGAGTCTTGTACCCAAGCATGGGAAGAGGATTCTGAGTTGGAAGAACATTTTATAAGCACTTGTGATTAAGGCTATAAATGATCCCATAATGTGCAAAGCCATGCAGACTGAGGCCTGATATCCCCTTCACATGAATAAGTGATTCTTGCTTTTTATTCTGCTCAGCATACACATTTAAGATATTTTCAGTAAGGAGCAAACACATTCTGCTGAAGAAAACCATCTATTTGCATCCTTGTAATCTTTGCACAGCTGTATATCATGATTTCTGATCTATAGGGTTCTTCTGAAATGGATGAATCTGGGACACTTGAAAGTCAGCTGAAGATATCTAGGCAATGGCTCTGCATGGGCTGCTTCAGTTCATTCCCTGTAACACAGGACTCTGATAGGGTTTGTTGATTTGTCATTGTCAAGAAATGGGCAAGAAGGCTAATCAGTAGAGCCAGGCTGCTTTTCTAATCTTCAGAGTCATCAGTATTGCCCCTTCCTTCCACCTCATGTTATTAATCAGTTTAAAGGTATGTTTTCATGGGAACAGTTTATTCTATGGCACTGAGGAGAGATCCATCCTCAGCTTTCTGATTTTATGCTGGCACACAGATTCCAGAAAGTATCAATTTCCTCTTAGCTACTAAACTATTTAAATGGTTGTAGGTTAGGTTATGGCATTTTTTTTTTCCTTCTCTATACCTTTTTTCCTTTTTTTTTTTCTATTTGCTATGAGCAATGAAGCAAAATCAACAAGAGCTCCTGGGAGCTGGGGTGATTTTTTTTGCTACAGGAACAGGTCTCCACTGACGACTGATCATATTAATGAAATTTGAAATACCTTCTTGTTTATTGCTTGTGATGAACAAGTTTGAGAAAAATGGAGGGAGTTGGATTAAGTTGGAAAAATACATGGAGCTGTCTGACAGTTAAGGATACAAAAGTGGAACTAAGCATCTCTTCAAACAGGTAGGAAACACATGCTTTCATAAAACCTGGTTTCTGAAGTTTTCAGTAGACACCAATTTATGCTAAATGAAGTTAAAATGGTATGCAAATAACCTATAAATGGCATTTTTCTTGTGAAATGTCAAAGTTAAATACACGACACAGATAAAAAATGTCATAACAGTATAAAGACTCAAAAGTTCAGGATGAATTGAGTAGTGGACAGAATTTTGTGTCTGTTTTATTTTTTACCAGCTTGTCAATGTTCAATAAGTATACTTTTTTCAAAAAAGTGGAATGAAAGAGGACGGCTGGGAAGTGCTTTGGTTGGCCTCCTCTTTCATTGCACAGAAAATTCACATCTCTCTAAAGGGCACAGCCAGCCATGCTATTGCCCATTTATATTTTTAAAAGAAAAATGAAGAGGGTCATTCCAAAAGCCTTTGTTTCCTATGTGTCACTAAAAATATGGATATCTTCTTCTCTGCCTGTTAATTCTGTGACAGATAGCAGTGTTATTTTTAAAGGTAGCCCACCCATCTCTGCCTCCTTGTGAGAACACCCCGTGTGTGGGTTGGTCAGATGATAACCATGTGGAGCTTTGCGTGGGTCCTTAGTCAAATGGGCGCGAGTATCGTTACTCAAATGAGTATTCATAGCCACTACTTGCTTTATTTTTTTCTAGAGCAACAACAAAATGGCAGAGACGACAGCTGCCACATCATATACATACACACACTCCTACACAAACTATGCTTTGTACATCAGAAGCAGCATAAATACCATGGCATGTGGCAGTTACCATGGCAACGTGTTTTTTTAATGAATAGCAGATGGAATAGGCATGTAAAACTTACATAAGTTGTTAGTAATTTGTAAGTTACTGCAGACCAGCTACTGCAGTAAACTTTTGTTTTCACTGTTTCTATTTTCTCCACATACAGTGTTCAGTCACTCCTTTTCTTCCCACTGAGTTTACTCTGATATGGAATACAGGCTATGGTGGTGCATAATGAATAGCAATGGCTAATTTTTTTTTTTATTTTTTATTTTTTTTTAATGGGTGAGGTTCCATAATACAGACAACACAGGAAATAGTATGGTTTAGCACTTAAAAACATTATAGTTTTATAGAAATTGTTTCTATACCTAATGGTAAAATTATAGGGCATAGCAAAAGCACAACATCTTTCCTTTCTAGATGTAAACTCCTTCTGAGTGAATAGTGAGCATTAAATATGGGGTGGGCAAGTGAAACTATCTGCATGAAAATTCTCGTTTTGATTCACATTGAAACTGTGGTTTGTTTGGAGACAGAATTTAATAATTTTATGACTGGAAGGTAGAGATAATGGGAGATGTCCTCTGCTGTGATGTTTCACCTAGCCAAGTGCTGAAAGAAGGGATCTTCCTCAAAATCTGAGATATGAGCTCCCTGGGAGGTGTTAATGACTGGCCTGATCCTCATAGGCAAGGTGAGACAGTAAAGGCAGAACTGGAGTTAAAATAGAACTCCCTTAGCTGAGTGAGTAGCTCACTTCCCAGTCACACCATGAAGGACCAAATAAACTGTGACTGACGTTCACAAATCCTGTTCAAATCCATTTTAGAACTTAGGTGCCTACGTGTTCCTTAGCGATTTTCTGGTCTGGACTGTGCAAAAGCGAGACCTCCATTAATTTAAGAAAGACTGGTATTAGAAAAGGAATAATGGGAACAGGTTCTGCCCCCAAAAGAAGTGGCTTCCTAATATATGTATTGTTCAAGGATAACAAAAAACATTCAAATTACTGTTATCTGAGAAGCTTCTAGAGAGGGAGAGAGCAAGCATGTAAGGCTAAGATTTTCTGGCAGCTTTAAAAGAGATTGTACTCCTGACTTTGACCAAATACCCTTGGCATTTGATGGGTATGGGGTGTGAAAATCCCTTATGATCCTCTGATTCTGGGTTACTGGAGTGGTCTTGTTCCCTGAGGTTTAACTTTTCAAGCCCTCTTTTCTCTTCTTTCTCTCTTTGTTCAGAAATTTGGTGCTGAGGAAAATACCCCTATGTTAGCAAGGGGATCAGGAGTGGGGAAAGATACCTCTTTATTTCATATTGGTTCCTTTTGGCTTCCCCTGGCAGTACTTCATTTTCTGGTCAATGTCACAGAATCATGTCTCCTGTCCTTGTTATAAATCTACTCCCAATTTTCCTTCTGCAGCCACTTCTCTGACTGCTCCAGCAGCAGGAAACCGTACAGCATTAAATGCTGGCTGACACTGCTGCTTCTCTTCAACCAGTCTACTCATTCTTCTTCCTGTTCCTAATAGCAATGGCCACAGAAAGGCTCATGACATAATATAGTCAGTGAATAATAGCTTTGTAAGGAGAACCCCACAGTGTCTCTATTATCTTCTGGCTGGGACATGCTGGAGAAGTATTTCCACTGAGCCTCACAGTGCTCAGGAGTCCTCTTTGTCACTTTTTCGTAGTTTTATGCTCATTGTAAGGGATTAGAACCAGTAAGAGCAAGGTTATCATAAAAGAGAAAGTAAATAAATCAAGCTCTTCCCTTTTTACTGTTACTGAGAGCTCCAAAGTCTTTCTTTTATTCTCCAGGGGTATATTTTCAAAGCAGTAAAATTAAGCACACCATTCCCATGCATTAACCATAACTTAAGATACACAGGTATAGATATGCTAATTGTTCATTCTAGTGTTCCAGGGGAGTTATAGCTAGGTAAAATGAACACTTGATTTAGGCCTCAGAATTCAAAGTCTTAGTTCGAAGTTATTTTCACCCACGAAGCAGCAGATAGGAGCAATTACTGCAGTCTTCTTATCTCTTTTACCAAATTAACCCTTCATTCTGTGGGAAGCTAAGTGAGAATTAAATGTTCCATCTTCATGATGGTTGCATGTATTTTTAAATTTACATTTTATTAACAGAGTAATTGTGGACTTAAATTTTGTTTAAATGGTATGCTTCGTGTAACTGCTAAGTAGCTGTTACACAATTGTAGAGAAAGCTTTGCAAGACATTGAGACACTAATGGCTTTTCAACCTCAACAAGACACCTCATATAAAAAGACGTGAGAGCCTTGTAATTAAAACAATCTTCTCAGTGCACTGTTGATATAGAAAACAATCTGCTCTCCTTTACATTTTCCATATTAATTGACTGAAAAAATATGAATAGTACATTTTATGAAGGTGCACTTTGGTAATTTTTATGTTATTGAGAGCACTTTAACTCACAGTGCTGCCATGAAATTGTATTGAATATTGCAATTTATCGGAATTAGTGTGAACCAGAAGTACATTGTTAGACATCTCTATCATTAATCCAAGCACCCTTCCAGAACTCCTTCAGTAACCCAAAAGCTTTCACCAGAAAAATGTGTGTTGGGAATCTGATGCCCCCAAGATCTGGAAGGCAGCAGCTGAATGTAGTATGAGCAGCTCTCTGAGCCAAGTTGGGCTGGTTTCCCATGGATTTCTGTCTAGCAGATAGACAACCTACTGTCTAAAACACAATAAATTCTCTCCTGAGCCAGAGCACTGGGGGCAGCTGTGCATTTTCCAGCATCCCTGAAGAAGTGAGTTGGAACAGCAATCCCTGGAGTGAGGGCAGTGAGGAGGGAGAAGAAGAGTCCTCTCCCCCAACCCTCTATTCCCATGAAACTTGTTTAACTTGGTACTATAAATATCATCTGGAGTTTGACTGTGTCTGCCTTGTTTCCCCAAGAGGCCACATCAGCCTTTAAGACTTTTCTTTCTATAGCAGCGCCAGGAATCAGTGTGTCTTGTTTCAGAGCATGCTTAGACCACTGCTGAGTCTTCCAGGATGGTGGGTGTGGGTGCAGAACATGTGGCTCTGCTCTAAAAATCCCAGACAGGCAATGTAAGACATGAAAACACAAAACAGCAATGAAAGCAGATATTAGGCCACTGGACGCCAGTGGACGCTGGATGATGCAACACCTGAAATGAAGGAATGTTACAGGAGAAAGATGGAGCTGGATAAACTATTGGACCTGAATAATTGGAAGTCACCTTGTTTTATGATAATTGAGTTCAAATGGTTCGTGTTGGAGGAGCTGCACTTCCGTTACACAATTTAAACAAAAGATTTCCAAATCTATTACAAAAAAAAAATAAAATAGTGCAACCAAATTTTTACATGTTTCCATGCATGAGAACACAGACATGATGTCTTCTTCTGAATTTAATAATCTAAATAACCTAAAGGCTAAAAAGATCTGTCCTAAAATGCTAAATTAGTTCATTCATACCAGGCTTTTGCTGATTATGATTCATAGTCCAGTTGACACCATTTTAAAAGTTCAGCAATTATTTTAGTCCCAAAAGACCTTATCTGAGGCTATCTATGCCAGCAGGGTCTTGCCTGCGAGTTTACTGCACACCCCGTTGCTTCTCTCCTCCTCCAAAACTGTGGAAAATCTTTGTGAATAATTTCAGGTTAAAACTGTTCCTATCAAACTCTTCTTCCATGCTGCTGCCAACATGCCAATAATCAGCATGCTGTTTATTCCCCGATTACACCAGTTACAAGCTGGGCACACTTCAAGTGTTGTGCAGCGTGTGTATCAGTGGAACTTGCTAGCTAGTAATTGATAGTGTCACTGAAATGATAGTGGTTTTTCTTCATGCACATACTTATCAAAGATTCTTTGTATCCACAGATGAATAGTCTCCTAGAAATGAAATAAAACTTGCCTGCTGCATTACTTATGAGGCATTCTGCCATCTCAGTAGGATCTCCTGACTCTCAAAATGCTTGCAGTGTCTAATAATTAGATTTGGATAATTCTTTCTCTTCCAGGCATCACGTTTGATTTTAGCAAGTATTTCCCTCCCCAGTCGTGCTGCTGAAATTTTGAATTAGGAGAAATACAAAAAGACCAAGTGTGTGTGTGTGTGTGTGTGTGTCTCTGTGTGCAGGGGGAGGGGGGAACCCCTTAAAAATGCTCCTTGGGGTGTGGAGTCTGCCTGGGAAGACAGAAGTGCTATAAACTTCTCAAGTTTTGTTTTTTTTTTTTTTTTTTGTTTTGTTTTGTTTTGTTTTGTTTTGTTTTTTCTTTGGGGCTTTTTTTGTTTTTTTGTTTTTTTTGTTTTTTTTTTTTTTTTTTTTTTTTTTGATGTGCAGTTGCAACAAGGAAATTAGCTTGCTTGTAATTTCATGCGGTCCCCCCATCCCAACACACGCACACTATTAATAATGAGTTGGGAGAAAAGAGATCCGGTGTGCATGCCTGCTCAAATAGAGCGTGTACTTAATAGTCCTGCTCAAGAAAAGCTCCCCAAACCTGTGCTTGATACCTCCAGGGACTGCCGGTGCAGGCAGCCTGGGGGGCTCAGTGGCACAAGGATGCCATCGCCCCCACGCATTCCACAAAATCCTGCCTGAAAAGAATAAATTAGGCTAGAAAGCCTCCTAAGCGATTAGGGAAGACAATGGGAAAATGGCAAAATAACATCCCCCTGTCTGACAGCTCTCCTGTGCCCTGTGGCAAAGCCGGGTGGAGTTGTTCCTACATTTCACGTCCACAGGTGCCTGCAGGTGTGGGTGCAAAGTCTCCTTTAACTAAAGTCTTCAGGCGTGTCCAGGTCTATCACCCATCAGCCAACCTTTGATTCCATGAGCTTCCAGAGACCAGTCTTGTGCAGGTGAAAATGGGAAAAAAAAGGGGGGTGAGAAGATGATGCTGGTGTGGGCTGTGGTGGGGGACTTCCCTGTTAGGGGTTTGTTTTGAGATAGTCTGTGTGTATCTCACTGGGAACATCTTGGTTGCTTTGCTGTTATTGCAGACTGATATATTAGTGCATTTATCCAGTGTGGGGTGGGGTTTTATATTATTTTTTAATGTTTTGTTTTTTTTTTTTGTTGGGTTTGAGCTGGCTGTGGCTGAAACTTGCATCAGTTGTTGGGGTGGGGTAGAGAAAGCTGGTCCCAGGTTTTATTTGTTATTTTTTGTTTGTTTGTTTGTTTGTTTGTTTTTGTTTGTTTTTTAATGGAAGAGATAGATTTTTAATTAGCAAGGGTCTGGTGCAAAATTAGAGGATTGTCCAAACACGTTGGACACACTAACACAGAGGAAGACAACCTGGGCCAGTCAGTGAATACCCACTGACAGTCCTGAAAAACAGATCTACAATGGCCAGGATAAAATTGCTGGTACCATCAAACTTTACAATTTAAGAGAGATATTGGTCACCAGCTGGAGTCAGAGAGTAATTCATAACCATTACTATCAGGGCTCAGCATTATATAATTTGATGCACTCTGGGTGCCCTATTCTCTTACCCAGAATAGAGAATAGTTTTTTATACTGATTCCTGTTACAACATTGCAGCTTCTTTCTCTTTGGAAAGAAGAAGGGAAAAATTGAGGAAAACCTCTTATGGGAAGAGAGAGAGAAATCAAACAATTATTGGCAGGAGAAAATGCAGTCAACCTAATCTCCTCAGGTTTGTTTTTTTGTTTTTTTTTGTTCTATTTCATTTAATGTAGACAGCTTTTGACTCATTATTCTGTTGTATATGTGAATGCTTTTAACAGTCCAGAATACAAGAAAATTAACTTTATCAAGTCTACTGGTAAATCTACATGTAACAACCACCCAAAATAAACACATAAATAGGCACATTAACCTAAGTTATGGACAAAGTACAAATGTGTTAAAATAAATAAGAATTATAAAGAAACCAAAAATATACACCACTGCATTAGAAGGGAATTCTACTCTTATGATCTTAAAATATCCCTCTAATTTGAACCATAATGGCCTTAATACACAAAGAAATCCAACTCCAGCAGATGTGTTAAATTCACATAATGAAAAGAAGCCCCTCTGAGGATTCACCCGTTTCTGGGACCAGCTTTCTCCACCCCATCCCAACAATTGATGCAAGTTTCAGCCACAACCAGCTCAAAGCAAAAAAGTGAAAGCCAGCCAGTGCTTGAAGCCAATCATCTGAACAATAGACAGCATGCCACCATATGGGACAGCTCTTGAACATCCTGTTCTTACAGGCTCAGCATGAAAGCCACAAGAAAACCAATGACTGTAGAGTGTGACTGTTCCTGCAAAGAAAAAGTGAATGTCAATAAACAAGGGTGTCTTCTGCAGTATGTCAAATAGCAATCCACCTGGAAGCCTTAGAAAGGCTGACATCAGGGTTTCTCTCCCCACAGCATATTAACCTTTGCTGTGCCAAAGTTTTTTCCCCCTCTCTGTTTCAAGAAGAAAGGCTCACATGTATCTTGTTTTGTCCTGCCAGACTTTACAACAGTCACTACCCTGTAAGGTGGTCACAGAAGTGTGAGACGAGGGAAGAGGAGAGCAGACAGCAGGTAAATGCCTTTTCATCTTTGGTGCTTTGCCCCCATACAAAGCTGTCCTGTCAGCAAATAAACAGGGGAGGGCATTGCCACACATGGATAGTACCACAGAAACATCTCTGAAGAAGTGTACCTGGTTTTAAATACCAAGCTCTCCTCCTGGCTCTGTTCTCAGAGGGGCCAAATTTATCTTTCAGATTAAAAAGTTGCACTTGCTGCACTGGCAGGACCTTGTGTTTGGCTCCCTGTGAAACTGGGAAGAGCAGTGTAAAATGTCCTTATAACAGGGACTAAAGATGACGTTGCAAGGCAAATTTTAAAAATTTGATCAATTAACTTTCGTCATTTGTAATAACACAGGAGAAAAAAAAAAAAATAAATAATGAAGCACAATGTTGTGCCACAACCTGTCCAGGGTGAGTCGTGTCCTCTCAGTAGCATTGTAAATTGACATTGACCTCTCATGAAGAGTGAACTTCTTGTACTTGACATGGTCCTGACACCATGTAAACTGAGGTAACACCATCCAAGCTGCTGCCTTTTTTCATTAGCCAGCCCCAGGGTCCAGCCCTTCCTAGTTCAGCTGGAGACAAGATCTGCAGGACTGGTATTCTCTGTGGAACTGATGTCCTTAGGACCTATCTTCTGTTCTTGGGTGGTGAGAGAGTAAACGAAAGTATCTGAAAAAAAAAAAAAAAAAAGATCTTGACTCCAATCTTTTTAATTAAATATGGTGCATCTCTGTATACAGTCATCCATCTGGACCTTTTTCTGCTCTTCCATCTGACCAAGAAGCAGAACCAGTGCTCTCAGAGGAGAAGGGGTTTGAGTTTGGGTTGGAGGGGTGTTGTGGTGTAATTCTGGCATGATACCTCTGTTTAGGCTCTTGGGCATTTCACAGAATCATCCACCTCAGTGTGAAGTCTATCATTTTATTGCACCATGCTCCTCTACCTCTTGTAGTTTAAGGGTACCACTGCTGGTTCTTAACTCCAGCCTTGTGGCTTCACCAGTAAAAACCCATTGCCTCTCCTGGTGGTTTTCCTGTCAACAACAATTACTGAGACCTCCATGGTCTGTCGGTCAACAGCAGCAGCCTGAAAGTGCACTTTTGAGTATTTCTGCTTTTGCCTTTGTGGCTGAATAGTGTCAGTCAGTCACTTTGTGGTAGCATTCTGGAGATGTCAGGATTAACTCTATAGCCATTTTTGTGTTCCTGAGAATTTCTATGAATTAATAACATTTGGAGGACTGGGGGAAAGGCTGCAAAGTAACAAACTGTAGTGCGTTTGTGATTGGTCTGGATTTTGAGGTTATTTCTTCTCTTTCTTGTGTTTCTCAACCTACATATTTTCATTTCTGAATATGAAACAATGTTTCTCTTACACTTTTAAAAGTACACCATATATTTTCATAAATATTTTACATTACTTCTCACTTAAGCAAGTAAAATCCTTACAGAGCCTAACCAAACTCCCCATCAATGGCCACTAAAGTTACTGTTTATATAAAATCAGTGCATACATACATATAAATATTATACGTATAAGTATTTATTCATGCATTTGTATACATATATATACAGGATGTCTATAAAATATCTCTATATATGCATATAACTATATACACAAAACTCAACACACATGGAAGTATGTCTACATGTCTGTATGTGTCTATATATACTTGTTTGAAGCTCTGTGTTGTACACACACACAGAGTTCTAACTGCACTGGGATGTGGTGCATTGGCATATCATCTAAGCAGAGACCCTTGGTAGCATTACTCCTCAGGTGGATAAAACATACTCCCCAATTTCTTGAGTGTTCCAGTTGCAACAAAGCATGTGCTCTGCATCATGGCTGTTTCAGTGGGTTTGTGTAAAAGGTAGACACTGCCATGTCTCTCATGGGGCAATGACAAACAGGGAGCAATAATTATTACTGAGGTACTGCAGTGACTGTAGTTGACCCCTTCTGTTGAGGCTGCTGGTCTCATAGGGACTATCTTTATGCAAAAAGTATTTATTTCTGCATCAAAGGGTGTGAAATCAATGAGTGTTAATTCCATTCTGTGAGGCTGGTATAGGATCTTTAAAAAGTGGCAACTTGCCATGAAAAATGTGGCAGGCAGTAAAAAGAGATTTAGCAAAGGCCATTTACTAAGGGAGCAGGGCAGAGGAATCACTGGCAAAAGCTGGCATGGAGGATACCCCAAGGAGTCTGTTGGGCCCAACGTGGGTGCCATTGCACCCAGCTCTGGGTTTGGGAACTCAGCAGTGCCTGAAAGGTATGGGTCAGTGGGTGCCTTTGTTTTCCCTCTGAATCTCCCCCACTGCTTGTCAGTATCTGTGGGCAAGACAGTGATGAGTGCTGCCTACAGCTCTGAAAAAGAAGGATGGGGCAAGGCAGTGAGTGAAGCAAAGAAGCTGCCTTGCAAAACAGCTATATATTTCAGTGCCTGCTTCTGCAGTGTTGTCAGAGCACTGTTTGTGTATCAGCCATGAGGAGCTAGCTCTGAAGATAAGATGCCATGGGCATGAGGTCACTTGCTGAAAGGGAGTGTTGCAATAACTGTCTGCAATCTTCTATAGAAAGAGGTTCTTGAAGAGAGCCCTCAGTTTGTGGGCAGCTGGGGATCAAATCTCTGCCTCCTCTGCAAAACAGCAGACATAAGGTCAGAAACTCTGGAAATGCAGAGAGGAATGCTACTTTAAATGCTACTTTAAACCTCTCCAGGATCTGCTGTGGGAGAGAAACTGCTAGAAACATGGATATTTCTTTGTGTATCTGGTGCTGCTAGCTTGGGGAAGATTAGTTGTTCCATATGGAGCATAAACACCTTTTTCAAAATAAACAAACAAAAAACCAAAACAAAAAAAAAAAACAATTAAAAAAGATCTCCTTATGCAAGCTACTTATAATTTTTTTAACAATAAGGTAGAAAAGTTTATTTCATAGCTGGCTTGGACCTCCTCTGCTTTAGGATCACACAAATGTAGGGGTAATGTCTCCCTCTCCTCACCCCATTCCAGCTGCCACAGGACATAGGAACTAATATGGCTATTTGTTCCTCAGCTTGGACCCAGTTCTGATCCTGCTAAACAGTGAAAACCTACCTCAGTTGAGGGGTCCAGGCAGGTCACACCTCTTCTTAGCTCTTAGAATATGTGAGATAGCTTAATGGTGCCCTAAACTGTCCTGAGCACTTTGTGGCACCAGTAAGTCTGCTCCATGGGCAGAGTCAGCAGAGGCTGGGACCTCTTCCCAAGTCATAGAATCATAAAATCTCAGAATGTTTTGGCTTGAAAGAGACTTTAAAGCTCATCTAGTTCCAACCCCTCTGCATGGGCAGGGACACCTCCCACTAGAGAGGTTGCTCAAAGCTCCATCCAATCTGACCTTGAACACTGCCAGGGATGGAGAAGCTACAGCATCTCTGGTCAACCTGTACCATCCTCATAGTGAAGGATTTCTTCCAATCTGAATCTTCTATCTTTCAGCTTGAAAACATTCTCCCCTGTCCTATCACTCTACACCCTTGTCTAAAGTCCCTCCCCAGCTTTCCCATAGCCCCTTCAGGTACAGAAAGGTGCCCTAAGGTCTCTTTTGCAGCCTGAAAAAGCCCAACCCTTTCAGACTGTCTCCATTACAGAGGTGCTCTAGCCCTTGGATCATCTTGTTACAAAAAAACCCCAGAGAAATTAGCTTCAAAGACCCTCATGCACCAACCAGCTAACTGATTGCTTAACCAATAACCATAACCATAACCCTTCACAAAAGCAGAGCCACTGACAGAGCTAAGGTTGTACCAACACCTCACGGGGTGCAGGTTTTCCTTTAGCTACCACTGACCACGACAAATCCTGGTGATCTTATCCGTCATCCCTGAGGCTTTTTTTTCCATCTGATCCTGTAGCTTGCACTTTGTAAATTGTGATCTGCTTTCTGACTGTTTTGTGACAGAGGAGAATTGTGATGCATTAGTTATTTGGAAGAGAAGAAGGTTTTCCACATATCCATTTAAAATATTGGCCACATAAATGTCTTTGGTATTATAGAAATGGAAGATTTTTCTATAGAACTAAATAAAAATTTGGATGAACACCACAGACAGAGAAGAATGTCATTTAGCTGATTTGAGCAAAGACACTGGAGAGATGCTTGAAATAGAGAGGAAAAAGGCCCCAAAGTCTCAAATACCACATATTTTTCTTATTTGAAGCAGTAATTTTAGGATATTGGGGCATCCTTTTAGCCATACTCTTTGTGCTTGGATTTCTACTGCAACTGCCTACAAAAAAACTCTTGACACTGATAAAGCACACAGAACCAGGGCCACAGGATTTCCAAACCCTAAGCCCAAACAAGAGGTCCAGGGAAATGCCAGACTGTGATTGCAGAACCTAGGCCTTCTGTTGAATATCTTTCCAGCAAGCAGCTTTCTCTTCAAATAATTTTACCTAGTGAAAATATCTAATTTTTTCCTTCCTAAGTCTAATTAGTGTTGGTGAAAAGAAGAGAGCAGGGTTGAAGGTAGAGAGTGGAAAAAATGCACATAAGTGTCTTTAGTCCCTCTCCATAACTCTGCTTTAGACCAAAGGAAAGCTTTCCCTGGTGCTCTCAGTTCATCAGAAAGTTACACGAGCTCAACAGCCAACTTCCCAGAACACAGAGAGGAGCTGCTCTGATTTGTCCCACAAAGCTACATGGCAATCAACAAAATAATGTTTTTGCACTTGAAAATGTGTGACTTGATTGATAATATCTAATTTTACATGACTTTTAAACAAAACCAACAGAAAGATATGGAGACTTTTTAGGAGCAGTGGGAGAATGAAAAGCTGAATGAAGAAAATTGTGCTGCACATCATCTTGTCTTATTACTGTTAACGCCAGCAGTCATAATCAAGAGTTTATTGTACAGGGCAATCTGGATGATTAGAAACTGGATTCAAGTTCATAAAAAACATCTTGACATAAAACTCTTTTTTTTCCCTTCACCAATAACACCAGGAGGCAAATTCACTCCCTCCCTCTGCAACCTCTTTTAATTCAGTGGAATTATACCAGAGATAATTTTAGCCAACTATTGTCAGGATTCTTTGCAAATCATATTTGAAATAAATGTACATTTGCAGAAATATCTTATGTCATGATGAAAAGTATTGACATTGTTTCTTGCTCTACCATTTGTATATTTGAACCTTGGAAGAAGTAGAATGTAAACAGGCCACAGAAAAGTGCGGCTATTATGACCAGTCAGATTATTTTCCTCTAACCTCTTCTGCAGTTACTGAAGAGACTCACTATCATATAGACACTTCTCTGATCTTTGTTGGGATGACTGTATCGCATACATGGATAAAAAGGAAGATAGTGCTAGAAATTTGTTCATAAAGTGAACAATATTTATTTCTAGAAAGAGTATCAATATGCATAGAGTCATCTAGGAATCTTTTATTATTGTTTCACTGAAGGAGTTTCTCACATTGTCTTTCACACTACACTTTTTTTTTTCTCCTTCCCCTGACTCCTTTTCCCCTTCTTACTCTTGTCAAGAAATTTTTATCTCTTTTCTCATTTTTTAATGTTTACTTATTTCCTTTATGTTTGTTCCCTGCTCAGTTGTTCCCTCCCCCTCATTCAAGGGCTCTTTTTTTTTTTTTTTTTTTTTTTTTTTTTCTTATCTTACAAGTAAAATTCTTCTTTATTATTTCAAAACTCTGTGATGCTCTGGGCTGAGGTAATGAGGCACTTCTCAGACTGCCCAGACCCTCAGCCTACTTAGGCTGTGACTGCCACAAGTAAACTTGATTTTTTTTGTCCTCTCTAGTCACTCTGGTGGTTTAGTATTAACTCATATTGGCTCATGGTGTGTTTACCACTAGAGAGCTTTGTAAACATTGCTGAGGCTCTTCCCCAGCTTAGACAAATGGCCAAGAATGAAGGGAAGGGCTTAGTGAGCTGTGATCCCATCAAAAAAGAAGATTTTGAGAGGTTTGCACACGGACTTGTGTCTCTGCATCATGGGTCAATAATGTTGTGTGGTATGATATAGACATGCCATGTGGTTATCCAAGCCTTTGTACTATATATACTCCTGTATTAAAAGCATTTCATTCTTTGAAAATGCAGTCATGTCTGGGGTGGCACATGGATGCTCTGTAACAATGAATAGCAACCCGGTGTGACTAGACAGGAAAAGAAAAATACGCTGAGAAACATATTTAGAGTGCAGCTTAATATTATTTAAAATTATGCCCACATACTCTCCTAGACCTCCAGATTAGGCATTTAGGATTTATACAAGCCTGAGATACCTTTTGAGTCAGTGACTGGGCCTATGACATGATGAAAACCACCCTATGTCACTGCCACAGAGCTGCATTGTGTTTATTCCTGCTCTGAAACCCTAGTTTTCTGAACAGTGGTTGCAGACACCATAGATGGAGATCTGAATGTGGTGTGATACAGCACATCAGGATCTACTTAAGGTAAGTGTTTTGCAACCTGCAGTTTGTCCCCGTGAAAAGATCCCATGGCACTTTATCCAAGGGTAGGGATGCTAGCCCCTGCTCACTGGATTAATTCCAAGTTCTGCTCTGTGCATCTGGACCAGCTCTGTAGTTTCAAATAGATGTACTATTCTTCTCTCCACGAGCTTAAAGCTTTTGCATTGTTCATGGCCATTAGAGGCTGTTACAAACACCCCAGTCAGTATTTCTATCACTAAGCTCCAGAGGTTGCATTTCCCACAGGAAATAGCCATGCTTTATAAAGCATATTCAGTGTGGTGCCTCATTTTGCACTTTTTAGGTATCCATTTATTAGCAAAATAAACAAATCATCCTAAAACTCCAAACAATTTCAAATTACATTCATTAAAAAAAGAAAACCACCCCAAAAATAAACCAACTACTCATCTTTTTTTTTTTCCTCTTTTTTCTTCTCTTATTTTTTTTTTTTTTTTATTTCCTACTTGATGCTGCAATACCATATTGTTTTATCTAGCTGAGAAAGTCTTTCAAGAGTTCAATAAAAAGGTGTACTATAACATACACAAGTCAGTGTTTTTGCTCAAGAGTTTTTGCTCATCTGGCCCACAGAACTACCTTGAGGCAGGAAGTTAATCTGTACGAGGAGCAGCCCTCAGGCTTCTGCTCTTGTTCAGATATAAAGTTGCTCATGGACCAAGGACTTTGTTTATAATAGAGGACCACTGAGATGATAAATGTTTCTGTTAAGAAACCATGCACTGAATGCCACAAGACAACACAGTTTTTAAAAATTCTTCTTCTATTGTCAAAAGGAAGAAAGTCCATGCAGTTAAGTAAATTATATAGATATTATGATGGATAACCAGAATCAAAGATAAAATAGCTCCTGAAAAGTCACAATGCTTGTGCCCAGGATTTTGCTGGGTAAGGATGTGTTTCTGTAATGCTATAAGTGCTAAAAAGCTCTCAGGAACACCAAAAGCTTCACTTAGGCTTGACACAGACATAAATACTTCTCCTTATTTTAAGAGTTCCATTTACCCCAAGATGGTCAGAGGAAAAATAACAGAATCAGAAAGTAGTGTCCAAAGCTTAATAAGCAAACAAAATTTCCTACAGCCTGTCCTAAACTAAATCACCTTACATCAGAGAGTACAGCACAGCAACAAGAATGTGGTGGAAGGGGGGAAAAAGGAGAGACCTCAGAACTAATTCTGTCACATTTTCAACCCATCCAGGAGAGGAGGAACATCTGCTGGTGCAGGCACTGCTGCTAAGTAGTGCCCCAGCACAGATGCACACTCTAGGAACCTGTGATTCACTCTTTTATGATAAAGATGACCAGAACTTCAAGCCTTGCTCCTATTTGCAAGACAAAACCTGCTTCCACACACCAAACTTTAATGATTCTTTAGGTCTTCCTCCTCTGCCAGGTGGCAAATGGCTTTTCATACAGGCCAACAGCACACTTCCCTCTCTGACTTGTGGTTTTCTAGGGGGTTTGAAATGTTTTGGTTTTTTGCCCTTTCTGGAGGGCCTAGTGACTTATTCCTCTTTTTGGCATTACCACTCTGGCTCGAGGGTGTGTTCTGGGGGTTTTTGGTTTGGGTGCAGCATCTTTCTCAGCCAGCTGCTGAATGTCAGGAGCTGCTCTGAGATTTCTGATTTTGGAGACAAAGCCTAAAGCTGGATGAGGCTATAAGGAAGCTTTGATAACTGCTTTTGGAGCTCTACCACCCTTGAGTTTAACAGAAAAATATATTCTTCCTTACAGTATCAGCCATCGCAGTTCAGACTAGATCCACAGAACCCAACAGAGAGAAACAACAGGCTGAGAATGTTTCATGAGTGGTTTAAGTGGGCTGATACTAGATAAGAATTTTTTAAAGGAGATGCCCATTTAGTAATTATACTTTTTTTTTTTTTTTTTTTTTTTTTTTTTCAGAACATTAATACAGCTATTGTTACATCAAGGGCTTACTGCTTGTTTAACACAATGAAGAGATCAAAGTCTTATAGAGAGGCACCTGATAGAGAGGGTTCACAGCTCAGGAGTTAAGTATGAATTTCTTAAAAAAACAACCAAACAAAAAAAAAGCAGGAATTAGTCTGTTCAAAACATGGCTGTGGCAGCTCAGTGTGAAGTATTTACCTAGGCTATAAGAAGACCAGTTTCAGTTTGGTTTACAGGGATTTGAAGCTCTGCAAAGTTGCATTTTCTGTCAGCAAAGGAGTACATGGTGGTGGTATGCAAATCACTTTAGGTCTGGAAACTGAATGGCAAAATTAATACCTTAGTGTGTAAAAAGTACCTGGCAGAGCTGCTTTTGCAGTTATTTGGCTTCTGAGGCCTGAAATGGCTTGGGTCTGGGGCAGGTGGGATCCATCTCAACCCATTCAGATGGACATGTGTAAAGTTCCTCTTAAAACTTAACTCCATGCAGCTAGTTGCAGCATTAGATCTCATAATTCTTTTAAAACATGGTCCTTTATGGTCCTCACTTTACTTTTTCCGGTGTTTATCTTGAATGATCAGGTGTCAGACACATTGCTGTCAGCTGTGTGCAACTTTCTGGATTTGATTCTGGTGCTCTAACAGCTATTGCCAAGCAAGAGCTGCACAAAATTTCTGTGATTATTATTATTATTATTAAATTATTCTAAGTTAATTCATGTTTAATGTGCTTGCACTCTCTTTTTGTCCTCTTTTCAAGTACATCCTATCAAATTTGGTTGAATAAATGTTTCTAGAAGTAGCAAAATTTTCAGTGAGAATGCAAAATATTTGTTGAAAACAGATTTTTTATTCATCAGAAATCTTACTATACGGAAGATCCTACCTATTTAGGGATTTGAATTATTCAAGGTAGACCTTTATTTAACTTGCTCTATGCAACTATTTGCAAGCAGCCTAACAAAGAGCATAGATAGTAAAGACTTTGGGGATCACTGGCTATATCACCCTGCTGTCTCCACATCATATGGCAGTTAATTTTATATTCTGGCTTAGTTCCAGCTCAGTGGTGAGAGGGGTTTTGCATCCCCGTGGTCCTGCTCAGAGGCTGAAACAGTGTTTGAGAACAATCAATGCACACTCTGGGTAGAGAGAGAGAGAAAACCTGGGGAGCAGGTAGAAGTTCTCAAAAGCCAAATTTCTGCTGCGACTCTTTGCTGTGACTCTTTGCACAAGGCATTATTACTTCCTAGCACTTACCTTCATGTCTTTTGTTTCAAGTTCTCATCTAGCATACCGCTATTGATCAGGCCTGGATTAGTTTTTCCTTTTACGACAAAAATCAGAGTTTTTTCTCATGAACATTCATTTCTGTTTCAAATGAATTTTGCTTTCAGCAGCTGTTTCTGCAGTTGAAGTCATTGGGCCCAGATTCTCAGCTCTTTTTGTTGCTCAGTTCTGGGCTGTTGCTGAGAGTAGTGTAGCAGTTGCTTGCAAACTGTGCAGTATAATAAAGTTCAGAGGATGCAAAAGATCAAAGGGTTCTGAAAAATGACCAAATGTTATTTCTACCTTCACCCAAGAACTGGTGTTTGTCAGAGTGCAGCCTGTCGAATTTACACTGGATTAGCTGAGGGACAAGGTTCTACTTAATAACAGTTGTAGAAATAAATTCCTATTTATCACACTTAGTATATCCCTGTGGTGAGACAGTCATCTGGTTCTGAACTTAGTCTGAAGCATGTGTGTTCTTCTATCTTTTAAAAAATTTCAGATTGTATTTCCACCAGTTTGTCAAGCTTGCTACAGCTTCAAATGTTTAATGTTCAGTGATACAGCACACAACATCACTTCTCTAATTTCCTTTATTGATCATTCAGATATCATTTCCTCTGTCCAGAAAAGAAGGCATAAAATTTTAGTAATCCTGCTTTTTGGTTTTTTGTTTGCTTGTTTTTTTTCCTGTCTCACTTATAAGACTTTTCTTTATCATTGCCATGGGTAGATAAATTTACTGTGGAATTCTGCACATTTTACAAAAGCGGTAAGTTCAGTATGCAGAAAAAAAGCAGAACATTCTACAGGCTCCAGACCTGAGACCATCTCCTTTCCAGGTCTGTAAAATCATGCCAAGGTATTGCAGTTTATCAAACAATTTCCTCTTTATTCCTCATCAGTATCAGATGCAGGAAGCCTGCCAGTGCTTTTTGTCTTATTGGTTTAAATTAAAAAGTATAGTTTCTCATGATTGAGTGGAAGATCCATTGAATGATTCATATTAAAATGATGTTTTGGCAAAGAATCCAAACATACCTATGGATATTCAGTGTGTGCTTTCAGTCAAACATTAAGCTTTTGGCACAACTGCCTTCACGTTATTTTTTTATGCTGTGATACGATAACACTACAATAATACTTAAATGCTGACACGACAGAAAACACTGCCAGTTTGGACTCACAGGCATTGGCAAGCTTTTTGTTGTATTTGCAACCTAGCACTCTCTGTGAGCTTCACAAAAATGTTCTTCACTTTCAATGGAGGTGGAGGGAAATGAAAAAAGAAACAAATTGCTTTACAAAGTGTTGAGTTGGAGAGGCTAAATATCACAACAAACGGAAGATCTGCAGCAAATCAGAACCTTTTTCTGTCTTCCTTTCCTTGAAAGCATGAGGCTTTTCACTGGATTTATCTCTATAGGTGCAATCCATTTCCATTCCACCATTATGTCATCTATAATTTAAATTTACGAGACAAAACTTTAGGCTTGCCAGGGGAGCAGCTGGAGTGTTCTATTCCCTTTGCCATAGAAAATGTAGATGTGCTGAACGTATAGTGTCTGACAAGCCCCGTTGAAAGTACTCATATCTTCTCTGACAAATATCCATCAACATGTAATATTTATTCTTCTGTTTTAGTTCCCCTGCAGATAATTGACGGTCCCTCAGCAGGGAGAGGGTTTCCTGCTGAGGCAGCACCACCTATACCTCTTCTCCAAGATCCCATCAAATGCTCTGAGATGAAGGCTTTCATAGGGCTAATGGATAAAATGAATGAAGCAGATGCAGTCAGATGTAGGAAAACAGTTTTTTCTCCTCAAAACTGTGTTGTTGTAGTCTAGCGCTGCTCCTTAATGACACTATTATATGACATTTATTGCAGGTACCAAAAGACTTTTGTATTTTTTTAAATCTTGTGTTATACTGGCCAAACAAGCCCCATTCTTTACAGTTCATTTGTGTGCTTTAAGTGTCATTATGTTTCCCAATATAATTTTACTGATGTGGGCAACATCTTCAGCGCCATCCTCTAACACCCCATTAAACTAATATTTCCAAACTTGACTAGATATTTTGTGGTTTCAGGTTGACAGCAAGAAATATGTTATGGAACCCAAACTTCAGAGCATTTTACCTATTTGCCCCTTTAACAGTCAGGTATCTCTTAGGAACAGCCCAGCTTGGCCACTCCAAAAAGAAGACTCTCCCATCACTTTTGGCCATTGCAGTGACTCAGATGACTCCTGAAAGCACAAACATTCATTCAGCTCCTCACACATGAGAAAACAGAAGTGCTGGTGAAGCTGGTGCACCACCAAATTGCACAGGACCATTCCTGTTCTTTCCAGGAAAAGATCAACATCTGCTTTCTGATCCTGCCATGGTGTCACAAGTCATGATATAAGTCCCTGAAACAGAATGGCATGATTTTTCAAGTGCTGAAATTTGTGGCTGCAGAGCTGGTAGCTTAAGAAATTTCTGTTAGATAGAAGCTAATGTCCTTAGTGATTGTTTCTTTAAATGTAAGTGGCATTTTAATAAACTCTGCAATAAAAGTACTCAACACACTGCCAGTATGGCAATTACTGATTCTTTTGGGGACAAACCCTACTTTACTGTGCAGCAAATATTGCCACTAAATGTCTTTTATGTGTCTACCTCTGTACTTAGCTCACACAGGTGAATGTGCCCCTTGTAGCCATGGTGACAGTCCCTGCTTCCTTAGGTCATATTCTTCCATTTAGTTTTGAAGGTCCCACCAGTTGAAGTGTGCAAAAACAATCTGACGAGAATTAATTTTATGATTCTTATTTGTTTTACGCTGGAGATTTCAGTGAAAATTTTAACCTAGATTGCAGCCCTCCTGTGCTGGCCCTGTGCAGCAATCAAAACCAATTCCCACTCTGTACTAAAGAGAGGAGCACGTCATCCCAGATTTCATAGAAAATGCTCTCCCAAGGAAATCAGGCGTGATGGCAAGAGGGGCATGTTAACAAGGCTGTGAAGAACGTGATCATTATCTACATTTAAAAACCATGTCTGTCTTTTTTAAGGGTTGATCATTGTTTTGTTGTGCTGAGTTGGGGTTTTTATTTGCTAGGGTTTTTTTTGTTTTTTATTGGGGTTTTTAGTTTGTTTTTGTTTGGTTTTTTTTAAAGGATTTTGTCCACTTTTTAGCAATTTTCAGGAGTTGCTACACTAATAGATAAGGAATAGAATCATAGAATCATAGAATCATAATATTATTTTGTTTTGCTGTTAACATAACATGACATTAAATGGGTTTGCTATTAAAAGTAAGCGTAGAACCAGAGTTGGCCAGACTTGGACAAAACAGATGAGGTTCAAAAAAATTTGCTACTGTTGCTATCTACAGTGGAAGGGAAAGTAAATAGCTGTATCTATAAAGCAATGCTATAACACAGAAGGTAATATCCGCAGCCATCCCACCTAGGACATGGCTACAATGGTCACTGACCTCTAAGCTGAAAGATGGATGCTTGCTTTGTTTAGTGTCCAGAGGGATAAGGTGCCTTTGGGTCACTTTGTGACTCAAAACACATTCAGGTATAAAAGCTGGATCCTTGCATGGTTGAAAATAAAATAACCACTGGGACTCGTCCATGATAGAACAACATAGGACACAGAAGATGGTCCTGACCACTGAAGGACTTAAGCCTTTAAGTGAATTGTGGAGATTGCTGTTAATAAGGATCAGAGCCCACACAGAAAACTTTCTTCCATGATTGTAAACCAAACCAAGCCAAACCAAACCAACCAAAAAAAAACATCTTAAGTTTCTGAATAATAAGTTCCTGAGCAATGAAATATTTTCTGAATTTGTCAGAGAGATATCAGACGTTCAGGAGGAGATGGCTTAGGAAAGGTGATGTCTCCAGGCAGAGAAGTGAATTAAGATTTAGTTGTAGTTTTTCCATTTCTGTTAGAGAATGAATCGATTTTGCTCTTCATGCTCAGGAAGAAAGCTGATCTTTTTCTGCACTATCTCCAAACGCTCATAGTCAGAGCAGCTACCTCTTTTGTTACTGGGAAGCAAAAAGGCAAAGCTTTTTCTTAACATATTCACAGTCAGTTCTGCGGCTGGAATGAGCTCTATGATTTTTAGTGCTTTGGATATTAGGATAATTATGGGAAGCTAATGAGTTTTTAAAGGTTTCTAATGTGAACCTATGATTTTAGAACCTCTCTGCTGTCAGAATATAACTAGGTTACAGACAACATGACATGATCTATGGCCCATTTCTGCTAATGACTAAAGCATGAAAGTACAGACTCCTATGAATAACAATCCTCTGCACCCATGATGGGGAGGGCAGCTGTGGAAATATTAAATGCAAGGCTTGTGCACTATTACAAAACTGTTCCAAAAGTTTGTGTGGATCTACGATCACAACAAGCAGTGTCTACCTGTGTGATAAAAGAGAAGCTTGTCAGCATTCAATGATGTTGAAAACCATAGTAAAAGCATTGTTAAAGATAAGCAAAATTTGAAATAGGGAACTGTATTTTGAGAACTGGGCCATGCTGATAATAAATTAAATCTGTCACTACTTTGTGACTTAATACACATAAAATGGTCCACGTTGATCAGTCCACTCCTCAGAAGACAAGTACAAGCATCGCAGTGCAGTCTTTCTAAAATGTGACACCCTGACTGGCCCTCTCAGTGGGAGAGCTAAGATAAAATGTGAATTACTCTATGGTCCTTAGGTGGTTTTCCTCTGAACTGAGGATGTTGAATGCTCAAGAGTGGGAGAGGGAAGATGCACTGCTGCTTCTCTTCGTGAAAGTGATTATGTGTGTGACTTTGGTCTGGAGTGCTGTCAATTTTGTGCCTATTGAGAGTATGTTTTTTCACTAAAAAGAAAAAAAAAAAAAGAAAAAAGAGAAAGAAAAACACCCTTAGGTAATGGAACAGTCACAGAGGAGTCTCATCTATTATTTCTGAAAAATCTCTTGAATTTTGCTACCTTTCATAACACTTGAGGAGGGTTGTTAGTTACAACTCAAAAAACACTTAATGCTGTACCTTACTGGTATTCACCTTAATTACTGTACTGACACTGTTTTTGTTAACTGTGAGTTATGAAATGAAAAAATTAGAACCAAACGTTATTCTCTGTCACAGTCTCTAAACCACCATAATAATAAAGTGCAGAACACCTTCTCATGTCATGTACCAGCACATGATTGTTTAAGTTCTGTTCCTTTCTGCAGCAGTGCATATAATGTATGAAATGAGAACAGAGCAAATCAACACAAAAAGGAAACAACAACAACAACAAAAGACAACAACAACAACAACAACAACAACAAAAAACAAACTAGGAAAGAAGTCTGTTCTGCTCCATGACAGTTTCATTTTTGAAGAGGGGAGTTCACACAAAGTGGTCATCAAGACTGAGTGCTTAAAAGATATGTCACAAATACAGTCATTCTGAATCATTCTTTAAAAAAAACCCAGCTTTCTGTATGTTTTCTGTATAGAATTGTTTAAAACTCATCCAAGATGAACGTAAAATGTAACCTATATTTGTCATGTAATCTATCTATGTTGGATTGAAGTGCTCTGGTGCTTTGAGACTCCATTATATGTTGCATGTGGTTTCCATTCTCTTGTTTTTATAGCTTTTTGGAATTTATTTTAGATCTTTTGAGACCTCTAACCATTCCCTGGCTAGAAAGATGAGGTTTCAGACTATCCAGTTTGTTTCAGAACTTCTCATTTCTTGTAGTAATTCTTTGTGTGCTTAATTCAGTGTTAGACTTAATGTTCTTTGATTCCAAGCATTGCATCATTAACTAACCTCATTTTTCCTTTTGCCAGCTTGTACTAGTCCTCTAGAAATAGTGTAATTTCTTAATAGGAGACAGTTTCAATTTTATTGGTTTTGTTCTTTCTGTCTTTATTGGTGAAATTTTTCCCAAATTTTAATTATTTAATTGTGTTGGTTTTGATGATTTATGGGATGGTATGTTTTTCCTGGCTTCATTTTTGAAAATGTGCATGGAAGGAGGGAAAATATGGCCCAACTCTTACAACTATAGCATTGCTTGGCAGCTTTCATCAATGCTTCCATTAGAAAATTTAATAGGCCATGGAAAATAAACTATCAGAAGGAGGCAGACCCTGCCAGAGGCAGAACCTGGTTGTGGAACTATGTTCATATGGAGTCTCACTGAAGTCACCAAGGCCAAATCAGAAACTGTGTGTAAAGAGATCAAACATAGACTTTTTTACCATCGGTTGTACCCTTTTAGATTATTTGCTGACCTCTTGGGAAATCTAAGTTTGCATAGCTGGCACACCAAAGAGATGAAAGGAATTATTCCTGGAAGTAATGCAGAACTGTCTTTAACTTGTTATGTCTTACTGTCTCCATGTTATAGAATTTTTTTGGATTTTTTAATCACATTTCCTTCTTCTGGATCTCTGGACTGTGAATTCAGACCTATTTGTTAGATACATTAAACAGCTGGGGGAAGGAAGCTGTATTTCAGCAAGGTGGGTGACAAAAATACAGAGGTGGCAAACTTGCAAACATTCACCTACCCTTATAATTCTCTTTCTGTTGCTGGCAGAAGAATTTACTGCTTTTTGTGTCTGTCAGCAGGGAAACACAGTAACCCTCTTCTCTGCACAACTGCTGAGACATCTTTGGTGCATCAAGCATATCCAAGTCTCTGCTGTTCCTTCTTCTTTAGGATGAAGTGCTCTGTCCACGGATGCAGCAGCAGTACCAACCTCCTGTATGTATCTCCTGAACCTAAGAATTCCAGCTAAGGGAGGTTTTCTCCTGTGTTTTCTCAAAAAGCCATAAGTATTTGCACTAGGAATTCATCCAAAGATGGGAGGGCTTGAGCTGATGTAACTGGCATTTTATTTGATATCCCAACATTTTAGGTTTAAGGGCACAAACCCAGCTGGCATTTGACAGCTAAGCACTGAGCAGCTGAGCTGCCATAGCAATTCATATTCTGTAACCCATGGCAATTCAAAGTGAATCAGTTTTGCTTACTCACCAAAATGGGCCACAGTTTAAATTCATTTGGGTTTCCCTAAACCCATATATGAATTCAGTAGTTCTAACTACTGGAACATGAACTTCTCTGTTTGCTGTGTCAGGTGGACAGTTGCTGTTTGTGATAGAAAACTTCACCACTTGTGCTAGAAAACTTCACCACCTAGCCAGAGATATGGTGATGCCTGTATGTGCATCCTCTTTCAGTGTAAATAACCTGTATAAGCTGTGACTATTCATGTTTATTTACATCTCACAGTTGTGTTGCTTTACAAATCAGTGGAATGTATAATCTGATACTTAATTAGGAGTGTGCACTGCTGAAGAGGGAGCCTGCATAGAGGTGCACCACATGACATGGATGCCTGAGAATCAAGTTTTTTGACTGCAGTGCCAAGTACACTAGTTAAACAAAAATTGCATGCTGAGGCTGACCATAACATGGCAGTTTTCAAACCAAGTGTGAGCTTTCTGCTCATGAGATGAGGCATCAGTTTTCTATTAGCCCAGCACACATCAGTGTCCATAAACAAAGATGAGTCATTACAAATCAGGTGGAAAATCTGCAACTGAAAGCTCTCTGCACCAATCTGGTTTTCTAAGGTTGAGATATTGGCTAGCCCAGCAAAAGTTCTCTGAGAAGGTCAGGATGCACTCATGCCTCCAAATTTACACCCTTGCACAGCCCCACGGGGTTCCCCCACATCTGTGGTCCCACAGATGTGGTGGAAACCTGGCAGGGTGTTATTTCACACTGCTGAGACTTCTGCTCCAGTCCATTTGCAAGGAAGAAGTGAATATTCTTGCGTTCCCCGTTTAATTTTATATCTGTGAGCAGAGGACATATGGTGCAACGTGATGTTGATGACTAGCCAGGATATCCTATAATTAATAGCTGCCACAGACACTACGATGAAGCTGCTTCTACAATACTGTCTAAAGATTTTCTCACTTCCATAGAATTACATGTTGGTTTTCTCTGTGCCACAAGTTATCAGCCCAGTATCTCCTGGGTTTCAGCCATTTGCTCCCTCTTCTCATTTCAGGTGAACAACCCCTCCTGTTGGAAGTGCTCCTCCAGGACCATGGGGATCACAGTGGGAAAGCTCCAGCATCAATCAGTCCTTCAGACCCAGCACCATTCCTGGAACAGCATGACTTGCTGCTGTGTCAATGTCACACACACAAACTTGCTATTGCCTGCCACCTAAGACCACTATGCACTTCCAAAACCTTTTTTCTTATTCACACTTTCAGGAAACTGTTTCCAATTGTCAGTGCCCACCATAATTATTTTCTTCAGGTTTTCCATTGTATTCTCTTGAAAATTGCTGCCTATTTGTTCTTCCTAACAGAGCGGAACAATCAGCTCTGATTGATGACAGCAATGATTGAGATTTTCCAGAGGCATATTTCATGGTTTATTTGCCTAGTGCCCCCTGTTTACAGTCTGACTCTGAGATTATCTGCAGACATTGTTCACTGATATGGTTTTTTTGGTGGTGGTGATGGAGTGGGTTTTTTTAACAATCTTGCTTACAAAGCAGCTCCTAGGAGAGCAAGCCTACTACTCATCATACATATATTTAGCACCCTAATCTCTGCAACCAGTGCATGTTACACTTTTCTTGACATTCTCTGGTACTGTTTTTGACATCTGCCTGCTAACTCCTGCAGCATTTTCAGTCCTGATATTCAGTTGTTTTATCTGATGTTCTTTTCATAGTCTGTAGATGTGAAGATTCATTGCTTTCCTTCAAGTCTTGTCTTCTCAGTTATACTGAAGTCAGTCCTGAAGGATTTTTTATTATTACTCTGCCCCAATATCTTTACAGAGCCTTTTGGAAACAGTGCACTTCATTGGTATTTTAGCATTTCCTTAAGAAACGATAAAAACAACAAAACCCAACATAATACAACTCCGCCCAAAAACCAAGCAAATGTGCAAAACCCAAAAAAACAACCAACCAATAAACAAACAAAACTCAACAAAAAATGAAAACTCCTACAACAAACTGCAAATCACTTACCTTATCCTCTGAGGAGCTGTAAGGACACAAGATGTAAAAGTTCTGTTTTCCTACCTAAATCTGCCAATGTCAGGGCATATTGTCAAAGTAGGAGGGATGGTAAAACTTCTTTGGGATGTAAGTGGTTGGATCAAGGTGGGTTTGTGTGTCCTGTTCTTTTACACTTCTTCTTGTCAAAAAAAAATCACCTTTCTAACTGTGGAAAACTCTAGCAAGTGCCATATTTTCTAATATCACATGCATCAGAAATCCTTTTACACCTCCTTCCTCTTCTAAGGAAAACATTTGAGTATTTTATAATTCTATGCACCTTTTACGCAACAGCAAGTCTCAACTTATCTCTTTAACTGTATATCTAAGCACAGTATTTAAAGGTGTAAACACTAGGTGACTAACAATAAAAGCTTTTGGTATTTTTGATAATTTTGGATAATCGTCTCATGTAATTCTCAAATTACTCTGAAGAAGTAAACCATTAAGAATCATATTTAGATAAGCAATTCATGACAAAAGTTGTGGCAGATCTGTTGCCCTCTCTCTCTGAGATGTATCTACAAAGAGCTTTTTACACGTTTTCTCACTTGATGCTGAAAACTGTTCAGTCATGATGTGTATAAAAGAAAGGCATCACTCCATGAATCCTTAAAATATTATTCACTAAAATTGCTAATACTTTCAGTTTTCTCATTGATTGCTCATATACTGACCATGTAGCATTGTTTCTGCCTCTGGACCTTTTTTTCGGAACAGGTAGATAGATTGGCCAAGTAATTTTTATCAAAAAATGCATGATACAAGCACAGATGAACATGAGTTTCTGTTATGCAGCCTGTATAGAATCACAGAATCATAGGATGGTTTGTGTTGGAAAGGACTTCAAAGATTATCTAGTTCCAAGCCCCCTCCAAAATCACCTTCCACCGTATTATAGTCTCAGTTAGATAAGTGTCTGATCACATTATTATTAATTTAGAATAATATAACTCAGGCTTGTGTTACTCTATAATTTTTATAGAACAAATGAAAACAAATCAATAGTAATGTATTTTTTGTTATTTTGCTACCTCAAATGGCCATAAAGCACAGCATAATACAGCTATTTGAGAATTAAAAACTTGCTGAAATGGTCAGGAGAAATTTGAATTAAATTACATAATTCCGGGTGGCTATCCTATATGCATATATTATATATATATATATAGTACATATATAACATATATGCTAATGTATAACTATTTGTTGCACATTGTAAGCTAATATCTTGAAATGTTATATTTCAATTATATTATTATATTATATTATATTATTATTATATTCAATTTATTATATTCAATTTTAACTCCTATGGCTATGAAGACGTGGACCTTGTGTACTCAGTGAAATTCACAGGCTTTTTCTCTCCCTTGAAAAATCTACCATTTCCACATCTCTGCTTGCTGCATCAGTTGAATTTCAGACTATTTACATAAAGCTCATATTCACACCTCATATCTGCTCTCTTTCAGAGGGCTCCACACCACCCACCCAGGGAAAATTTCTGGACTGTGCTACAAACTAGAGGAGTCCTGGTAAGTGCTAAAGAGACTAACCTGCTGGTTTTTGGTTCCACAGAGTATTCTAAAGGGAACACATGTCCAATAAAGCCTGTGTCACAATCTCACTTTGACACCTGGTGTTCAAATGGGATCAAAATTAAGTGGAATGAGTCCATCTGTCTTTCTTGATAACAGTTTTTTTTCCACAGATACCAAGGAAGATCTCATTTTTTAATACAGGTTCAGCATCAATTGTGTAGATCATCATTGAACTGAAAACTAATGATTTTTGAGGAAGAGGATACAAAAATATATGCTATTGGGAACAAGACACTGTGAAATATATGTGATCTTGCAAGATTTTCCTTTTCTCTGTGTGTTTTTGGACATCATCAGCATTTTAAAATGAAGAAATGGTGCTCTCATCTTGTTCTTTCCCTATAAAAAATTTAAAGTGACCTGAGAAATTAGTCATGTACTCAGCACGGGTAACTTTTGATCTGTTCTGGACATACTGCTTTTTTTCTCCTCATCAGAGGTCTTTAAAAATTCTAATGATCCACTTTTTTAATTATTATATTTTTTTACCTAAGGAAAGATGTATTTTTAATAAGAAGGAAGAACTGATAGGTTTTTGCTTATTTCACGACAACAATATTTTTACAGTATGTGTGATACTTTCTGCGATCACTGCTGGATCAGACATTACTGTATTATTTTAGAGTAGAGATGAGGCAGGCTAAGAGGACAACTGATTTTCTTCAGAAATTAATATCTCCTTAGATCTGTAAACATTGAGCTAAAGTACTTGACTTCCTGAGGTGAAATAAGTTACTTCCAACAGTTGCTAAGGTATCACTAATAATCATACGTGCAATAAATAACAACATGCGAATTAGCTCCTAAGAGATATATGGCTACAAATTGCAGCAACAAATCACTGCGTGTGTAAGAGAATGATCATTACTCCAGCGTGTACAAAAGCTGCTTTAACAACTGTATTCTTTATGGTGAGGCTCACCCTAATTAGCCTTTCAGATTCCTGAGGGAAATGTCTGCAGAGCATTTGACATTGTGATGTTTGATCTAGCAGAATTTGGGGGGGGGGGGGGGGGAAGGGAGGTTTGTTGCTAAACCTAGAAAGCACGGGACCAAGAGCTTAGCTTTCAATTAGGTCAGTTCTGTTAATGGGGGTGGGAAGTAAATATTCTTTTCAGGAAAACAATTTGAAAGTAAATTAATAATTAATAAGCCTGGTATATGCAAATATTTCACAAGACATCTGTTTAACGTCAGGACTATCTTGTTATTAACTGTGTGCACGTAGTACTTTGGAGTTTTCCTCTACCATATAGACCCTCCCCTATAAGACACCTTCAATGAATATAAGGGCATGAGAGCCATATTGAAGTGTGCTGTATCATTTAACATGTATCTTTTAAACAAAATGTGTGGCATTGAAAACATGATCCCAGGTAGCATCTTTTTCAAAGATTTCCTACTCTGTTTATAAAAAAAAATGAGTACATGTGTACGCAGCAAAAATCACTGCTATGCTGCTTTTGCTGATGCTAGCTCTGCATCACTGAGGTATATGTTTGCTAACAAGCATCAGAATTTTTTAGGAAGCTGCTAAAATGATGCTGGAGGTACAAGCTTATCCAGGAGTCAGGAGAAGGTTGGTACTGATACAGATCCACCCATCCTTCCCAAAAGCCTGTGCTGGAATCAGTGGAGTGTCTGATGGAAGAAAACATCAATGTCTAAATTGTGTCTGTTTCCTAGAGGAAGTCTGAAAAAAAAAGTATAGAATTTCTGAGCTTGCACAGGAAGTGCTTTAAAATAAGTCAATCAAGATTTCTGAGTATATTGGACAACATGAGCAAAGGGACACATAAACTTGTCATTCTCCTGCAGATGGTAGACTTGAATCAGGCCCCTCCTGGGGCTTAGTGCTTTTACAAAGGACCAGCACATTTAGAAACAGAGGGAGGATGGTGATGGTGACAGGGAGGATGCCTGTGCAGGATGCAACAAGCAGGATGCCTGAGTTCATGCTGATATTTCCAGCAACCCTGGAAGAAACAGCCCAACATTAGGCTCAGAAAGATGGTGTTAGAACATAAAAAGGGAGCAAGATTTAAGCTACTTTCATGGCATTTTTTTTTTTTTTTGAGAGAAAGACCTTTCCAACTGGCTCATTGGAATTGCAACCTGCCCTTTTATTCTCATATGTTTTATAGAGAAACTAGAAACCTTTATGGAGCTATAGATTCTGCCATGATTGCAAGTTACCCAGTGTCCTTTTGTGGATTTAGGCCTACATTTGATAACTATGTAGTATCCAGGGAATGGTTTGACAGCAGTGTTATTTGCTCAGGCGTTCCTACCATAAAGGCATGTACCTGGTGTTTGCAATTTTCTTTCACTAACTAGATTTAAAAATCAAAGTGTAACTGTTTGCTAAGACATGAACACATAAATCAGCACTTTTTTAAAAAGAAAGAGCTAGATAGGTTTGCTGCTGTACTGATAGCCTGTTGCTTATTACAGAATCATATTTCCTGGAGTAAAAATACTACGTTTTCACTGCATGCCCTAACAGCTTCAGCTCTAATGAGAGCAGTTTAAAAAAATTCTTTCTAATAGGTTGACACCATAAAATGATGCTAAGAGCTTACAAACTAAGGAAATGCAGTGCAGTCAGCTTTTGTTGCTTGTTAATAACTCTTTACTCTGGAGAGAGAGGAATCATGTCATGGAAAACATTTGTTGCAGTTTAAGCTTGGCTACTATCCTAAACCATTCTTATGACCAAATTGACCCAATTCTTACCTCCCACCCCTCCCCAAGATCCCATCATGCTTTTTTTTTTTTTTTTTTTTTTTTTTTTTTTAATAAACAGAGTAGGAAATCTTTGAAAAAGGTGTTCGTGGAATCATGTTTTCAACGCCACAGTTTGTTTAAAAGATACATGTTAAATGATACAGAATACTTAAATATGGCTCTCATGCCTTTATATTCATTGAAGGTGGAAATGTCTTATAGGGGAGGGTCTATACGGTAGAGGAAAACTCTAAGGTATTTGAAACATAAGCATTGTCACTCTTTGCATGACAATTATGAACTAATTGAATAGGTTGTTTTTTTTTTTTCTTTTCCCTGTGTTGTATTATGAAGTGGCACAGCCATGTAGATTAAGAGGATTGCTGACTCCTCTGGAGATGTAGTTTTGATCCTATCCTTAGTACATTTTTCTGAAATATGCAACATATTAACCCAGTGGAAATGTGATAACTTGTAAATTCATGAGTCTATTGTAGAGTAAGGCATAAATCCTACTGATGGGGAGGGACTTGAAGGTAGGTTTGAGAGAGTATCTGAGCTAGGGGTTTGCTCCTGAGAGGGTCAGGTTGTAAGGCACTGAATCAACAAGCACTTCAGCATGTTCATAAGCCTGTTTGAAGCCAGCCAAACTCAGCACATACTTAAGAGCTTTACTGAGTAAAGGTGGGAACTAGTGTGTTTAGCTTTTAGCACATGCTTAAGCATTTTTTTTTTTATTTTTTTTAATAAACCAGGGCCTGAGTCGTATAAAAAAAAAAAAAAAAAAATTACACACACATGCACTGGCACCACATGCTAGACAGTTTATGAAGAGTAAGTTTTTCCACAACAGAATCAGCAGGAACTATTATTAAACGCAGTCATGTCAATAACGCATAGCACGGATCTGTGAGCCAAGTGGAAAATAGCTCTTGTGCTCAGTGATCTGCTCCGACAGGAAAATGGGACTCCCCAACACCAAAGCAAAATAGAGGCTACAGAGTAAATCTGATAAGTGGAAAGGGATACAAATAAAAACCCAGATGCTTTCCAGAGGGCATGTGAATATACATGAAGCTTCAAAGAATGATGATGATTAAAAAAAATAATTTAAAAAGTCTTTTTTTCCCCTCCACTTATCCCTTTTCAAGTGATTGCTGGTTTTCAAGGTGTGCAAAGGAACTCTGAGGGTTTTTTTGCTAGTGTACAGGCCTCTGTATAATGTCCTTGCTTGTCCTTTTCCTTGTTCTTTTATGTGTCAGCAATTATTGACCTCAGCCTTCATTTTTGATGAGCTATATAAAACATTAATAAATGATGAGGAAAAAAAAAATGTTGTGGTGCATGATAAAATCACCTGTATTACAAATAAAATGTTCACTTCTGGGATTGCCAGCTATTTTTACATTCAGTGCTCAAAGTGTTCAAACACAGTTGTGCTTTAAATGAAACAAAGAAAATCCATTAACAAATGGGGTTTTGTTAGAAATGCCTAAAAATGTTAGTTCTGCACCCAGGACTGGTAAAATACGAGTGGGAAAACTGTAAAGCTTCCTTTTGTGAAAACTGTAAGGGTATTTGTTATGTTCTGTTTTTAAATAGAGGATTTGAGACAATAAAGATAAAGGGAGAACTGCATTTCACATTTAGTAAAAGTAGACCAAGAGATGGGAAGAGAGGTTTTTACAGAATATGCCATTTCCAAGAGGGAATTATTGCTCATCCTTATTCCATGTGTGTGTTTGTCTAGCAGAAGTAACAGCATCTCTGTGAGGAATGCACCTTCTCCAGCACGTGGAAATCACAGACCCTGAGTTCAACTGAGCCTGTTGCTGTCCTTCTGTAAAATGTGTATCAAAAAGAAAACCATTAGACTGTCAATAAGATTACGCCTTGCAAAAAAACTGCATTTTTCTATGCTGTGGCAAGGCATCCTTCAGGATCTGGAGAAAGGCAAATAGTACTTGCTTTACACTTGGTTTGTTCTTTGGAGATTTGAAAGCTTGATTTATTCATCAGATCTCAGGCTGACCCTTTGCCACTGCTCAGTCTTGTAGTCTGTTAAGTACAGAAGGAAAGGACACGTATAAGTCTATTTTAGGACATTTGCAACAGCAAATGCTCTGGCTCCCAGCCCCTGGAGCAACCAGCAGTTGGTGCTCCTGCCTGGACCCGGAGGCACGGATGGCTGGAAGAGAAGCATAGAGATGTGACAGCCCCTGGACATCCAGGTGTGTGTTGCACCACCATAGATTCCTGAAGCTGAGACCATCTTTCTTACCAGAACTGCTCACCATCTTCACTGTTAGCTTCTTTCACTTCTCCTCTTGCATGGCAAGGCTTCTGGTATACAACTTCTTCCTTAACCTAGGACCTCCAGCTCAGAAAGAGACAGGAAGCAGTTGTGAAACAAAAGTAGCCTTTTTTAAAAGAAAAAAAAAAAAAAAAAAAAGAAAAAAAAGGGAAAAAAAGAAAAAAAAAAAAAAAGAAAAAAAAAAAAAAAAGGAACCAGATATATACTGTAGTCAGGGCTACCTAAATGAAAGGAGTCTTATCTCTCTGTCCCTTGCAACTAGAAGGGGGAGATAATGCTTGGATCCACAGATGCTTTTCCTTTTTTTTTTTGTCCATCCCTCACAGCTGGGTACAGAAAGGGAAACAAGCAGGAGGAATTCTGCTGGACACTCCTACCTCTTCTTTGCAGCAAAGATGGAAGTGGTTCAGACCTACAAATTCATAATACTCTGCCATTGCCAGAGCATGCAGTGAAGAAGTAGCCCTAAAGGGCACAATCTGGGGGGTTTATGCAGTGAGCCTTCTGTGGGACGTTATGGAAGTTATGCCATGAAATGGTTGGACTTGATGATCTTAAAGCTCTTCTCAACAAGAATGACTCTCTGATTCTGTGAAATAATATTGATTTTTTTTTTTTTTTTTTTTTGTGCGTGAACTAGAGGAGAGCTTTTGTGGATTTTAGACTGTGCAAGCAGAATAAAGGGCCTCGCAAAGGGCCACGTATGGAGCAGAGGTGAACACAGGCATACACCCTGAAAATCCATACACTTTCATTACTCATGCTTGATGGCTCAATTTGCTGCATTGTTGCTGTTAAATTTGAGTCAATTAGTCTTTTCCTGAGATCACAAACAATCTTGAAGTGTTTTATGTGGTCAAATGAGCAGCATTATAGTTAACAAAGTAAAAAAAAATGTTTTAACACAGAGTGGCTAAGTTTAGGCCCCTAAATCCATATATAGGTTCCTAAAAATAAGTCTGGTTCTCAGAAGGTCATCATTTTTTGAGAATGAAGCTAGTAATTTAGGTAGCTAGTTGTGAACTGAAATGCCTGAGTTTTGCCAGTTGGGCAGCAACATTTTTGACTTAAAACCAAACCTTTCTGCCTTTAGAGAACACATCCTTGCTGGAAGTGCAAGAAACTCGTATGTACAGATGCTCTGTTCTCAATTTTTCCACAAAGAAACAATGATTAAAAAAAAAAAAAAAAAAGAAAAAAAAAAAGTATGTGAGCTTTTTAAAGCTTTTTAAAGTAGAAGATAATTAATGTAAATCATTCCTTAGAAACAATACAGGCTTATTTTCACATTTGTTTATGATTAAGCTGCTTCCACAAAGTACTTCCACATGTATGCTAATTAGTTTTATAACAAAACCAACCATCCCACAATGAAGAGCGAAGACAAAAGTCTGATGAACCATGCCTTATTCAATCAACATTTATCTCCACGTTCCAGGCCAGTGGGGTCCCCTTCAGGGTTAGCTCCTGCTGAGCACCATAAGCTCCCATTGCTCAGCACCTGACAAAGTCAGAGATTTTTGGTGTGCTTGGGAGCAGGTCTCAAGCATCCTCTTGGTGAGCAGCAGGTTGTTCATTTGCAGGTGGTCATACACATTCCTCTGAAACACTTCTGAGTCTTTAGGCTCTGTTTCACAGTCCCAGACATGCAAGAGACAGAGTTGCAAAAAGTTTATTACTTACTTCATTGTAGGGTTAGCAGCATGAAATGCTCTGGTTCTTGCTTTTTGTTTCTTCAGTATCAAAACTAAGTTATTATTTTTTTTTTTACATTAGTCCAAACCATTTCCGTATCAAAAGCATGTTGATGCAGTTGTTACCACTGGGGAAATTGTATATTCTCAGCTTTTTTGCTTGCTTTTTCTGCCTTTACTCCACTCCTGCTCCTGGGACCTGCTGTGTGTAGGAAAATGTCTCTTTGTCTCACCCGTGACAGAGATGCTCTTGATGTACAGTGGAAAACACATTCAAATCTCATGTAATAAACTTCCATTTTTTTCTGAATTACTTTGTGTATACCATAATGAAGTATGGTTTTCTGTGGTTCTAATGTTTTTATTGTGTAGCTGAGTCTAAGGAGACAGCCAAGGATTTGATGGCAAGGAAACAGCAGACCTGCAGTAGACTGGTGTAGCCCATACTGCTGGCAGCAGCAGAGCAGACACACCTATATCCATGCTCACTGTTCCTGCCTGCATGCTTAGCTCTGCCAACATAACTATTTATGTCTCCACACTGTAAACTGGATCACTAAAATGACTAAGGTTAAAGATAGCTTCCTTTCTGGAGGGGTAATGAAAGGGCACTTTCTCCCCAGCCTTGCCCATGAAGTCCGTATTTCTTGTGACCAAGCACTTGGAAAACTGAGAAGCTCTTAGAGCCCAGCCTGGTCTCAAGGCCCTGCCCTTAAGTGCACTTTTCTTTCTGCACTTTGTCACTCTCCAAATTTCTGTCCTTTAAACCTGAGTCCCCAGCATCCAAGAGATATGTTGCAACATTACAAGAGATGAAGATGAGGATTTTCTTGAATAGTAACCAGAGAATGGAGTAACTGGTGAAAGCATAGATTTCACCTACATGTGGGCTACACACCTATCTGCAGGAGCAAGATGTAGTCTGGATGCTATCATTTAATTTTCTGTTTCCTCAGAGATTTTCTTTAGTTCTTTTGTCACAGCATCATTGTTTGAAGGACAAAGTCATACCTAGTTTTCTCAGGGCCAAGATAAGGGTCAAAACTATAGGAAAGAAAAAGTTATGGCTGATTTTTTTCTTAGGGTTTGGTATGTCATACTCATTGGTTGCAAATTTAAGACCATATCTGGGTCCTATAACTGCATCCCATCACCAGAATTTGTCTGATTTCTGTGTCCAGTGTGCAGAGAACATAATAGTATTTTGGTATTTTGATGGAGGTCAGTAATTGTTAAAAATCACACCACACAATTACTGCATAAACAAATCATATTTTAGATGCAGATCAGGATACAAGACTTCTTTTCAGAGTGAGGAATGATTCTGCCTTATCAGACATCTGTCGATACTGCTATTTCTGAAGTTCAGTGGATGCAGCATCACACATCCACTTTATTTTTTGTTGTCAAAGCAATTTCTTTTGCAGCTCTTCAGCTGCCTCTCCACTTTTTGTGCCTGGTGCTCTTTACTGTCAGTGACTGTGTGGACATGTTATTTCCAGCAGTGCAGCTTCTCTGCCAGAAGCAAGACAAAGCTCTGCAGAGCTGTTATGCTCTTTGAGCTGCCCATAGAAATGCTCTTAGCATCTGACATAGACCCAGCCCTTGGGGTGATTACAGCTTAACAAAGACTAATGTGGTACCAAATACTGCAAAAATAACTGGAAGGGGTAGTCTGCTTCACGTTTCTAGTTCAACACTGAAGGGTGCTCCAGGTGAAAGGTGAACCTAGCTCCTTGAGATTTGTAATGAGGTGAATCCAGCATCCATTCACTTCAGGCAACTTGCCAGATCCAAACCTGTGGCAATTTGTATCAGGACTGCTTGGTTGAGAAAACTGCAAGATCATTAAAGGGTTGAATTTGCATCTATGGGTTTTTGAGTGATTAGAGACCACAGAGATGAGTGCTAAGGTCGAATAGAAATTTAAGTCACAGTACTTCCACCTTGAGAAAATCATGCAGAGGATGTGAGAATGGAGGTGAAGGAGAAACCTTTCAGGATAAAATAGACAATGGCAAAGGGGATTTCTGTATAACAAATATTGCATATGTATTTAAAATTTTATTCTTATCTACATGCACTTGTGTATAAAGCCTTTCCTGACACAAAAACTCCTATTGTTAGTATACTTTGAGCTACTTCCAAAGCAGCATAAATCAGGGGAGATGGAATCCACATATGAAGAAGAGGTCGGGAGAAAGGTACACAGGTGAGACCTGTTTGTGTGACACTGTGGAGATGTACTTCCACAGGCTGTGACACTTGAGAAAGGGGGCAAAAAAACATCTGAAGTTCCCACCTGCAGTTTATAATCTGAAATGTGAAGGACATTTTATCATCAGCAGGAGAATTCCTCATGGAGCTGCAAACATCCCAAGATTGTGCTCTCACTGTATATGCCATAACCATACCACTTCCATATATAAGCACCTCTTAGTCTGGAAAGAGCATTTCCCTTGGCTTCCTTCTGGAAAAGTATCCAAATATGATCTTCTACTGGAAGATCAAGTGAGCTCTTCCACTCGATCAACATAACAAAAATAGATTAAAGTTTTACTTCATTCCATACAGGCAGAACTTCACCTGAATAAAAATAACTTTTTGACCCTTCACTAGATTTTTTTGTGTGGGGGCTGGCTTTTTTTCCTTTTTTGGGTTTGTTTTTAGGAATAAATTTTGATTTTGAAGATGAATTTCCTAGCAGAAATTTCTACAGAGATTTTTTTTCTTGAAGATTTAAATATTAGCCTCAGTGTATAGACTGATGTACACAATAGGATTCCCATTGTAGCTCAGAATAGTTTTAGTCTGCTACACATTATTGGAAAAAAGCTGGATTAAGGCAGGCACAACCTTGGAGCAGATCAGCCAAGGAAGGTTGTAAGGGTGCATTTTCAGAGTGATGAATAGTGATTTAGCCACACGATGGCCATTAGTATAAATCACTATGCACCACTTTTAAATATAAACCCTAGAGTCACTTTCTTAAGGAATGTCACAGAGCAGTTTCATAGAGCAAGTCTGAAAACCCTTTATATCACAAATATTTGCATTCCTAACTCTTTGCACAACTGCTGATTATTTAATTGAAAGGTCTTGGGCAGTCTTCACAAGTGCTTTTCACTCTATCCTTTATATTTGAAGTCTAAGTCTAAGCTTCAGGTAAGACTTTAAAAGAGTGGTAGTGTTATATATTTTTCTGTTTGCCTTTGTTCAAGGATGTAAATTTCACAGTTTTCAGTTGTATGTTTGCAGGTATTACTGGTGAATACTTGGACATCTTTCTGAACAGACTTAAGGCAGAAGATAAGAAAATACGACTATTTAAAATGGAACAAAAATTTTAATTTTTTTAATCTGCTTAGTGATTAAAAATCCTAAACCTAAATCTTTTATTTCAAAATAAACTGCTATCCACTTTTAACTAATAATACATTTAACTGCTTGACACATCAGCTGGAATGATTAAATTATGTAGCAGTAGAGATATCTCGGGAAGCAATGACAGGTGGTACAAACCTACTAACAGTAGTTTGAAATAGTGGAGGGGGGAGGCATTTTCAAATGTCAAGACACCAGAATCAGCCTCACTGCTTTCTTGTGAAATATGGATTCTGGTTCACAGACTTGTTTGCCATCCAATCACCATTCCTTGTCTTTATTGCACCCTGTTTGGACTGAGAAGTGTGTGTTTGCAATATGCCTGTACTCAAACAAGGCTGAGTACAGGTAGGAACAAATCATAGTTTTGCTTTTCCCTGTGTCATTAGAAAGATACTGGAGAGAAAGTGCTTTTGCAGGACATCACACCTCACTTATTCTGAAAAATGTAGATCTCACCTGGAATGAACAGAAAGCCCTAATGATAAGAACATCTGAGTTTCATTTCAGATCAGCCTACAGAGAGAGAAGGGCAGGTGGGAAGAGCATCATATTTGCATTTCTTTCCCTGGAAAAAAAATATAGTTCAGGATTTCTTAGCTAATCCAGACCCCCTGGGCATTTGAGAGTGTTTTCTGGACCTTTTAACCGGGCAGTGAGGTCTAGCCTGTGTCAATGCTAGCCTGGGACCATGCTGAGAGTTTGAATCCCAGTAGAAGTAATCTCTGTCCTCCTTCTTCCTCTTCTAACACTGCTGTTGAGGGAGAGCTGAAAGTCAGTTTCTTCTCAGTATTTTGTCATTCCAGTAGACATGTATACATATGATATGTTTGAGGTTCATCTCTTGATGGAAAAGGTTTTTTTGTGCCATTTCTAATTACAGCAAGTATGAGAAAACTGTTCCCACTAAGATGTTGAGACATTCATAAGAAACATCTCTAGAGTCACTTGTAGAAGTGCAAAGTCACTGAGGGCTGGCCCTAGGTACAGATGTTGGATATATCTGGTGCACTGCTGCATTTTACACCACTGCCTCTTTAACAAGAAATATTCAGACAAACAAATAGGGGTCAGTCCCACAAAACTCTCTTGAAGAGCCACTTATGCTTGCAGATGTTTCAGGATGTCTATTGCTGTTGATGCACAACATAAAGAAAACACTCAGCCAGGCTGAAGATGTCAGTCCTGATGAGGGCTGGGGGATGATAAGAAGGTGCAAGCTGGAAGTTTATTGAAAGGCTCATGTGTCTAAATGCTTAAAGAACATTATGCTTCCTTCAGGGTTTGACTAACCTTTCCTGGCTGGCTGTTTGCTGGTTTTGGAGCCACCGCGTGCCCACCAGGCAGTTGGATGTCTAGATGCTTCAGGCTGAACCATTTGAAATGTTTAGTACAAAAGTGTTGGACTGATTTCTCCAGGACATGAGTGTGATCCAAGCTGGGTTTTCCATGCTCAGTATTAAACATTATAGTTTCCTTTTCAACGTGGAGCCTTTTTTTACATAACTCAGTTCATTCAGCCTTTTGAATCACATGGTTCTGAGAAGACCCCTGGTCCTTGTGGAATTTAAAAGTAATTATTCCATTCCTCTAATGGGACAGGAAGAGACAAGTCTGGTGATTCATTTCCTATACTCTTCACTGGTTTTCCTCCTCAGAGGCAAGGGCAGAACCACTCCTCCTTCCCCTTTGTGCAAGGCTTCATCTCAGTCTCATAAATGTTTAGCACCAATGACCTCCAGAAGAAGTAGCCCCCCAGAGACTTCCCTCTTGGCAGGAAAACCATGTGCTCTCATGAAAACATTAGATACGGCACATCTTCTGGATTTCTTTTCACAATTAATCAGATTCAGATTCTGTATAGGTAGGTTTCCCAATTAATACCAGACAGCTTTGATTTCTAGCATTATTTTTAGAAATTGCCGATCAAAAATATTATTTTTCTCAAGACATAAAGAGGAATTGAATAGGCCTTCAAGGAGTTCTAAATGATTGGAAAGATCCCTGTCTACATGATAAGAGAAAAATACTACTTCTCTGCAATGCAAGTTATATATTTAGTGGTTTCTCTACAAAGAAAATATAGTCTATTAATCATGTCAGAATACCTCATTTAGTTTAGTTCTTTATGTCTGGCAAACCATTTAGCTTAAACTAAAATTTGTAAGCATCCTTTTTATGTTTGATAGAATGATGTGTTTCAATGTCAAAAAAATCCATGATTTTATGTTTTTTTAATTTTTTTTTTTTCCAAATTGAAATTCCACAGTGTTCCCTTTAAAAATAGAAAAACAGAATAAACCATTTGTTGCTTTTGAAAGGAAATATTCTCATTAGCCTCACTAGGCTCTGTGGTTCCCCACAGGTTCACCTGGCAAGGCATTGAAGAGCTTGGGACCTTGGAGGCACTGGAAACTTGGTGAATGTCTTTAGGATCCGCGAGCCAGAACTTCAGAGCTCTCTTTTGGGCAGGTTCTTAAGAAGTGCATAAAAACTATAAGTCTTCAAGACTGCGGGTTTGGTGCACTGAAAGGATTCCAGCATCTATTAGCTCTTGAAATTACACAGCTGGGCACATCACCAAGGAGAGAGGCTAAGGCATTGGTTGGTTATCTGTGATGAGGGAATGATTTCCCTCAATAGGTATGGTTGGTATTAAGTCAGAAAGCAGAGTAGATCTACTGAAACCAAAAGAAAAATCTGGAAAATGTGTAAATAGGTGTACTGACCACTGATTAATTTTGGTGGCAGATGGTGTCTGGCCATCAGAGCAGTGAAGATCTGAAAAACATTTTGAATTAACAGCAACAAGCTCTAAAAACCCCTCCTCATTAGTTGAGCACCCTGGTTCTCTAATGGAATGCCAATATGGCAGCAGGGGATGGACTTGATGAACTCAGTGAACCTGACACTCTGTGTCCATCAAACTACATGAGTTTCTCCAAAGCAGCATTTTCCTGTGATGCTGTTGTCAGATTTCCAAATCTCAATTTAAATGCCAGTTCTGTGGATGAGTCTACAGGGTGGTGACAAATGGGTAAAGAGAGTTCAGTAGACAGTGTCTACTTTAGGAGGAGAACCTCGTTGGAGAGTTAGGAGACTTGATGAAAGCTTTCTGGTGTGATAGTGGTCTTTATAAAGTCTTCTATATGAAGTCATGTGGAAGTTGGTAGGCCTGAATACCATTGCAAGCAAGTGTTCAGAAAAGCCAGATTTGTCAGAATTCTTCCCCAGAAAAAGGTCAAACTGTAGTACTTCCCAAAGTTCTGTTGGCTTGCCATCTCTATGCACAAATTGCAGATGCTCTGTGTCATGCAGTCCTGGGAACTTGATAAAGAGCTCTCTCATCCACTTCTGCCTATGTGTTTTTGTTTAATTTCACAGGAAATAATATGTGGGCAGTGGAAAGGAAAGGTGGAGTCATCCTAATGTGGCTTCAGGTACAACCTGGCTGGACACCCAGATCAAGGATATGGAAAATAGTCCACAAAACCACACAGCTTACATGTATACAACAGGAATTGTGTATCCATTTCAGTAGGTCATACATTTCACCTCAGTATTCATAAGGTTGTTTTGCATTAAACCTCTTCCCTCCCAGAGGAATATTAAGGAATAATTGGGGTACCTCAGACCTATCTTGGAAATATTGCATCATTAATTGTGTCAGTGATATGCCTTGAAAGAATTTCTAACTCCTGGGCCAAAATAATATATTTTTTTTTCAATACCTCAATAGTAAGAATACATTTCCTTAACCTCTTGAGTTCTCTTTGCCTTTAATACTGTCAGGCAATGGAATTAATCTTAATTATTTGGTCATGATTTCACCTGGAATTTTTTGTTATTAATTTAGAATTTCTAGGATGTCCAACTCTCTCCATTTGTGACCAAAAGAAAATAATAATACAGCTGTGTGAAAAAGACTCAATAAAATAGTTTTAACATGAAAACCTTGTTTATTTATGATATAAACCCAGCTCCACTCAGATTAGGCATTCAGAGGAAGAAAGTTTCCAAATCTGAGGTGCCCTAGTTTGCCAGTCAAGTCCAGAGGAGATGTTTCATTGAAATTACAAATCTAACAGTACTGGAACTGGAAGAGCCTTAACAGCCTACATAAATTACTATTACACTCTCCATAGTGTAGTTCATTCTTTTAGAGCCTCTGTGTGACAGACACTTGTGGAAAGAACTTTTCCATTATTATTTCCCTTCCCTCAATGCTTCATCCTTCTCTGGAGTGCCCTGGATATACTGGTGTTAAACAGAGGGGCACACCAGTGTGCCCTGTTAACCTTTCTGTTTCATTTTTTCTGTCATGCCTTTTCCTCTTATCAGACTATTCCCAAATTTGACAAGCAGAATTGTTCAGGACTACCTGATGTTCTCTGGAGTTACACATACAAATTAAAGTTTGTCTGGGAATGTATTCAAGTAATCGATGATGAACAGTAATAGTAACTGGAAGGGCTCCACTGCAGCAGTAAACACCTATGATCACAGTGCTGATGGTTATGGAAATGGTGAGGGAATATGGATTCTTCAAATCTAGAGAAGAAGAAGCTGAAGGGAAACCTTATTTCTCTCCTCTACAGGTACCTGAAAGGAGGATGTAATGAGGAGGGGGTGTTATGTCTTACACGTAACTGGTAATAGGACAAGACAAATGGACACAGATTGTGTCAAGGGAGGTTCAGACTGGGTATCAGGAACAATTTCTTTACTGAGTGATGGGCCAGGCATTGGAAGAGATTGCCCAGTGAAGTGGTAGTCACCATCTCTGTAGACTGTAGCACATGAGGATAAGGTTGTGTTGGCATGGTGGTGTCGGGTTGATGGTTGGACTTGATAATCTTAGAAGTCTTTTCCAGCCTTAATTTTTCTATGATTCTATTACTGAAACTTCTAACAACCAAGGCCACCAAATATTTTCAAGCTGCTCCCCAAGCAAGGTGAATGAGGTGTTTGATCAAGTCAGTTCAAAAGGCTTTGGAGGTTTCTTTGTTTCTCCTTCTACATACATTCTTTTGCAGTTGGGAAAGCTTCTGATTTTTTAATATTCAATAAATCTTAGATTAGGAGACTATTTAAAACAAAACAAAACACAAAAGAACCTAGTGCAATGACACTTCTAGTGCAATGACTTCTCTGAAGTCAGCTTGGAAGCATTATGCTCTTTCCTAAGTTAACTAATATGTTATTTAGGGCAAGAGCACCCATTATTGGCTAAAAATTAGCCATATTAGATGTTCCAATAGCTTAACAAATGAACAATGAGAGAGTTAAGAAACTGGTTTTGTTTTCTTTTGGTGTTAATAGTGTTAACAAGAAATGTTTGTTCATATTTGGTTTAGACCAAATTCTTAGTTGTAGTGGAAGTAGTTTAGATGAATGGGAAGGATAGTGGCAGGTTAATTAATTAGTTGGGGGGTTTTTTTGGTTTTTTTTTTGGTTTTTTTTTTAGCTGAAGCCAAACCAAACCAAACCAAACCAAAAACCCAGACTTTTGAACAATTTGATGCAGTTTTTATTCTCTGTATTACACTGTGAAATCCTTAAGAGAGCCATCTGTCAGTCTGTGGTCACTGAATATTCTTGAGCAGCTCCTTGAGACCATGGGTCAGAGCACAACTGGTCATAATGTTTTATAGTAAGTACTTTCTTGATTACTTTATTGGTGAAGAATGTTGATGTCACTGTGGTGAAACATTTTTTTTAAAGTGTCACATTCAATGCCACTAAAGATAAAAGAACACTGAAAGGCAGAATTGTGATAATGAAGTGTTTGAAGTGTTCTGGTTTGACAGTCCCACAACAGGATATTTTGATGTATCATTTCAAACTGATTTTAAACTTTCATTTTAATAAACTGTTTAATGTGAGCTGAAACAATGAAAGTCATAATGAAATGTTCACCAAAAAAAAAAAAGGTAAAACAAAATAATCTTTCTTGACCCTTAGTACTTTTTACAAATAGCATTTATAAAAGGTCTCTTAGTAATCATGTATCACTAAGTGCTAGTGTCTGAAACCATGACCACAGAGAAGAATGATGTAGATGATGTTTAACTCCTATTCACAACAATGCTTATGTTTTTTGGTCAAAATACTGTTATGTGCTGGAAATACCATACTATTAGACTCTAAAGCATTTGAAATCACATCAGTATTCAAAAATGGCAATTCCAGTGCTCACCCAGCTTCGAAGCTCTTTTGATTGCAACTATTATTGCAACCAGCCCACCTTTGCTGGGTGGTTCTCACTTCCAGTACAAAACAATAACCCCATGGTTGACTTTCTGGTTCTAGAAAAAACACATGGAAAGAATGATTTATCTTATCAGCTTCCTGGTGTTTAGTACGTTCTATATCAGTCAATTTTTGTTTGTGGACTTTGACATACTGATTAGGCAAATTACCACATTTTCATGCAGATATCTTCTACATGCACGTTTTAAAAAATAAAATATCTCTTCTGTAGAAGAATACTGAGCATTGTGGTCATATACGTAGTGCATGGGTAAGTTTAAAATGACTTCTGGATATTTTAGTACCCAGGATCAAATACAGCTGTGGGATAAATGTCTTATTCGATACCCTTTGGTATGTATTTTACAACGCAGTACATAGCTATCAGCATCCCAACCCTTTGCTGAATCTCATATATTGTTTCCTCTCCAATCTCTTCACATGTCATAGAACTACAAAATCATAGAATGGTTTAGGTTGGAAAGGGCTTTAGAGATCATCTATTCCAACCTCCCTGCCCTGGGCAGTAATGCCTCCCACCTAGATAAGGTTGCTCAAAGTGTCATCCAACCTGGTCTTAAACACCACCAGAGAAAGGGCATCCACTTCTCTGGGCAATTTGTTCCAGTCTCATCACTTTTGTTGTGAAAAACTTGCTAATATCCAGTCTTAACCTATTCTCCTTCCGTTTAAAATAATTTCCCCTTGTCCTATCACCAATCTTATGAAAAGTCCCTCTCCATCCTTTCTGTGGATTCCTCTCAGGTACTGGAAGGCAGCTCTGAGGTTCCCTCATGGAGTCTTCTCTTCTTTAGGCTAAAAAATCCCAGCTCCCTCATCCTCTCCTCAGCAGAGGTGTTACAGCCTCTGGAACATATTTGTTGCCCTCTAGGCTCATTCCAAAAGATCTGTATCCTTCCTATGGTGAGGACACCAGACCTAGACACAGTATTTGAGGTGCAAGGTAGAGGGGTAGAATCTCTCTTGATATGCTGGCCATGCTCTTCCTGATGCATCCTAGGCTAGGGTTGGACTTCTGAGTTGCACGAGCACACTGCCAGCTCGTGTTGAGCTTCACTTTGACCAACACCCCCAGGTTTCATTTCCTAATTTGCTGTTGCTCTCTTCTTATCACTGTCAGGAAGCTGAGGAGGAAAAAAAACTCAGCAAAACAGAGCTTAGTACCCTTATTTATTTCTTGGGAACTGCAATAAAATGCCATGGTGGTACCTGTACATCACTGACCTCCAACAATCTGTCGGTAATGTAAAGACCTTTTTTGCAGAGTAACAATTGTAAAGGGTTGCTGGCAATCTGGAGCTGAAGAAACTTTTGTCAAAATACCAGACCTTATTCTTGAGCATCTGGAAAGCTTGAGGAAATTTTCTGTGCAGCAATTTCCACTTTTTTAACTACAGGCAGTGGTTGCTTATTCTTTATTGTTGCATGGTATTATAGTGTGAAATAATGCTATCTTTTCTTTCTTATTCTGTAAATTGAAGGTAAAGTTTTGACTTGTTTGCAAACATTTCGATACAGAAAATTTGGATTTGAGAGATAACAGCCTTTAGATTCAAAACTGCTTAGACATCATGATGAAAGGCACCTCTGATACAAGATTTTTGAGATAATGCACTCTGCAATTTCTTAGAGGATGAACGTGTATTTCCTGTTTCACAACAATATGGTTTGGAAACTGCCAGATAGACAGACAGATTTATGTTGCTATTAGATGTTTTAGTTTTCTGTGGCTTAATGGTATTATTTTTATTCTTTTCTTTAGGGAGGCACTTTATTGTTTTGTCTTGCATTTCCTATAAATGTGTGTACAGGTACTGAATCAAAAAAATAATCAAGGACTTTAGGACATATTTGGTTTTGTTCAAACTGACATTGATAGCTCCTTCTTTTTCTTGTCTCTTGCTATTTAAATAACATTTGGAGGTATTATTTGCTTAAAAGGAAGTGCTCCTTCTTTCAAAGTGGTAGAAGAATGAAACAGAAAAAAATTTTACCTCACTTGAGCTCTAAACTCAGCTTCCATTAGGAGAGATTGTAGCCAAAAATAAACATGGATTTCTTTTTTCTTAAAACCTTAAGCATTTTACCGTACAAACTTCAAAAGAAAGCTGCTTAAATGTGAACCAGCCTTGTGTTTTTACCAAATTTTAAGTAAAGAAAATGGAGGGGGGTCTTAACAATGCTTTCCATGAACTTTTAAAATTTGTGGAAGTTCCTACAGGCCTTTGGAGTATATGGACCATACTCTGCAACCTGTAGAAGCCATAACAACAGCTCAGGGCTATCATATTAAACCTGTTGGTAAACTGAGAAAAAAACAATAAAATGTTAAATATATATAAATTGTATAAACCATAGTGTACTATAGAAGAATACATTCAGTGTCTGCATTTTAACTTAATATGTCAAATTTCTGGTTTATTTGTGTCATTCAAGAGAACAAATTAGTACATGAGAGGTATTAATATAATAAGAAAGCAGATCATATCCCATGGATCATCTCAAGTCATTGTTGCCTTTTAAGTGTGTTCCTGGATTCTTCTGACTGACACCAATTTTGCAATCAGTGACAAAAACAGGCACACACAAGTGTCACATCTGCAGGAGAGAGGCTACACTTTTTTTGCAAGATTTGGAGGATGCAAAAGAAACACGTGGTGGCATTTGGGGCATTTTTCTCATCATCAAACCACACCAAAATAAACAACTACATTCCTGTTCTGACTGGTGTCCAACCACCAGGACCTTTGCCCAGCCCTGGATGTGCAGAGGCTCTCACCAGTTGGTTACACTGCTTAGAAACCTCTCCTCCCATGCCATGTTTTGTTTTGTTGGTTTTTTTTTTTTTTTTTTTTTTTTTTTTTTTTTTTTTTTTTTGTCTGGATTTCCACCATATGCAGCAGTATGATTAATATTCCAGGCAAGAGTTCATAAAATCTTTTTTTGCTTCTTCTTTGTGCCTTGTGACTGACATCACTTCAAGGGTGATTTTCCTATGGGCACGATGAGGACGTGCCACACCAAGTATCAGCTTCAGGAACAAGCAATATAAGTACTCTAATGAGATGGGTCTTTGCAGAGCCTATAATTGGTGACAAGGCATGGCAGCTTCGTATCAGACAGGGATGTACACCACAGGGCTTATTAATGAGGATGGAACATCACAGCTGAGAGCCTTCCAGTCACTACTAGTCAGAAGAATGTAATATATGCTGCATGTTGTTACTTTGCCCAGTGCCTCCAATTTGCATCACAAAACCTTTAGGTAGGCCAATTCAAGTTAATGCAGGATGGGATTCTGCTGCTTCTTAGATGGATTATCAGTGCCATGGCCTGCAATCCATCATTCCTGATCCCAGTTCTCATAGAAGGCAGCAACAATCATCTCAGCTTTCAGATCTGCTCCCTTTAATTGGGTCAGTTTAGTAACCCTCCTTGTATTAAAGTCATCTTGGAAAAAGATGTAATATTTTCAGATATGAAGACCTAGAAACTGGCCATAGAAAGATTTGATTGTAGATCAAGAAATAGGATTTTCATCACGTTAAGAAATCTTCATGGAAATGTATGTGGAACAAATAATGAGATAAAATGAGTAACAAAGAATTCTGCAAAGATACTCCCAAAGCAATAAGGAATCTGATAGAAAATGTGTTACTTAAATTGTTCTTTTTGGAAAAAAGACTGATTATTAGTGGGTTTGTATATTCTGGGTTTGCCTTTCATGTACTTTTAGTACTAGTAAGAAAAACACACCCCTTTTTGGAACCACAAAAAAAAACATTCAAATGAGTGGAATTTTGGTTAGACAGATAAGATTTTTCCTACTTTGAAATAATAATAAATGGCTGTGTAAAGAATGTGGTTATTTTGTGGGTTTTTGTTTTGTTTTTTTTTTCCCTGAGGGACATATTAAGAGAGATTTCATGTAAAGAGAGGCGTTCACCCTGAACATGTTGACTTTGTGAGTTACATTGCTTTTCATGTCTTGAAGCAATCCTCCACATATTACCTGGCATGAACAGAGTTCTGTAGGAACTGTATTAGCATCATGAGGGTTTTGTGTCAGTCATGGAAAACTTTGTTAAAGATGTGTCCCTGCCTCAGCACAAACATTCCCACAGCTTGCTTCATAAGCAGTGTGTCTCCAGAGTGTTGTCAGATACATAAAAAATGTTTAAAAGTAAGTTTTCACTGGAAATATTGGGGTGGTTTTTTGTTTGTTTTGTTTTGTTTTGTGTTCAAGAAGCTCTGTTGCTGAAGTGACACCACTTGTGCCATGAACAGAGGAGGAGTCTGCCAGGCATCAAGCCACTGCACTGAATTCCTAATAGTGACTAAATAACACTGCAGGCTCAGCCTACCAATTTATCTTCCTTTGCTGACACTGGCTTTTCATCCAGTAATTCAGAAGAATTACAGCTGATGCCAATGTTACTTGTTTGTGGAGAGTTTCATGGACAAAGTACTGAATATCTCACTTTATCTAAAACATTGATTCACTGAAGGAAGTGGAAGATCTCTCTTTTCTGCCAGTCTAGCTTTCACTTATCCCTTTTCTTCGAAGCTAACACATGCAGATTTAACACTTTTTTTTGTGTCTTAATGTTCAAAATAATGACCAGGGAACTCACAGTCCTTTAAGAGGCCAGATGTGGAAATGCTTGTGGTAAATCCACATAATAAAAATCTCTCAGTTCTTCTCCTGGAAGCCAATTTTTTTTTTTTTTTTTCTGTTAGCATTTTAAGTTTTTACTTTATTCTTCTAATTACGTCTGCGTTCTTGTTGTCTAACTTCTCTTATGTTTTTAGCTAATGCATGATCCTTATGCCTTGCAAGCTGTTTTTAAAATACAGCCAGTGGCAGAAGTGCAGTGTTGTGATCTAATGTTGCTTGGAATTTGACATAAATTTCTAGAAAAAAATCTGATTATTTTAAATTGACTTTTTCATTGAATAATTTCTCAGTATTCTAATGAATTATAATAGAACAGTGCCATTATCCTTTATCTCAAGTATCAAAAGCAGTAGAAATGAATCCATTGACTCTAAAGGACTTTGATTAAAAAATTGTAATTTTGCAGAGCTAAACCCACATTAAATAAGTTTGAAGGAAACATCAAACAACTTGCAGTTTATTGTGAACACTCACTGAAATAAAAGGGTTATGTGTAGCCTTTTAAATGTTGCTACTGCTTTTTTGTCTGTTTGGGCAGGGGTAGGGCAATACTCAGGTACCAACAAAGAGGGAACACAAACAAATCATGTTGCAGTAGACAATACAGCTGATACCTTAAAAACTTTGAAAGCATTCATTACAGCTTGGTTCCTGCTTTTTTAAATTATTCCTGGAAGCCTTTGAAGGGCACGTTTTTCTCCATCAGGTTGTAGGGTATTGCATGAACAGAATGTAGATGCATGCCAACACCATGAGGAAATGATCAGGGGGCTGTCAAGCCACTTGGTGCAAAGACCTGTAGGTCATGTCACAGGACAGAGAAGAGCCACCAAGACCCAGAAAAAAAAATGGAAAAATGATCCATCTGTTCCTTGGGCTGACCTGATAAACAATGTACACACACACAAAGACCCACAACCAAAAACACCAACAATGCAACTATGAGCTAAAATTATTGTGGTTTTGCTGGTGGGCTTTAAACTGGCCCATTCTGATATTTTACCATTATGGCAAAAAGATCCTGTAATGAGAGTTTTAAGTTCTTGGCAGCCCAAAGTGGAACTTGATTATCAACAGCAACCTTAACTTTGCTAAATGAGGACCACATTTACAAATGTGCTTATAACTGGGCAGTTTCCATAATGAAAGTGCTGGCCAGGTTTTCAAATGCTCTTAACCCCCTCTGTATGTCCAACAGGCTCAGCTGGTTTGTAAAAATCTGGCAGCCATTGCTGCCTTCCACTGCTTCTGAAAACCAGTGCTGTTATAAAACGGCCATCCACCTTTTTCCTTTTTTTTTTCAGCTATAACTTGGAGGGGATTTTTCTATTTTCTTGTTTCAGTTCTCTTTCTGTCATAGCAATAACTGTTAACTGAACACTGGCTTTGTTTCAGAAGGAGATAAAACTTTTGGAGCTTTTTTTGTGAGTCTGCTAGCTCACAATTGTTCAATTGTAAGGGCATATATTTTTCTTTGCTAAACAACTGCTTGATAACTGATGGTAATCCACAAAGTTGTGATTTTGCAGTCTGCTTTGCTGGTCCAGTCCTCTGGATTTCATATGACCCTTGCTGAAAGTCAGCATGGTTCTTACAAGGGTTCTCTTGTATAACTTCAAGTGCAAAGCAAACCCATGCCTCCATGAGGTATTTGAATTATTGAAAAGATACTAATATGAGTAGTAACATTTTGTTACAGTATTTATAGATCATAGGAATGCCTCAAATGTTATAAACAAAATATTTTAGATTTTTAAAAATGACATATTTTAAAAAATTTAATTTACTCAGTAAAATTATGGTGGGACAACCAGGCATTTCACTAGTTGTATCTTCTCTTTTAGGTGGAACTTGATTTTCTTATCTGAGAAGACAGTCATGCAGCATGGGAAACAGCTGCAGTACCACAGCAGAAAATGTTTATGTCACTGACAGCATGAATTTATTTTTATAATTTTTAAAATAGAGAGGATTTTCAATAACTTATTCATTACAAATTGACACTTGAGGAAGGATTCAAGAACTGATTGAAATCTTCAACTTAATAGTAGAACTGATTTTTTGCTGTGGGGTGGATGTTTGTTCTTGTTTGTTTCTGTTCATTTTGCAGTTCCTATTCTGAACCTATGAACTCATCTGAAGGTTTTTTTTTTTTTTCATAGAGCATTTCACTCAGCAAACTCTGTAGCAGAAGGTGTTTGCTTGACTCATTTGGACCATGGTCTTCCTCTCCTAGACATATCATCTATCAACTAAACATTTATGACTGCTGAAAAACAGATTATCCTATAAGTAAATAACCCACTCACCCAGTAATAGAAAAATTAATAGAAAATTAACCAATTTATGACAATTTGTAACATTTTTTACACCTGCCTCTTCTGCATCAATAGAAAACACAGCCTGGTAATCTAGAGACAGGAGAGGAAGAAATAGAAGAATCAAATTAAAATTTCATGAATATCATGTCCTGAGCACAGGGTTTAATGCCTAGAAATGTGACTTCCAGGAGACTTTTTAGTTTTCTTTATTTATGATTTAGATAAGTAGGAACAAGCTCAATAAAAAGGAATACTCTTATACCATTTTAACTTTGCTCATGCCAAATTATGCCTCTGCAATTCTGCTCAGAGCTGACAACAGGCTAAATGAAAAATATATAGCTTGAGTGATTAGGAGAGAGAGTCCCACTTTCAATTTCTCCCATCCAGATCAGTTTCTAACTGTGTCCTGCAGTGATGACAGGCCAGGCAGGACTTGTCCTCTCTCAGAGCAGACTGCCCTGGCTTTCTGCAGGCACCTGGCAGAGATGCATTTGTCAGGAGAAAATGACTCTGTGCTGAGGAAGGACTTTAGTGACTGGACAGTTGAATAAAAGGCTTACATTGCTTGAAAGAAAATGATGATGACTCCTGGTAGCTCTACATTATTAAAAACAAAGAATATTCAATGTGGCAGGCTCCCACATGTCATTGGATCATTGTCTAGAGTAGTGAAACACCAGAATTTTTTTTATTTTATTTTTTTTATTTTTTTAAACGTAGAAAACTATCCTTTACTAGTAACACTTCTTTGTGCTGTATCTCATTTGGTGGCACTTAAGCCTCTTTGTCTACTTATCTTGGGAATTTAGCCATATAATATTCAGACTGCAAAATCCTCCTTTGAGGCCAGGACTTGGATATTGCAATACTTAGCACTGAAATATTTGCATATGGGGGAGGGAATGGGTGATATCTTTTTGGTTGCTTTTGAAAGAAAAACACTACCAAAAAAAAAAAAAAAAAAAGTCTTAAATCACATAGCCACTACTTGAAAGCAGATGAACCAAATCTTGTGAATTTCTCAGCTTTTGGCAGTTATATTAGGTTCTGAGATTTGATATAGAGGGTCTTCTGTCATCAAATTTATCACATCCATCACTGAATGTATCCAGGGAATTAGAACTTTGAAATAAAAGTTTTCCCACTCCCTGGTCTTCTTCTGTGCAGAGAAACATTCTTGTGCCTTTTTAGGAATACAAATAAGATCAAGATAAGCAGTAAGAGGCAAAGTCAGGATAGAGCTTTGTCCATGAACGTGAGATAAGAAACTAAACTCAACATTTGTGGTGGCAGTTGCTGGAATTTATGTGGAAGTTTTCCCACCTTTAATAGTTATTGAAAAATGTCTCAGATAACTATACAGATGTAAAGCTTTCAGGTAAATTACAAACTACATAGAATGAACTCAGGTTTCAAATCCTTATTGGATTGAACATGGTATAACTAATGCTGGTTTCCTCAAGACACTCTCCTTCCTTTAAGCTCTTTGTTCTATTTCCTGTGACTTAATCAAAATCTCTTGGCACTCAAAATACAGGCAGCTGTGCAGACCTAGCAGTTCAGATGAAGTACCTGTCAACATGGGAAAGTTGGTTTTCCTTGCCCTTGTTAGGTCCTGTAATTTGCTTCTCTGGGTAGAAAAGGAGGTGGGGATCAGGCAAATTGGCAGGAGCTGCTCAGCACTGGTTCCAGAGTGGTTCTGCTACAAAAGAAAGGAAGGGATACAGAGACAGAGAAGGGGAAGCAGATACAGAAAAAAAAAAAATCTTACATTTCCTGTCCGTGGAAAAAAAATAAGTCTGAAAACTAATAAACTTCAGAATTCTTCACTAGTGTCAGGGATAAATGTTTGGGTTACAGTAGTCTCCTTTGGCTAACCAAAGCCCCTGAAGCCCCGTTGCATGTCCTGTACAACAGCTCTCACTGCTCCTCTGCTTTTTTAGTGCTCTGTTCCTTTCTTTTGGAAGTTTCTGATCTCATAAAAGCCCCCTTGGGAAGCAGCAGGGTTGTACTCTACATAATGATATTATTTTACGTACTATTATTTCTTTCAGTGCTATTCTGTCCTTGGATTTCATGTAACATGGAAAGTCTGATGCTATACTTTTGGAGAAACAAGCAACAGTAAGACCTCTGTGCCCTAAACACCTTCAAAGTGAAGGTGAAGAGCAACTTCTTCTCTCAAAGCACTCAGCATTTCCACAGGAAAACAACAAAATCCTCAGAAAGCAATTATTTTGCTGGCCCTGAGGCCCACAGTATTCCTGAAAGTGGGAGAAAAGAGGCTCCCTGGGACTCTTAGCTGTGTCGGCTGAACTGTAAGTCTCAGGGTCTGATGGATAACAGCACTGCTTACAAAGCCTCCTGCTCTAGAGCCTGTTATTGAGGTAGGTTTCAGCATCATTGCATCATGTCTCTTATAATTAGGAAAGGCAGGTCTGGAGGGCAGCACTGGCAGTCTGCACAGGCTTCACCCAGCTCCTCTTTGGAGTTCCAAACCCACGGGTAATATCTCTCTCATGTTTAGGAGCAGCAAGCTGGGAGCAGTACACCAATTAAATGATGTTTTCAGAGAGTCTGAGTTACAGGCCAGTAATTATTGTTCTTGTGCAGCTCTTTTCTTTGAAAAAGCAGAGGTGATATGACCTGTTCCATGATGAAAATCTCATCATCGACTAGGTTTTACTGCTCATTGCAGTCAGTTCAACAGGTGAGGAAGTAGTCTGGGTATTCTTTTTAAGTCTATCATGTTTCTTTTTCTGAGCATTGACTTTTAGTAACTAGAGACCTCTGTAAAAGTCTATTTATTTCATTCCCATCCGCTAGCAGGTGTATGAAGGAAGCTCGTGTCTTGGGAAGAGAGTTGAGTGTGAATGAAAAAATAAGAAGTATGGTTGATACAAAATAAGGAAAGAAGAAAAATTCAGTTGACTTTTTCTTTCGTATACACAGGAATTTTGCTAAATGTTGAAAAAAGACGGGAGTGGTCTTGATAGTTTCTAAAAAGTAAGGGGCCAAAATTGCTGTTTTAAAGTGAGACTTTCTCAGGGCTAGCCCAGGCAGAGTTAGTATAACTTTTTCAGCTCTGATGGGGTTACTGCTGGAAGCCACCTGGTCCTTTCAATATGATTGGAAATCTACATTTTAGATAACATACTTTTATTCTGAAACTGCTCACAGCACATCCAGATTTCCTGGATGTGAGTCTATTTTGATTATTTTAAAATGAACAGGAACTACATAATGTGCCCCATCATCAATTGCCGTGGTTTGGTACAAAAGTGCAAAAGTGGTATGCAGTCTCTTATAAATGGCTAAAAAATACTTTTAAATAATTTAAAAAAAAAAAAAAGACTCTAAGGGATACACAAAGCTCAGACACATGGTTTAGGAACTGTAAACAAACAAACAAAAAAAATAGCCTGCCTCAACCCCTACCTCCAGTCTGAAGAAGAAACTCACAAAATCACAGATAAATTGAATTGTTTAATTAATTTATTAATTAATATATTTAATTATAAATTTAATTTAATTAATTTACTAAGCTCAGAGCCTGGTATATGAAGAGAGGTAAGATCCCTATGAATCATGTCTCATATAAGAAAAGCTTGTTCAATTAGTCAAGCACATTTCTTTGATAGGACACAGTTCAACCAGGGTTTGCATAGCTTAGTGATGGCTCATGGATCTATGGAAAAAAAAAAACAAACAAAAAACCAACCAAACAAAAAACCCCAAAACCCAACAAAACCCGCAATTTCTTTTTAGATTTTACCACTTCTATGAAGCCTTAGAGATTATATGCTTACCTTAGAGGCTGTGGGCTCTTTTGCATTTTTTTGAAGTGTGCTATAATGCTCATATTCTTGTTGTGCTATTGAAATGCAGAGATTTCATTTAACCTCGATGAAAAGACTGCACCATCTTGAAGGATGTTCATAACTCTCATGCCTCTGACTTCCCAGGTAATTTTTCTGCAATATCTTAGCTGACCCTTTTATGCACAGTTTAGCAGTCTCAGTACATGTAGTTTTGGTGGAGAAAGTGGACTACCTCAACCAGTTCCTGGAACCAAAGGAAGTTCACAGTTCATGTTGGAAGCTGTCTCTCTTGTGATGTTTTTTTCTTGTATTAACTTCTATTTTAATTCCATGTAGTTTTCAAGCCATGAGAGTTTCATAAATATTTTACTATTCACGCTCCTAAGAAAAAGAAAGTCTCTAGCAAGCCCAAATGTCAAATCTGTGTTTCAATTGTGATAAAATACTATTTGACCTAGTGTAAAGATGGAGATAAAGTTTAGGGTGACCTAAAGCAGCAGGGGCACAGGCTGGAGCAAAACCAACCTGATCTGTTTTACGAGTCACACACTCAGGAGGAGGAAAAAAAGGGTGAGCAAGTTGTACTATGACCTTACCCAGAGGAATTTACCACTGCAGATGAGTGAGCATAGAGCTGGGGAGTGTCAGCAAGCATGTGCCATGCACCATTCTTCTGGTGCCTGGAAGGCAACAGCCCATCTGAGATTCTTCTTCCATAGGCCCAGTCTCCTGTGGCAACAAGAAGGGAGGCAAAATTATTAATAAGAGGAATTAACTACAGATTGTCAAAAATCTCCTATGTCTTGTAGCACCTTCTTGCCTGCAAATGTTGCAACTGCATTAGTTCCCAAACATATTTGACTGCAAAGACAACTTTTTGAGCTGAGTAAACACATAGAAGTGCTGGTCAAGAACTGGAAATCAGGTTAAATTTTAAGGAACTGTTAGCCAGCAAGGATATGCATTTTTCTGACCCTGGAGGAATCTTCCCCCTTCTTTTCTGGTGATTTTCAGGCCATTATGGTTTCCCAAACCAAAGTTAGGTCCCTGTGCTTAGAAAAAAAGCTAAGAAATCTGCCTAGCTGTGGACACACTGCTACCATCATCTATGGTAACTTTAGAATTGTCACTACATGGATATTCTGAATATGAAGACACATATTTTATTATGCTTTGCAAAACAGATAATTGCTACCATACTTAGGAATGAAAGGCGAAGGAACAGCTATTAATGGTGTAATGATTTACAGCCCAGCTTTGCTTCCAGACAAGAAGACTCCAAAATCGCATGACTATTCATTAAAACTTGCAAGTTCATTAAAGACATGGTAAGATTTCTGAAAGTCTTATTGAAAGCCAGTGACTCCTAAGGTCCAAATTTCAATGGGAATTAGGTATATAAAACTGTTAGGCACTTTGGGAAATCCCACAAGGGCCAATATAGAAAACAGAGAAATACTTTAGACAGCTAAATGCATTTAAACAAACAAAAGCCCATGCTTCATAGCTGCTTAATGTCATGGTGAGTTTCCCTGTTTAAACTGAAAGTTCTTTCAGATCCAGTACTTCTGTGTGGCTGCATTTTTAGATCAGTCCTGAATCTAGCACCTACCTGGAATGTTAAGTGTTGAAAAGTCTCCTAAGCAGATGCTGATTATTTTGCAGCAAGGAGCCTTTTGGGGAAAAAAAGCAAGAAAGACCATATGTGGGGTGAACAGACCAGAAGAAAGAACTGTCCTTTCAAATGTTGTCTTACTTTTTGATTGTCCTATGTACACAGTCCTCAATGAGAGGACTTCAAGTTATTCCATAGATGGTGGAGGAGCTGGGGACTTAGGCCTCATAAGTGGGAGCAAAAAAGGAGATGGGATGGTGTTGCTGTACTTTCTTCATGTACAGACAAGGGTCTGATAGCCAGAACCTGGTCTGGGAAGAAAGCAGCATCACCCACTGCCTGCTGAATCATAAAAATCATAGAACAGTTTGAGCTGGAAGGGACCTTAGAGATCATCTAATTCCATTCCCCTGCTATGGGCAGGGACACCTCCCACTAGACCAGGTTGTTCCAAGTCCCATCTAGCCCCATTTTTCTTGAAAGAACAAATGATGTTTAGCTTTTCCAAATGCAAATATGGATGTTCTTGGTTGCTTTGGTGTGTGGGTCTTGTGGCATCACCTTAGTATATATAGATTCCATACTTTCACAGGATTTCAAAGGTTTCAAAGGATGTAAGGCACCTTGCCACTTTTAAATATCTCCTTTAGTATAGACATTTATTTCTCACAGGTTTGAAGAAGTCCAGCTCTTACCTTAAGCCATGACTGTATTGGGAGGTGATATAGGACTGAGCAGTTGAAACCTAGGATATACAGCAGTTGTTATTCTTTTGTTGTGACATCATAGTTGTAAACGTGGATTTGGAGCTGACTTGTGACTGCACAATATTTTGACACAGTTACTCTGCCTAGAGCTAGCCCAGGATATTTGTTTCATTGCACCTTCTTATGGACTCATGACACAGGCTCCACAATATCTAAAGTGTTGCTGGATATACTAAAAATTGTCTTAAATATTTTACTTTGTTATTGCTTTATGAGGTCATGGAATAAACTTTAAAAAAAACCAAACCAAACCAACCAACCAAACAAACCAAAACCCCACGCTTCCTAAAAAAATAGGAATATTAGTGTGTTTATTATTTCTGTGAGCAGAGATGGGAAGGGAGGCAGCCCCAAAGCAGACCGTGATTGCAGTATCTTAAAGCAACTTCACTGGTGTCATGTAAATTTGATTTCAAAAGAGTTTCTCTGAATCTCCAGTCCTGGGGGTTCATGACACACAGCTCATGCCCCCTTGTTACATCTCTGTCACATCAGAGATAATCTGTGGTGTACTATATTTTCAATTCCAGCGGCCTGGGAACTTTCCTTGGGGCTTCTGTGGGACTCTCTCATCTTTGATGTTCTGTCATATTTCCCCCTTTATTTTACATATGTGCTGTAACAGAACTGGTTAGTCCAACACATTTATGTCATTAGCAGAGGGATTGTTTTTTTCTGATGAGTGATATCATGTAATTTAATTGCTGGGTTTCATAAGTAGGGTTAGTGATCTCTCCCTACTCCAGATCAGTAGAGATACCACAAGGATTCCTATCATATGGTGCACTTAATTATGATAAATAAGCAGGGATAAATTAAGCCTATAAAAGGCCCAGATGGATATTATATTCACACCGTGAATGTATTCTATGATGAAAATATGGCAGTTGGAGGGCCCCTTTGAAGCAGAGCTCTGGATCCACACTTAATCTGTATTGTAAAAAAGATGTGAACAGTAAATTCAGCAGTTCATGACAAGCATATTGGAAGATTTTTGGCTTCAGCAAAGAACTTCATTACAATTTGTGTGGAAGTGAGCAGGGGTGGAGAGCTCAGGCATAAAAGGTCTGATAGGTTTAGCTGGCATATAATTTTTTGGTCTGTTGCAATGGAGACTTGAGGCTGAATAAAACCAGACACACTGATGTTGTTCCAAAGTTCCAGGAAACCTACCTGATTTACAAGTGTATTTTGTATTTGGACCAATTATGGAGTGCAGCCCCTACAATTGCTATGCAAGGTCAGGAAAGATGTGGTTCATGTTAACAATATGACTCCACTGGGAAACTGGTGGTTTTACTCACTTCTGCTCATGAATAAATTACATTTTTTAAAAATTCATAGGAGACAACAAATTCATAGGAAAAATAGCTCTTGCATTTAGGGAGACAGCTTACTATTGGGAGATGAACACTGCTGAACTTCTCTAAATCAAGTACAGAAGGATCTTTTTTTACAGGTTATTTTGTTTATACAGGGGAACAAAAATAGGCAGACAGTGGGAAGTCAAATTTAGCATTTACACAGCAGCTCTGAGATAACAGAAGCAAATTTCTTGTGCATTTTAAGGCAAATAGCAAACTGCATTATAGAAAAACAACAGGTACTTGTAATTTTTGTGGCTTTAAAGAATAAAATTACCTGTGTTTGCATTCTAGGTTTTTCAATTTTCATTGTAGTACTGTGATATTAATTATAAATTGAAGCACTATGCTCTTTGTTATGTATTGTTGTCCTTACGATGAGGATTCATATGCTTTTAAGTTACAAAAGAGAAAATTGTTTTTCTGGGGTATTGTTAAGCTCGGTTTAAAATTGTTTTCTGAATCAGTGATTATCCTTGCACTACCTCAGCCTCCTTTTCCCAGGACAGTTCCTCTTTGGTTTTCATCTGTTCCATGAGTTGAGGGGAGGAATCCTCACTAAATTTTGAACATATGTGTTTTCTCCACAACCAAACTGATTTTATATGAAATCCACTCAATGATTTGTGTGATTAAGAGTGTGGTGAATGCTAAGACACAGCAGGATCACAGCCAGGTTATAGAAATGCAAAGAAACTTTTTGTTTCATTGCAGGGTTCATTTGACTTGTCAAATGAACAAGGGTCCAAGGCTCCAAGGGTCCTCACAGCACAGTGTGTTCACAGATTACCAAGCCCCCCCACCCCCCAAAAAATAAATAATAAAAAAAACAACCCAAAAAACCACCAAACAAAATAAAACAGAAAAGAAAAAATAAAAAATAAAAGGAAAAAGCATTTTAAATTCTTGTCTACCAAAACAAAAAGGAATTCAATAAAATCTGAGCTGATGGGTAGGCTTGTGTTCTTAGAGTTAACTGGGGAACTGGGGCTTTACTGTAAAATGTGCACCAAACTAGTCAGAGAGCTCAAAAGAATGAGGTCTATATGACCCTATATGGGGCAGTACAAAGATCCATATTCAAGTTCGTTCACCCATTTAGGGCTATAATTTTTATATAAAATTGGACAAAATAGTCTCAGAATTTTTTTTCCTCTAAATATAATTTGTTACTACAAGCAATTTCCTATGAAATGTATTATATGACAATTGTTTATTTATAGAGTGGAGGGAAGATGTAACAATTATTTTGAGGAAGAGAGAGTAAACCTGGAGTTGGAGCCCAGCTCTGGTAAATGATGAGCAAAGGTGAGACCCAGAGGTAGGATTCAGACCTTCTGGCAGACAAAGTCACAGTCTGGCCTTTGCTCAGCACCCCCTACAATGAGCAAATATGATTTTCAACTTAGGATGATGGTCTGATTATCTTATTTTTTAACTCTTTCTTATGCATCTTAGGGGACATCTGGAATCCTAGCTGAGTCCTGTGAAATCTAGGAGCTGGCGAGTTTGTGAGACCTTGAGGTCTCCAACAATTAAGTCCACTGCATTTTCAAACCCAACCCTGTGTATTTTGTGATGGATGGTTTCTGTGCCTGTAGAAACCATGCTTAAATTTGTTTCTACCTATAGAAAATGTCTCTGCTGCATCTATCCATAAAGGGCTGTTACTTTGTTTTGCTTTGTCTGCTTCATGTCTCTCTGAGATCTAAATATCCCCACAGTCTTCTGAACTTCAAGAAAGGAGACAAGTCACATGCCATTCCCAGATTTTCTATGGGCAACACCTAGCTGGCCAGTTTGTTTAGCAACTGCTGCTGTTTTATCCAGATTTAAAGGAGATCAAAACAGTTTGGATGTGCCATGCAGTGGTCAGTTTAAGGAATATAGCAGAGGTATATATCACCTTTACAGATAAACACAATCCTTCCTGTTTTTTTCCTGTTTTCAGTAGTTGTATTTATGAGACTCTTCTTAGATGCTTCCACGTGTTCAAGCTGAAATACAAATTGATATAGCAACAGATAGTGTGGCTTCACAGGCAAGTTTCCTACTTATCCAAATAGTGCAAAAATTATGATAATTTTTGTTGTGGTAGGGATTTCTTCAGCCTTGGATGGAGTTTAGAGGCAGAAACTGAGCATGGCATTTGATGTATTTTACCTGTGAACACAGCATGAACTGCTGTTGGTGCAGGGTGAGAATTCAGAATTTGTGCAGGCACAGACAATGGCAAATACAAGAAAAACATGAAGAAAGGTTACATATTTATTTAAGAGGCCGTCAAAGGATGTTTTGGTGCTCACTACAGTTAAGTAGCATAAATTGCTTTAGTTTCATGAATAAGCTATATTTGGCTTGTACCTGAATTTTTCATGACTTGTTAGTGTATTTTATCAAGCTGTTGAGAGAGTATCACTTCCATCAGTTCTGTGTCTGTTCTGCAAAACAAGGTAAATAATTGATTTTTTTCTTCTTACACACAAAATGGATTGCATAATGCTCAATGGGAACAAATACACAAACAAACAAACAAAAAAAACAACCCCAAAAAACAACAAACTTTAAAGAACTTGCATCGCCCAAGAGAGAAACACAAACTCCTTCATTCAGCTCATGTTGCTGCACCAAGCATATGTCCTAATAGAATGTACAAGGAAAAAAAGCATTAGTAATTGTCTTGCTTATATCAGCTCAAATAAAACAAAAGCACTTTCTAGCTCATAAAATCTTGTCTATGGTAGAAATGTTGTCAGAAAAGAAATACTGAAAAAACAGCACAGGGTCAAAAAAAAAGAAAAAAATCACACTTTTAACTGACATTCCTATAGGAGCAAAAGTTTTCAATGACTCCTGCCTCTTATTTCTAGTTGTTCCTTAGGAAACCCAAGGTCTTATGCTGGAAGAAAACCCAGAGAACTGTTAATGACTCCAATTAAGAGGTGTGAATATCATTTACACCTATCTGTTCCCTTTTAGCAAGAAAGACTACAGCCAGAAACATACAGTGCATAATCCTACAGAGAGCATTTCAAAGAGAAAAGGTTGAAATTATTTGAATTACACAACTCCTCAGTCTGAAAAGGAAAAAAAAAAAAAAGAAAAAAAGATATGCAGAGTATTTTAGAGGGACAAAAATAATAGTTCTCCTGCTGTGTGTTCTCACTTTGAAACAAATTGAAAAAAACAAGACAATGATTAAATAAAGCTCCAGAATATTGAAAATATTCTTTAGAAAAATATGTAAATACAAACAATATGTGATTTAGAAATGTGAGCCAAGAAATATACTTAAAAAATAGACTTGCAGATTTTTCATTGATTGATAGCAGGCACTGGTTACAAATATTCAAATTAGGAAACTCTGCTTTAAGTTTTCACCTGCAAATGAAAATATTTCTTGTTTAAATCTATTGATTTCTTTCCTCTGTAGAGGGCAAGTACAAATTAATCCACTTTTCTAAAATAATAACTTTTCTTCCAGGAGCTCTTCGAAGTGTTTCAAAGTAATAGTGGGCTGTATGTAGATTGCAGCCACTTATAGTGTCATCTGCCTAAACAAGCTGTTTCATTTTTTTATTGAAAAAGTATGTTTCTCAAAGAAGTTACCCTTCCCACAAAGGGTGTGATCTAATCTCCATCACACTGACCAGAGTCTCAATGCCTGTTTTGTCTTTCTGGCTCTTTCCTCTGGTAAGAAGCAGCAGTTCCTTTTCCCTTGAGTGTCAGTACAGGAAAATTGCTCCATGATTCTTTAGAGGTCCCTTCCAACACCAATTATTTATAATTCCATGATTCTATGATCGTAGGTACCAAGATAACCCAGGCTGTGATTACACAGCTTCTGTCCTAAGAGGCATCTTCATATTGTCCCCTAATATATCCCTTTTGGATAGGTTCATGAACTTCTATTAGGCTACAGCTTCATATATCAACAAGCTGAGTCATAAAGCCAGTTTCATGCAGATTATGCTGTCAAAGACAAGGAAAGACAATGGTCTGTCTGGGACATCAGGATTAACTGGGGAAAGGAGGGCATGGCTCTGGTCATTTCCCAGCCATGGTCATTTGTCAAAAACCTTTTCCTTCTTCCTGGATTTCCTAGTACAAAGCTGTAAGAACAACAACAACAAAAAAAAAAAAGAAAAAAAAGAAAAAAGAAAAAAGAGCAATGCCACTCACTTCTAGGCCCCCAAACAAGCCCAAAGCCAGAACTAAACCTCTCTGTTTTGTTTTGAACATCTATTGTTAATTCAAGTTAAAAAATATTACCAACTTGGTAAGTAGGAAGAAAATTTATAAGGAAGGATATTTTCCTGAAACCCTTATTTGGGGACAGAAGTTGGACTTGATGATACCAGTGGATCCCTTCCAAGTAAGCATACTCTGTGATTCTATGGTAAGAAGCTGAGGAGGAATAAACAGAAGCTGTTTGCCAGTGTGATTGTATTGAAGAAGTGTACAGAGTTGGTCCTATATCCACCTTTTTTCAAGGCTGTGAACCCATGACAAGCATTGTAGAACAGGATACTGTGTGTGTCTTACAGCCTATTGCAATTCTTTATCTTGGAAAGTCTGTGCTGCTGCTGAAAGAAATCTTTATTTCTTAAAAGAAAGGCTCTTGTTGTTTAAACCTTGCATCTATGTTTTGGGCAGAGACAGATGCAAAAGGCCTTGATATAATTTGTATTACCCTCAGTTTGAATTTCCCACCCTCTGCCTTAAATCAAAGCAGCCTGAAGTCTGCTCTAAAGAGTGCTTAACTTTCCACACCATTTGAGCTCCCAAAGCAGACTAGCTCTAAGCCTGGTCTGATCTGCCTATTGGCAATTCTGAGAAGAAGGTACATAAAGTGCTCATTCCCAGCTCTGCAGGAATGTCACATACGAGTGGGAGTGAGGGATGAGCATCTTTCTGCCCACAAACCTTGACATCTTGTAAGTGAACGTTAAAAGCATTTTAATGAAACTGAGATTCAGCAACGTTGCTCATTGGAAAACATAATCATACCACTTGTTTTTGTTATGTAGGAGTAAGAAAATTTCCTATTTCCATTCAGGGGAGCAAAGACAATGACTCATAGTGGTATTATTTATGTTTAGAAAGTCAGTATATAGTGGTTATTGCTGGTGCATCACTTTAAATGACTGGATTGGTAGTATTGCTCTCATTTTATAAAAAGATTCCCAGCATGGACATATCAAATGACTTATCTAAGGTCATAAAGTATTTCACTGGGAGTACAGAAAAATTTGTATTTCTTCTGCTGACAAGGCAGTTAATATTTTAGGCTTGACTCTGTCCCATACCACATATTTGCAGAAGAGGCAAAGGAAAAAAATGTTTCTACAGCAAGATGGAGAAAGCTTCCAGGAGAACTCCTCAGTGTTAGGCAGACATTCTGTCACTGCCTACTGTGGATGAGGTGAATAACCTCCTCGTTTTCTGGTACTTGCTCAGTGATGGAGCAGGAGAATACATGGAGCTCCTATCAAAGGAGTAGGCGAATCCCAGCTGTGATGCCTTATGTTTTCTCAGGAATCCTAGGAACACAGTACATGTGTTCTTCTGAAGACAAGGACTGCCAGTCTGTCCCTTATATAGCCACCAGATAGTTTGGGGAGATACCCCTATAATCTCTATGGCTGATTTGGGTGGCTCTGACTTGGAGGTTATAATGCTTAGAGAGTTGATTTTTCAAGGCACCTGCTCCAAGTTTTTTGTTTCCTCCTTCCATCTGTGTGAAGAGCTGGGGACTTGTGGAGAATGATCTAGAAAGCCCACCTGATGAGTAGAAAGCCACCCAAGAAAAGAAATCACAGATGAACTCTTGTATGAATACTCTGGCAAGGTAGACAGTAAAATTTTTTCTTTTTCTGCTGCTACCATCACTCTTGAATTCTTGGTTGCACCACTTTCCCCTGCTTAAGCAGCAGAAGTTTTAAATGTTGGGAGTTTTTTTCCATGTAGACTGTTCTAAATATTCTCCGTTAAGGTTATATCATCATCTGACAATGAAGAGAGTGGGGTGGATTTTTCTCAGCCTGAGGAAAGCCTACATTTCAAATGTTTTATTTAGGAAGTGTATATTCTAAACATGATTCTCTTTTCCAAAAACAAACAAACAAATAAAACCCACAAATGAACAAATTAAAAAAGCATGTAGAAATAGCTCTTCATGTGCTCCATTTATGTATGAAAATCAGCTTGGATGTTGGCTTTTGGTCTGAATTAATTGCTCTTAATGTGCCACGTATTCTTGGAACCCAAAGGAAGGAAATGTGGAGATTTAAGCCAAGGTTAAACATTTTCCTGTGTGGGTCCAGTTCAAAACAGGACTTTTGTGGAGTCTGGCCCTCAAACTAGAACACCTTGTATAAACATGGACAGATGAAGCTTCAGCAATATGTGGGCATTCTAGAGCAAAAGAGGACCTAATCTTCTTCAGTAAATGAAAGTTCATTTGAATAGATAGGGTTTAGAATAATTTTCTAGGCTATAGCATTTGGAGTTCAGTACTTCCCTGATTTTCTTGTGTTGGAAATAATGCGTTTTGGCACAGTAGATTAAACTAGCAATTAGAAAGCAGTTTCCTTTTAGAGGGATGTCCATCAGAGTGCATAACAGTAGAAAATAGTAGTGTTTGAAAATGCTCAAATAAATAAAATTAAGACTATTCTCCCTTGGGTGTCATTCACACTGTGCTTTTCACATAATAAAAAAAGCTCTTAGCATGATTTTTTCCACCCTAAGCAGTTGGTGTTAAGGTGTTGATGGTCATTAGCAGGATCTAGATTCAGCCAATTAGATTTTTTTTTTTTTGCAGCAAATTTAGTCTATGCTTAGCAGAGTGTGTTTCTGACAGGATTTTGGACAACCACATTTCCTAATGAGTAGCAAAACAGCAGAGAGGGAGGGTGTGGAAAGCCTTGGCCTTTCTGAAAGGTAAATCTCTTCTAACCTCAGAAACAGTCTGAAATCAGGAAGGTGACAAGGCAGATGAGTCCATGCCAACACAGTGACCAGAATCTGATGGGATGAGCTATTAGTAAGGGGATCTGAGTCAGGGGATTGATATGGGGAGTTTCTACATCAGAGGTTTGTCAGAAGAAGGGTTGTTTTTCTTTCCTCGTGGAAGGAAACAAATGCCTGGGGTGTTTGATCAGGGCTTTGGGGTTCTGCTTCTTCCACAAGGGTCACAGAGCAGTTGAGGCTAGGAGGCACCTCTGGACATCATCTAGTCCAATGTCACTGCTCTTTGGGGACCAGATGGAGCAGTTTGGCCAGGACTATGTCCATTTGTATTTTAATTATCTCCAAAGATAAGAGACTCCACAACCTGAACTTGTGCCGGTGTTTCTCCATTCTCACAGTAATGTTTTCTTATGCTTAAATGTGATTTCTTCCCTTTCAGTGGGTCTCTGTTGACTCTTTTCCTGCTCCTGGACACAACTGAGAAAAGCATATCCATCTTCTTGGTAATCCTGTGCTGGATTCTCTCATATATGTCTGTGTTCCTCTTTCAATGGCAAGGCCAGCATCAGACCCGGTGCCCCAGATATGTCTTCAACAGTGATGGACAGATGGGAAGAATCATCTCCCTCAGCCTGATGGCTATGTTCTGCCTGATGCAATCATGGATGTTAGAGAATTATTGTTTTCCCAGTAAGGCCATCTTGTTAATGAGAAGAAAATACCTGACAGCATCTCTAAGGTGCTTCATTCAGAGCTTCAGTAATGAATGATACAGAAAGAAAAGCACATTTTCTAAACAGACAAACAGGGCAGAGATGTCTCAGATCCATGTTGGAGTAGGTGTTGTACACTGAAATAACATTTAACATCACCTTTAGCTGTCAAGACCACTTCTTTGTTGTTTTCTTTTTTCTCTCTCTCTTTTTTTTTTTTTTTTTTTTTTTTTTTTTTCCAACACAATCATAAAGCTCTCATTTGTTTCTGTTGAGTTGAAACAAGTGTCAATTCAACCCCTTATTTATCACAACTCACAAAAACTTTAACACCTGAGTGCACTTATGCTACTTTGGAGCTGGACTCTAACACACCCTGTATCTGGGAGAAATTATTGTAGACTCTATCCAGTTGGTAATAATGCTTTAGTAGTTCAGTATTTAGGATTATCAGGCATTTGTGAGAGATTATTACACCTTGCAGTATACATGAGATTGCTGAAAGAAATGCACAATTCTGTATTCACAAATATTTCATAGTCTCTAACCTTAAGAAATGTTAATAATGTTTTGGTAATATGAAATTTTCAAGAGTGCGATTTATGCCTGCTAAAACATAGTATAATTTTCAAGTGAAAAGGAGCTTGGATCCATGGTAGCTGTTGGGATAAATCAGGTTCATTTCTCAACAGTGTAAACCAGTGACTTCTTAAATTACTCTGTTAGTGCCCCATCCATTTGCAGAATGAGTCTGCCAGAGGAAAAATACCCTTTTACTACAACTTTCATAAAGCTATTGAACAGCTACTGTAGTTCTTCAGGAATGTTATGGAATGTCTTTCAGAGGGTGGATCATCTTTGCGGACAGCTCTGGAGGACATTTGAACTTAATTCCATTTAACAGGTGGAAAAAGCTGTGAAGTTTCTGTTTCTGGACAAGGAAGCAAAATTCCTTCAAGTCATTCCTGGTTGTTCACTTTTTCACTGCTTCCCAGAAACTGTGCTTGTGTGAGACACAATGTACAAACCAAGAGCAAGAATGGTTTCTGAAAGATTTATCTCCTTTAAAGATCTGTCTTTAAGTATGTGCATGAGGGAGGAAAACTAGGTGACACAGCCAGGAACAGGAACAATGAATTGTGAGATTATAAATCCAGATACACACCAAAAAAAAAACCAAACCAAAAAACAAAAACCAAACCAAAACACTCAAAAGAACAAAGCCCTTCAAAAAAAAAAAAAAAAAAAAAAAAAAGAGTTTTTGAGACAATTGCATCAGGTCCATAACTACAGTTTTAGCAACACTTCCAGGGTTGGATCAGATACCAGTAAATGTTGAATAAAAGAGTAAAGATGATAGAGCCGTATGGTGGTTGGAAAACCATAGGATCAGCACTACCAATTCAGGCATAATTTAAGAGTTTAAAATGTCAGTTTCTAGAGCTGTAAAAATGCTTAGCTGCCTTGTGCTTTCTGTTGACCAAGATATTATCCTTTTGGCAGTGGATTCCATTGAGCTTTTCAGAGTAATGGCCTGGAGGCTTTTGTGATCCAAGAAGATGTGAGACAGAAAGAAATCATTGCCAAATTACAGATTGGGCATCCAGTTATGAGAACATTCCTACATCTTCTGAAAAGTCCTAAAGTGCTTGGATCTACATGCAGCTTCCTGCAGACAAACTCATAAAGCTTGGCAAAAAAATCTGCAAAGAATTCAATATTCCAGACTGAGTGTTTTGGAGACAAAATCATGTTTGGTAACTAGTGCTTTGGGAGTTTAAGTCAGGAAATTATATTCCCTTTCTCCATTTTTTTAATCTCTCTTTTCCCTCCAGGCCGTAATGAAAAAAAGTTTGTCTGGACATTGACACTGCAGATTGTTTTACATCAGATTTTAGATTTCCACCAACACTCCCTTGGTAGTTTTCCTTGTTCTTGGAATTTTTTTGGGTAATGCTTTACAATCTCAGATTATAAATCACTGCAGGAACTATCCCATCAAGTTGAAACCTTTCTTTAGTCTCTTGTGCCCTGATTTGTACAATCCATATCTAGTCCTTTTGCTGGATGGTTTTGTGTGAGATCAGTGAAAGGAAGTTTCAACATGCCCATGATTTCTTCTGTGTTTTCCAGTAGAAAGCCTTATATTTTTCCTTCTTTCCCTTCCTTTTTTAAAGAAACTCTTTATCATTTTAATTATCATCTTTCCTTGAAACTCTGAAAAACTCAGAACCCAGAAACCTGCTTTTGGCAAGTACTATGATTCCTGAGACTATATGACAATAGAGGCAGACTAAAAGGAAAGAAATAAATTAATCTGCAGATTGTTTTCTTTCAAAAGAAAAATACTGAAGGATCAAGGTCTAAAAGCAGATAGATATTGTACTGATATAAAGTAATACTTCCCTGTTAATGAGTCACATGCTGAAGTGAATGTTTGCTACTCGTGTACATGATATATTGATCCTGCCTGCAGTAACAGGAATATTCTATGCATTATCACCAGGTCAATATCATCAATGTTATGACTCAGTCAATACAAAATTCAGTTCTCCATAAATCAGTTCCTTTAATTTCAGAGATCTAAACATCACTGTCACTTCTTTGAATGATATTGGTGCAATAAAATCTATATTCTACATAGATGGATCAAGCATAGTATTGTGTCACGCTCAGTCTCTTCACCTGTATACAGAAATGCTAATTACAAAGACTCATAGCATGAGGATTTTCTGTAAAACACTCAAGTATTTTAAAGCCCAATGCTCTCATTTCCAAGTTTCACCATTAGTTCTGTTACTGACCATCCTAAGTACACTTGAGCAAATATGTATCTGATCCTCATTTTGAGAAAGTGTCTTTCTTACCTATTTAAAGTAAATAATATATCCACCTGGTCTCATGAAATTGTCATTTTAGTGCCTTTACATAGTACTGTTTAAAAAGAAATTACTGATTCTAGAATGGTAACAGATTCCAGTGTGTTCCCTCCCAAAGTAGTTTCTCTTCCTACAGTGCCATACAGCCTTTACCTGTTTTTTATATATTTAGGGGAAAATAATCCAAGCCATGTCTGGGATGGGAATAAGAACATGGAAATAAGAACAAATTCTTTTGGTGTCAATGGATGAATCAGTCCCTTCGGCCTCCTGCTTTACTTAGAAATATTCATCCCATGTAACACTTATTTTCCTTGAGTTAAAAAAAAGGAAAAATATTCTGAATTGTATTTTTGCATGCTTCTCCAAAATGAAATCTGGAAGTACTTCTACTTCTAACAGGTATAAAGCTCTCCAGCACGGTGCTGGCTCGGGTGTCTTGTGTGACCTTCACAGAGCCTGTTCTGCACATCATGGGTGGAGAGTTCGGCAGCAGACTTTGGGACTGGTGGAGGTCCAATTTCCATCCCATGTTAAGGTCAAGAGATTGAAGAATTCCTTTTACTAAAACTTGCAAGTCTCCAAAGCTCGCTCTGGAGCTGAGCACCAACGATCTACCGCTGGCTAACAAATTCTGGAGTAGTGTCCAAGCTGGATTTGCCAACTCATTAGTTGTAATATATTGGACAGACTTTCAGTTGTAAAAGGGGAGCCTGAAGAATTTCCTTCAGGAACATGGGAGCAGTGTTTGGAGGTTTTGTTTTGCTGTTGCCAGAGTACTTTGGTCCTGTCCTCTGACTGTAACAACAGTGTGAAAGCTGAAAGTCTTCTCAGCTCTGATGAATGAGGATGACACAGAGCAGACAAGACTGCTCCTGAGTAGAAACTGCTATTTTCAAAACAACGTTGTAATTATAATCATTCTGGTTCTGTCATGAATCTCTCTGGTTATAGACCCAGTCTTTCTTTGTGATAATGAATTATTGCTGGTAATTTTGATCAGATAGTAATCTATGACCATTATTCCAGAGTGGAGCAGGGAGGAAATTAGGTTCTTTGGTTGTGAAGGCAAACACAGGCCAATGGCCAAAATACTGTAAGCTGGGAAAACCATTGATAGTATTTCCAGAAAAATCAAATTGAAGTAGGTGTTGCACTTAATTTGCAGTAAAAAGTGTGCATTTTGACACCTTATTCTAAGCCACCATAGTGGTTCAGCCCTGGTGTCAGTGTTGACCTGTAATGAATTTTGAGACCATTTATGAGGAAAACTAACTCATTGAACAACTCACTGTTATTAAAAAGAATTTTCCAGTTATCTGCTACCCAAAGAGGTCCTAAGGCAGGAAAACATCTCTTGCATCACTTTTTTTCGGTAATGATTTAGTGGATCCCTTCAGAAATATGGGAATCAGCAGGTTAGCTCATCTCTTGCTGATACACAGCATTTTTTCTGCAGTCATATTTATCACATTTGTTAATGTAAGTCTCTCTGAATGTTTATGTATCTGCTTTAGCTGGAAGTAAAAATCCTTTTGCAACTTTGAAGTGTGATATTCTACGCTGCAAGGCTGATTTACAGTGAAATAAAGTGGCTGGCTCATTCCAGCTGAAATCACTAAAACTTCCTGTCTTTCTGTAGGGAAAAATGCATTTGGGGGTGCACGCTTCTGAGAGATTTCTACCAAAGATGTCCATTTTGGTCCTTTGCTGTTATAGCTGAGTATAATGCTGACAGAAACAAAGAATATGGATTCAGAGCACTTCACAGATAATACCACCAGCCTTTCAGTTTCTGTGCTATTCCAGAATCATAAGAAATGTATTTTAATTTACTTGGTAGCTTTAAACTCTTCCTAATCTTGAAGGCCTGTTACACCCAGCTACATGAAAGGCAGCAAAATTATGGGTTATTTTGTGTCACCTTACAGACACTGCATACATTAGAGGTCAAAATTACTGAAAGATGGATCAAAAAGGTACTCTTAAGTAAAATTCAAAATTATAGATACATATGTATGTGATCAAGCACTCTTTTTTTTTTTTTTTTTGTTACAGCAACCTTTAATTACTAGCTCACATTCAAGTTTTGGTCACCTGCTTAATTACGGGATGAGTCACAGCAACTGAAAGTTATTAAATCAGTAAAGGCAGTTCCTGTGCTTGGGAAAGAATGAAGGAGTATTAATTGCAGAGGTGAAAAATGAAATAAATATATTTACTAAAGAGGCGGTGCCACCATGTACAGAAATATTATCAAAAGCCTGTTAATAATTATTATTTTTTATTATTATTTGCTATTAATTATTATTTATTATTATTAATTATTATTCATCGTACTAATGAAGGTTAAATATTGTCATTAGACTATTTACTATCACTATTTTTTGGCTGAACTTTTTTTTTTGGAGAGATAGGGATGTCCAACTAGAATACTTTCAGTGTTGATCACAGAATCATAGAATCATAAAATTACTCAGGCTGGAAAAGACCTTTAAGTTGATTGAGTCCAACCTCATCCTAACCCTATTACCCTATTCCTTATGACCCGCCACAAAACCATGTCCCCAGGCACCACATCCAGATGATTTTTAAACATGCAGGGATGGATACTCAACAACCTCCCTGGGAAACTTGTTCCAGTGCTTAACAACACTTTCTGTAAAGAAGTTTCTCCTGGTATCCAACCTGAATCTCTCCTGACTCAAGTGTAAGCCATTTCCCCTTGTCCTGTCATCTGTCACCAGTGAGAAGAGACCAACCCCACTCTCACTGCAACCTCCTTTCTGGTATTTGTAAAGAGTGACAAGACGTGTCCTCAGCTTCCTTTTCCCCAGACAATACAGCCCCAACACCCTCAATTGTTCCCCATAGGGAACATTTTCCAAACCCTTCACCAGCTTGCTCCAACACCTCAATGTCCTTTTTTTACTGATGTGCCCAAAACTGAACACAGCACTCGAGGTGGGGCCTCACCAGTGCCAAGGACATGGGCAGGATCTCTTCCTTACTCCTGCTACTCACACTATTTCTGATACAAACCAGAATGCCATTGGCCTTCTTGGCCACCTGGGCACATTGCTGGCTCATATTCAGCTGATTGGCAATCAACACACCAAGGGCCTTTTCTGCCAGGCAGCTTTCCAGCCACTCTTCTCCAAGCCTGTAGCATTGCCTGGGGTTGTTGTGACCAAAATGCAGGACCCAACACTTGGCTCTATTGAATTTCATACAGTTGGTCTCAGCCCAACGATCCAGTCTGTCCAGGTCCCTCTGTAAATCCTTTCTACCATCCAGAAGATCAACATTCCCTCCCAATTTGGTGAAATCTACGAACTTACTGAGTATGCATTCAATCTTCTCACCAAGATCATTAATAAATATGTTAAACAGGAGTGGCCCCATCACTAAGCCCTGGCAGACACCACTGATGACTGGCCTCCAACTGGATTTAACTCCATTGACCATAACCCTTTGGGCCTGGCCATCCAGCCAGTGTTTATTAACTCAGCTGTCCATCCAAGCCCTGGGCAGACAGCTTTCCCATGAGGATGTTATGGGGGACAGTGTCAAAAGATTTACTGAATTCCAGGTAGACTCCATCAACAGGCTTTCCCCCATTCACTAAGCAGCTGACCTTGTCACAGAATGAGGACAAATTTGAAAGCAGGATCTGCCTTCCATGAATCCATGCTGTCTGGGCCTGGTTGTCTGGTTGACCTGTAACTGATCTATGATGGCTCTTGAGATTATCTGTTCCATGACCTTCCCTGGCACCGAGGTGAAACTGACAGGTCTGTAGTTACTGGGATCCTCTTTCCAGCTGTTCTTGAAGATGGGTGTCACATTTGCCAGTCTCCAGTCCAATGGGACATTCCCAGATAGCCAGGGCTTCTGAAAGATGATAGAAAGAGTCTTGGCAACTGCATCTGCCAACCCTTTTAGCACTCTAGGGTATAAACCATTTGGTCCCATTGACATGTGAGTGTCTAGTATATAAAGCAAGTCCATAACCATTTCCTCATGGATTACATAGGGCCTGATGTGCTCCCCATCTCTGTCTTCTGTCTTAAGGGACTGTGTGCCCAGGGAGCAACTCGTCCTGCTATCAAAGACTGAGGCAAAGAAAGTGTTAAGTACCTCAGTCTTTTCTTGATCATTGGTCACTGTGTTTACTTCTGCATCTAATAAAGGATGGAGATTCTCCCTATCTCTCCTCTTGTTGTTGATGTATTTATAGAAATATTTATTGTTATTTTTCTCCATAGTGTCCAAGTTTAGTTCCAGTTGGGCCTCAGCCCTTCTAATTTTTTCTCTGCACAGCTTCACTGCATCTTTGTAATCCTCATAAGCTGTCTGTCCTCTCTTCCAAAGATCATAAGCCTTCTTTTTTGTTTCTAAATTCCAGCCAAAGGTCTCTGTTCATCCAAACTGGTCACTTTCTTCATAGGCTCATCTTCCATGACTTGGGGATGGACAGCTCCTGCACCTCTAAAATTACCTCCTTAAAGTATGCCCAGCCTTCTTGAACACAGGGGCTGAACAGAAGTCAGACAGATTAGCTTAGAATTAAAACAATGATTATGTTTAGTGCAATTTTCTTTGGTGCCTGAGTGCACCAGTGCTCTGAGATGGGGTGTACCATTCCTGAAATATGTTTTTGTTCTTGCAGTGTACAATGTGCACAAAATTAACCATCCAGAGTTCTTTAAAAGCATTCAATCTGAACTATTTCTTCTTATCTAAAAGGGACCGGAATTCTCAGTTTTGCAAGAAAAGCTTGATTTCCCTTGGTCCATATATTTTTTAACATTTTCAGAGGGAAAAAAACCAATAACTTTCCAACGTTTCTAATGTATTTTAGTTTGTAAAGTAAATTCCAAGTAAATTAAAAAAGAGGGAGAGCAATCAATTAGATGGAAATTCCTCTAAATGAGTAAACTCTAGTTTTGTATCCCAGTCTGAACAATATGGAGAACAGCACTAGGGTCACACAATGACAAATATTGAGGTCACTGGACTCATTTTGACATTGCTAGAATAAAGGACGCCATGCAGAGTGCTAACAACTGGGACAATCATAACTGAAATTAAATCATCAGCTGTGGTGAAGTGGCTCAATTTCTCTAGCTATGCCAATTTATTTATGGAGAAATTCCAGTCTACACTCTAGTAAAAATCTGTGGCAAAGAATGTTCTTTAACTAAAGACAAATCAGTTTTATTTACACTACACCATTAAGGAAAAGGCATGGGACTGTTAATGCATGGCATGCATAGATCAGAAATGAATGTATGACATTTCTAAGAAAAGCTGTTCTTTAGTTTGTAGTTGTAGATGAAGAGTCTTATTCAGTACATGCTACAGGTCTGAAGCCTAAATTGCTTTCATGACTGATTCTATTTCAGTTTTGCATTCTTCGTTGGGAAGATTTAGGAAGTTCTTTTTTATCCCAGAGATACCACTCTTTCATGAACAGAAGCTTTTGTCCCTGCATTTCAGCATGTCTACATGACAGTGGTGGAATACATTTTCAGCAAAATCAAAATAACATTTATCACCTCTCTTTCTTATAGTCCAGCTCTCAAACTGCACAAGTAGAATAATTTTTGTTTGCATTTTGACGATTTGAAAAATTTTTTGTCAGAGGACTTTCAACATGTCAGTACCTTTGAGTGTTTTGTGGGGTTTTTTTTGTCACATCAACGTTTAGTTGTAGAAAGAAAGTGTCACCAGAAAATTGTGTTGGCTTTATTAGCTAAAATTGTGAAAGCAGAATCTCAGGTTGTGACCATATACTTTTGTCATTCCTTGGAAATTAAATGGAGTCTGTTTTTAACAGAAAAGTCAGAGAATATACCATTGATTTAACTATCTTCCCCATTTTTTTGTTAATATCCAGTGCTTAGTCTTTGTAAAAGAGCAAGAGATACACTTAAAGTAAAAAATGCAAGGGAATGGATATGTCTAAGAGCATTGGAAGAGGCAAGAGCTTTTTATGCACCCTTCAAAGATAACTTATTAACCTTTCCTGAGCTTCATTCATACAGGAGCAATTCAATTGGAAACCTATAAGGGATGTATAGAATGATACATCATTAATGAGAATGCATTTGTGAGATATATCAAATTTTTAAATATAGTATTTAGAAATTTGCTGTTCATCAGTACACATGCAAAGCCAGACCCTATGTGATAAAAACAATAAACAGGCTGCAAGCTTTTTAAAGTTACAAAACCCTCTTCTTCCATTTAATATTCTGCATTTTGCCAGTCCAAAGGTTGTTTCCAACTCTTGATGCAGTGTACCCAGTTCTTTTTTTTTTTACATTGGTTTTTGCAGTCAGTGTGGGCTCCCTGGCCTCTGTACACGAGAGCAGTTTGAGAAGGGTCAGACAGCAGAAGGACAATAGAAATGTAAGGGTTGCTTACACCAGTTGCAGACATTTGTATCTGTGAGGCCAGCTGTGATTCACCATGGTGACTGAAGGAGGTCCTCAATGAGTGTAAACAAGGTTAATGTAACTTCTGTCTTTATAAAGAGGAGCTGAAGAAGACCTGACCTCAGCCCTGAGCAAGGGAGTATGTCCTCTTAAAATCGATTTCCAAGAAAGTGGCATACAAGAAGAGTAATCAGGCATAGTTAGCATGCATTTAGAAAGGGCAAATTGTTCTAATTCAATCTGATTGCCTTATGCAATTAAGTAAGCATACAAACAAGAGGGAGAGCTCTTTGCCTTGACATCACCTCCCTTAGCTTTCAGTTATTAAAAGAGAATGGTTGAGAAGGTTTAGTTGGGTTAAAAATCTGCTAGACTGTCAGCCATGAAGTTTAGCAATAAATTGGCTGATGTTCATCTGGCAGTCAATGATAAAGAAGGTACTCAAGAGGCCTACTCAAGAGTGATTAATTGCAATAGAAAGGATGACGAAGAGTGCACTCAGCAGGTTTGCATGCAGAGTTAGTGGTGTACCCCAAGGCAGAGGCCTCATCCTCAGTTTCCTGGGATGGGTGAGATGCTCAGCTGGGCTTGGTTAGTCTGGGGTAAAGAAGGCAAACCAGTGGACTGATAACAGCAGAAAAATCTATGTGAAGTGGTCTTCCAAAGACAGCAGAGCCAAATTTATCTGGGTAATGCCATAATATCCCGTGGAAAGGACCACAGATGGTTGCTTTAGGTATTCATATTGAACAATAGGACAATTGACAACAGGACCTTCACCAGAAGGCTCATTCAGGCTAGAAAGTGTGACCCAGAGAAGCTGAGCAATCTCTGTCCTCAGAGGTTTCCAAGACTCAGAGAAATCCACAGCTGACTTTATCTACTGCTCTCTGAGCAGAGATTGCAATACAGACCTCCAAATACACCTTATAGTTGAATCAGTATCACATTCAGGCCACAAAATAGAAAGAACAGTTCTAAAACTAAGTTCATTGTCTGTGAATCATTTTTATCTATCTATTGGTACCTATATGAGTTGTTCTTTTTCAGCAAAACAAACACAAAAAACTTATCATCTGCAAAATTTTATCTGTAATGACATTTGTATTATGATGTCCTTTTGGCATATTGTTACAAAGCTCTCCCTGGTTATTTTCCTTTATTTCTTACCTCAGAAAAGCTGAAAGCATTTCTTTCTTTAACAAATTAGATATTAATTAAGGTAAGCAGGGGACTGGAACAGATAACTGCTGTTATGAAGTGTGATAGCAATGATCTGTTCCTTACAGAAAAAAAAAAACAACAAAACAACAGACTTCTGTAGTTTTTTTGTAAGGCACTGCACTGAGGGAACACAGTGGTGGTACAAGAATTATACCAAGATTGTAGTATCTACTTTTCTTTACTTACACTGTTGTTGCAATATTTTCTCACAAGAACCAATTTGAAGTTGAAAACCGCTTGGTTTATATTATTTTCTACCACAACAACTGAAAGGAACATAGAAGGCTTGAGTATAGAGCAGCCAGTGTCACTAATAGATGTAATACCACTTCTGCAAAAGTTTCAGGAAGAAGACACTGTATTAGGAGTGTGAGATTAATGAATTTAATACTAGTCTTAGATTCATTGCTGACAGAGTACTATTACAACAACACATGGAACTGATTTTCAGAGGCTGATTTTTAAGGATGCAGGGTATTTTTCTTACAATTACTTTTAGCTGGAACCTTCTTGCATAAAGTTTGCATCATTGTTTGCTGTCGTGTGATTCAGGGTTCATGATCAACTGCGTTAACATCATAATATCATGGCTGAGTCATGAGAGAGCATTCCAAACCACACTGAGTCATTTTTTCTGATAACACATCATGATTCATTGTTGTCAGACAAATTGAGAACAGGAATTTTCCCTTTATTAATTTGTATTTTGTTTACAGAATCCCTGCAGCTCTTGCCCTGCTCTTTATCCTTCTCCTGCAAAGCATATTTTTAATTTTTCATTTTGTTATTAGTTTAGTTCTCTTTTAGTGAGCATAGGCAAGATAGATATGTTTGGTTTAAATACTTTAACAGGATTCCTACCTCAAGGAGTGGGTGCATGCAGAAAACTGCACCCATGAAAGCTAGTGGCTACTTACAGATTTGGGTTAAGGAATCACCTGTTGAACAGACACATTGTTAATGAATTTGTGTCATAAATGTTCATTCCAAAACTCTAGTTCAGAATTTTGCTAGGCTAAAGAGATCAGTTCTGTACCTCTGTTCTATGAGTATACACGTGTCTGAGAATGGAGACATACCAGTGAAACAAATGTCCCTTTTGCATCTAAAGATTTCCCTATTATGTCGTTCAGGGAAAGCTAACAGTAATCACCTTATCTAGTATTTGACATAAATCTGCAGGCTAGTGGAGTTGTCTGTGCTCAGACATGTTCCTCACTTATATCAAAAGAGTATGGTTGTCTGTCTTCTTGAGAGGGAGACATCAATGAGTGGGATATGTGAGACACACAAGAGGCTTGTTAGAACTTCTATCTTTTGATGCTAATAAGCATATAGCAGAATTTAGGTCTTGTTTAGTCTAGTGAATAACATAGTAAATGCCTCCACAGACTTCAGTGAAATGATGCACACTTTGTCTGGGTACAACTTTGTAATAGCACCTGGGATTCTCAGATGCTCTAAATATGCCATACTTGCTAGAAATAGAGAATTATCTTAGGACAGATATCTCTATTCAAGGAAACAAGAAGAAATGTATAACATTTCTGCCTACAAAACAGTCTGTTTAACAAACTGCAATAACACTAGCCTAATTAACCCTTCCTCTCAAGTAAAAGATGAGAATCAATTTATTTGTTTTTAGCTTCTTGTAAGCTGTGATGACTTAGTAAAGAGGAAGGTTTTCATAACATAATGACCCTTAGAGCTCCATCTTTTTTTATAATAGGTTGTAGCAATCCCCTTGCAAACATGCAAGATTTATAAGTCAAGCTGGTGTTAATGCTAAAAGTAATTTTACTAGACTTGAATTTTTTATACTTCTTACTATAACCTTGTATTATTTTAATGTAAAGAATTTCCTAACATGAGCTAGTATATCATATTAACATCCCCCAAACCTTCCACTACAGTGCAGATTTCTCTTCTGTTTACCAAAAAAGCAATAACAAAAACCTTCTCAAAGCCATTTTGGACAGAATTACTATGACCTTCTGAGGAAGAAGAAAAAAATATGTTGTATTTAGGATTTCTAATTTTAATTATTTGCAGCAGTGCCATTTTAATTATTTGCAGGAGTCCCATGCAAAACTTAAAATAATTTAATATTATCTGGCATCATAGTTTGATGAAAACATTCATAGTCTTTTTGTAACAGTTCTTATTCTGCTACAACATATGTTAAATAGTATTTTTGTGTCTGTGTACAAGAGAAACCTATTTATCTATGTATTTGATGTACAGAGGGGATTTTTTCTGTGTGTGTGAAACAGAGTTTCAATAGTAAAAAAATCTTTAAAAATACATATATATATATTACACACTATAAGATATACATGCATATACATATATTTAGTACCTGTCACACTGGCACAAAAGCAATTGAGATAATAAGGTCCTTTTCAGTAAAAGAATTTTTATGGTGAAAAAAATAGCATGGTTTAGTTACCATTCATCTTTCTTCTCATTCCTTTCCCAACGTATCCTGAATCAGAGAATTCTCACCTCTAATATATTTGTGTGTTCAGTCCACAAGATGCCTGCTAATGATCGTCTTCATTAATTTTGCTTCCTTTGGTTCATTAATTTTACGTTGTGACTACAAAGATGACACTATAGCAACCACTGTATTTCCAGCCTATTGATACACAACAGACATTTACAGTTCTTTTCTTTATTGCAGGGGACCAAATCAGGGGACTTTTAATAAGTGGTACAGATTGCCTACTAGTAAAATCAGCTCTAGATTGAGCTGGGAAGCAGGGGAGTGGGATGGCAGACAAGGATGTAAGTAGATGTGTCTTGAATTTTGTGGAAGATGAGCATCAAGAAGGGGAGGTGTACTGACCTGTCTGCATTGCCTATCATCTGATATTTTGATTCTGGTGAGGAGGTGTTAAACTCCAGAAGAAAAGTTACAAAAGCAGCTGGAATTAAGAGCTACCTCCTCTTTTTCTGCTTAGTCCATTTTGGCATGTAAATCAATGCCCTAAATGGCAGGGATTGTTAGGAAGCACCTCTTTATCCCTTTTCTTGTGTTTGCTGGTTTGTTGGAAACCTTTCTGTCTCTTCAACATGTAATACACAACCATGTATTCCTGTCCCAGATTTACTCCCATGTATATCATCTTTAAATTTAACCTAACACCTCCAAGTTACATTAGCATTAGGAATATGTGTTAGAAGCACACATAGCACTAATGAACTTTCCACTTGCAAATTTATTTTAATGTTTTACTATAGATATTGACGGGCATGCAGCAGTTCTATAAACTTATAACATGAAAACAAAGACACATTAGAGAGCTCTTTGGGAGAAAGGACTTTCTATCTTCCTAATGAAGCCGGGATTCCTGTGAATAGCTGTTCACTTTGACAACAATTGCATTAAGATCAAAGGGGATATGAAAACCATGACAATATGACTGTATTTCATGCACCATGAGGCAGGTTTAGTGTAGATTAGACATATCATTAGTCAAGGGGATCTTTTTCCACTGAGAACTCTTGGCTGCTCAGTGTCTTTTCCTTCCCCTTTCCTTTCCAAGTCAGTATCTGTTTAAGCAGAAAACAGATTCCTTCCCCCTAAGACTATGACAGAAATAGGCTACGGATTTGAGGCTATGTCCAATCAGTGGCAATATGCATAGTAATATGTGGCACAGCTTGTGTAATGAAGTTCCCAGCATGCAGCCTGGAAAGGTATCCTCAAGTGTGCAGGGTGATTTATTTCCTCTGTCAAGAGGCAGGACAGGCAGGACTTGTCCTTCCCCACAGTCCCTTCAAGAATACTCTGTCACCCCAGGAAGCTGTAATAGCTTCTGGAAGCTCAGCCTTTGTTATGCTGCTTGGAACCCTGTTTTAGCAAGGTTACTTCTCTGGTTCTTTTCATCATCTGCACTTGCTTTTAAGGAGTTGAATCACAGGGAAGAATACCAGATTTTCACCTTCTATTTACATTTGAATTTACATTAGCATGTCAAATGAATGATGAGACAATGTGCAACCATGGCTGAATAGCACAACCTGCCTGCAATTTGCACAATACATTTAATTCTAGCTTTTTCATGTAACTACAGACTGTCGGAAGATCATATACTGTCTACACTACACTGTGGAAAATGTTCAGCCTAAACAACATTTTCAAAATAGCTTTACTGCTCAGAGAGTTTATGAGACAGCAGAAGTCCAGATCTTTTTTTTTTTTTTTTTTTTTTTTTTTTTTTTTTTTTCCCCTCAGTGACTTTAATTTGCACATTCAATTAATAAAAATGCTGAATTCTGATTTTAGACTTACCTGCCTTAGAGAGACAGTACTTGGTTTCCTCTCATTTGTAAAAGTTCATGAAGTATTACATTGCAATAGCTTCACTGTCTCATATGCATAGTTCTAAATGTTTTTATCAGAACTCAGAAATTACTAATGAGATATATTATCACATGAGAAGACTGAGCAAATTCTAATCTTTTCCCTGTGTATAGATTTAATACTTTCTCTCTTTTTCAAACTAAGTTCCTGGAGATTTTACTAGTGTGCATACAGTGCCCTGGTTACAACATCTAACAAAGAACAGTCCCACCTAGGCACAGGCATGCAAATAGACTTCCACAGATGTTTAGCAAAAAAAGATCTTGCCTTTGGAATCTCTCTGGAGTTCTTTTAGAAAATCCCTCATTAGACTCAGTTGTATAACATTCTAACTCAAATCATAGGGATTCATAAATTTGTCATTATGGTCTCCAAACAACTAGCACAGTAATTAAGATTTGTGGTGTGATGTTATCTCCAAAGATGTTTCTGCCTGTCACCAGCATTTGGGGTTCTTTTAAGATATCTGAGGAAGAGAGCAGTATTTATGATTTATGCACTTTACATCTGGCTTTTGGATAGCTAACAGGAGTAGTGCTGAGCTGCCAGGACAGTTGTACACAGCTTTTTCTGCTACAGGAGAAAGCTTTCTGCTGTTCATTCCAATGGCATTGGCAGCTTTCTAGGGCTCAGTTTCAGAGGACCTCATCCTTTCAGATTCAGGGAACCTGCTTTTTGGGTCATACATGGAAGCACTTTCTATGATTTCACTCTGAGGAAAAAGAGAGGGGGGAAGGGGGTGTTGTTACTTGCTTTGTATTTTTTGTGCTGCTTTTCAGGCACCACTTCGAGGTCCTTCCCAATCTGAAACCTCACCTTCTTTCCCCATTTTCATCTCCCAGTCTGTACAAAGTTCCAGAACTGTGCTGGCCAACTCACCATGAGTCTAATGTGACACAGACCTTTCTAATTCCCAAAATTGTCACAGGAAAGACAAAATGTGGGCACAGAGTGAATAAAACATAGACTATGCAGTGAGAGTTGTTAAGGGTGCTAACTGGTACTTGCCTTTTTTGATCGTATTTTTGTTAGTATTCATTATCTGTATAATCCACTGTCAGCCTTCTACATAGTCCAGTTCTTCCTGGAAAGCCTACATCCCTTAGAAAGGCAGGAGGATGGTGAACTAGAAGGAAAGCATGGGACTGTCTGAATGAACAGGTAACAGAAAGTTCTGAGGTACTGGCTTACCCAGATTTTATCAAAAAGTCCTTATTAATGGGACATCATGATACAGTTTTGAAAAATCATTGATCCTAGACACTGAATAGAAATTTTGTCTAACATTTCTCTGCATCAGTGATACTAGACTGAGATATTACCCACTTATAGGAGCTGATGTATTTACATCCTTCACAGAAGCTAAAAGGAGGCTGTCTGTTCTTTTTGTCCCCAAATAGACAAAGGTATACAGGATGTATGAAAAATTATTATAAAGGACTTTTGTAGAAGTCACTTTGCAAAGTTCCATCATACCTAGAAAGAGCTATTTAACATCTAGTTAGTTAGGCACAACTGGATTCACTTTAGTGATGCTGTTACCAGAGAGTCCCAAGGGATGGCATATTAAATAAGGATGAAATTTGGCCCTAGAAATGGGTGACATTTTTAGCCAGTTCTGAACAGACAGTTGGTTCTCTTTGAAACCAACAGACCCTGAAGAAGACAGAGCAGACTAAATGTTCTCCCTTATATCAGAAATTCAGAGACACCATGACTCTAATAATTCATAAACTCTTCACAAGCTCCTCCTGGGGAATGTGGTTCCATAGAAGGTAATGAAGGGATATATCTTAAAGTCATAATCTAATTTTCAACTTCCAGTCAGCCCAATTTTCAGGCCTAATGAGATGCTGAAAGTCTGAAAATCTGTTGAGGATTAGGGAGTGAGATGGAATTACTCAATCTGACTGTTCTAACCCTAAACATATCTAATATGATTTTTGCTTTAAAGCTCTTACAAGGTTTTGAACAGGTTAAACCACCTTAAAAATGAAATTAAAAGGCATAACTATAATAAAAGTAGTCCCCTAAAATGATTTCCACTAGAATATATATCCTGAATTTCTCGCCTACAAATGCTACAATATATCATAAGTCAAACTGTAAAATTGTTAGGTAAAAATTGGCTGTTGACTGCAATAAAAGTTTTCCCTGGAAAACAACAACAACAAAAAATGCATAATTCACCCTCTTCTAACCAGGAAAAAATGGTTTGACTGTATAGTTGTCTGTTTTTGAGGAATGTTTACCTTCCCTTAGTGCTGTGAAAAAACAAGCATATTAGCTCACTTTTTTTGGAATATATTAGAGAAGTGTAATAACACAAACACTTCTTTTTGTTTGTTTTAATGTTGAAGTAGGAACCAAGTAAGATTTATTCTCAAAATATTGCCTATAATTTGAATACCTTTCCCTCTTTTGTTCACTCCAGCACAACGTATAATCAGCAAGTTAAATTCATGTCATAAAGAAAGCCCTTTGTCCGCTAGGATTTTAGCACTTAGGTACTTCTAATACAGATTCAAAAGATGCTAATAAAGTCAGAAATTTCCCACTGGGGGAGTAATGGAATGCTTTTAAAACTTACTTTCAGTTAATGACTAAGGCATTTTTGCTAACAGCAATTTGGCTTCTTATCCCAGGTAGGGGAAAATGCATTAAACAGTATATTAAAGTATCCTTTCAGCTACCTGGTAAAGACACTTAAATGGTAGTTACTTGATGGCCCTGGGTTTTTGGGGGACAGTAGGAAGAGAAAAACCCTGCCTGGAAGAGGGCCCTTTAAACATGAATATGAATCAATAGAAAATGTAGGAGCCAGGCTGATGTAGTACACTGTACAATCTGTTCACTGCATTTGGGCTGCTAATTAAAAAGCGATACAGACAGTACTGTATGAATGCACCATAACCTGTTGAAGGTCTGTCAGACTTTATCTTCGCTTTCACATATTTGAATATTGTTTAATAAGAGGTCTTAATGGAAAGCAGAATATGTCTCTATAAAAGCAGAGAAGAGATATATCAACTGAAAATTCTTACTGCATTATGTGTGTGTATGTATGTTCATGACTTCCTGCTCCCTTGAGCATTTCTAAGACAGCTACCCTAATTCATAAGCACAATATGTAAATTCTGTTTTTTCTTTTGGCTTCAGGGAACTGAGCTAGGCTGGAAAGTTGGAAATACAACACCTAAACATTACTGTGAACCTAGCAATGAACTGAGTATCTACAAGAAAAGAACAACCTCTTTTGTTGCCAACAAATGCTATTTTTCTGAGGTACACATGAAGAAAAAGGGGGGGGGGGAATATATAGTTACATTTAACAGTATGCTCTGCTCTGTGTGTGTCCTTCCATAACCGATGGCATGCTTTTTCTTAATTTTTTCTTTAATCTTACCTGGCAGTTCTTGTTCTTACATCTCAGAAATCCAACCTCCCCTCTTCATACTTAATTGCACCCCCACTCTGCACTGAGGTAGGATTAATGGAACATTTCTTACATTAACTGGATTACATTACATTAGCTGACACTGTTAAATATGAAACCTGTTTTAATAATACTGGTGATTAGCAAACCTCTGAAAGTTTGGAGATTAACACTGGGAGCTTATCTAAATTTCCAAATCCCAAGACTATTAAAAAAACTAGTTTTCTTTCTAAGACAGGGAGGCTCAGAACTTTTCAGAGTAGGAAAAGGTGGTGCCTGGGGGTAGTGTAGTGACTCCACATGGAGGACAGATTATAAGCTTAGGAAAAAGAGGAAGTGATTGTTCTTTTTATTATTATTATGTTTTGTTTTGTTTTGTTTTGTTTTAAGTTCTTCTAGTCCAAAGAAGATATTTTCCACTAAAGAGTAACCCAGCTACTCCAGCCAGACAATACCTGGCTTGTTTCTGGAAACTGTTGATGGGAAACGTGCTAGTTGATGGGAAACTCCTGAAGCAATGACAGGTGTGAGAAAACTCTAAAAATTGTGCAGTATCTGTCCAATGATGAGAAGCTGTGACTCTGTAGTAAAGATCCCTGTCTTTGCAGAGGTTGTTTTGAGAACAAAGAATTTCATTAAATAGTAGATACTATCAGAGGGATTACAGCCAGACAAGTGTGGTTTTATGCTGCATTAAGAAGTTTTTCCTTGGGGAAAGGAGGTGTTTCAGAGTATTCATGATGTTCCCTCTGCCTGAAGAAAAACTAGCTTTTGGTGTCTAGTTTTGTCCCTGTCACTGAAGAGCACAGTGAGAGGGTATCTCTAGTAAAGCTGGACATAGCAGGAGCTGCTTCAGCTACATGCGTGCCCATGAGCTCTTCCAAAGGCATTCTTTTTGGAAAGGACTTGTACTTTACAAAAATCTTTGAGTTCAGACCATAGAATGCCATTTTTTTTTCTAAGTTCCCTCCTCAGCTGAAAGCAACATGTTTCTGAAGGTGCCTACTTAGAAATGTGGAGTTTTTTGTACCATAGTGTCTTGGTACCACCTACGTTGTCCTAAATGTAAAGAACTCACTGGATAGAGTTAAGTCCATTTCTAGAAGCCTTGTCTAAGTTAGGAGAAAATTATTAGTTGAGTAATATCTTTCACTTTCTCTTTTGGTCTTTGTAAGAGCTGTAGGTGTGGTGTAATGAGTGCAGACCTGCGAAACACAATCCTCTTTTTTTCAGTCCTTCCTTTGCCACTGAGTTTCTGCAGAGCCATGAGCAGCCCACTCCTCTCTGCCTACTGCACATTGCAGAAACAATCAAAGAACCAGTTACCTTATAACTGCAAAGCATTTTTAATATGGAGTAAAATGCATAAATGCTGTGATTTTAGGCTTTCCTCTACACTGACAAGGCACATGACAAATACATCTTTGATATATCCATATATATATAATGTATCAAGATGGAAGAACAGGGCAGAAGAAAGAAAGATAGCTGACAAAGAAAGGCTGTGCTACAATATGCAAACACCTGTAAAATTCTATGTAGAATTTTCATAGTCCATAAAATTAGACTAGATAAATAAAAAAGTAATTCTAAAAGATGGAAATGTTTAGAATCCTGCTCCGTGTCAAGCTCAACAGACAGGGTTGCCTTGGAAAGTGAGTAACATAAATAGCAAAGGAGAAAAAAGTTAGGAGCAGTTTTATGTGTTAGGAGCAGTTATGTGAAGAAGGTGGGTTGAAGAAAGCATGCTCCCAAAGTGAGTCTGTGAAGGACAGAAATGAAGATCCCTTAGTCTTGCAGTCCACAGAGCAGAAGAGAGTGATTATCCCATAAAAAAAAAGGAAGTGAAGGAAAGGTAAGGCAAGCCTGTCTGTCTTTAATTTCTAAATTTGGAGGACCTTCTGAATTAAAAATAAAAAAAATAATAATAAAAAAAATAATAATAATAAAAAATAATAATAATAAAAAAAAAGAGGTAATGACATAATACCATTGCAGCATTCTGCAGAAGCGGCTCCAGACACAGTGTTGTCATCAACATGAACATCAGTGTTTCAGTGTTACAGAAAGTGACAAAAGTCTGAAGTTAAGATGCTGAGTAGAGGGAAAACCTGAAAGATACTGCCACCACATCCCATGCATACTGTGTATGGGAGATAATCTCTTATCTGACACCTGGAGCAACAGGCTCCTATGTTCCAAGGCTGGGGAAATAACTGAGAGAATTTAGATTTGAATCAAACAATGAAAAACCCAGTAACCAATAAGGAAGGAAGCTGGAGACCAACATTTGTGTTTGCAGTGGATGTTGCTTTTCTTGTTATATAGACACAAAAAAAGTTAGAAAAAATTTTAGTGCAGTAATGCCACAAATTACACGAGTTTAAGGACTTTTTCTTGTCTGCTGAGGCAATCTTTGCTAAGAGTGACACAAGTTGATATGGAGGTTTTTTACTTCTGTTTTTCTTCCTATCTGCTCCATAATTAAAGAATGTTACTGTTCAGGACTCTATGTCTAACACTTCTCACAACTGTTATCTTTATTTACATACAAAATGTTGCATAACAATAGACTCTCTAAGGCATGTTAGATCTCATCTTCTCTATACTATAGTCTTTTCAGAACCAAGGTCAGGATAACACGATTACTGCAAAGTCTGTCAAAAATCAAAGATGTAATTTTGAGCTTGAATGGAAATGCAATAAAATTTCTAACTTGAAATGTAGAAAATTAGCACCTCATGCTGGCATAATTATTACCACTTTCTGCAAAAGTTATCTGCAATAGTATAACTACGTAGGAAACAGCACAGCCTGAGCTTCTAAACTTGTCTGGGATGATGTAGGGGAGATGTTAGTGTATTCCTGATGCTAAACTCTTTTTTATTATTTCCTACAGCTACAAACAAGAACCATACACAGGGACAGGAACTATGTCAGACCTTTTCCACACTTGTACAAGAAGCAGAGTACTTGAAAAATTCAGTCTCAGCCTCTGTGTTGGTGGCAGATTATCATGTGCACATGAGATAAGTGATTTCTACAAACATAGTAAGCAATGAAGAGTAGTACTTTGGGGTTTTATTCCATACATCTAAATATAAAGGCACAATAACTAACAGTACTTAATATTGCATGGTGGAAATATCCCTGACACCGTTTTATACATAGCTCTATGCCAGCTGCATAGTAGTTGGTAATTACATTTAGAAGTCCCAAAAATTCCATACAATCTGCATTCTGGTTTATTAAACAGAAAAAAGTGTTTTACTTTTTTTAATTATAGTGGTACCTGATAAGGTTAATGCAGATCTTCAGATTCTGTTTTCACACCTGGAATATTTACAGAAATGACTATGTTTTTAATAGCAAATCAAAGATTTTCAACCCATAACAGGTACATTAAAATTATTAAGTGATCTGTCATTGAATTGCCAGGGTTCCTATATAGCATCTACATAATTTAGTATTTATTTTTTTTAATTAAAAGGTCAACAGGCTCCACAGAATTCAGGAATATTTACTTGATATTCATACTCTAAACCCTCTGTCAAAACTTTATTGAAAATTGTATAGAGTGGTTGCTACTGCATTATTATGTAAACTTCATAATCTAATCTAAATGTCAAACCTCAGCATGTATTTCTTTTTTTGTTTTGTTGGTTTTTTTCTTTGCAAAAGTATATTCCACCTGTAGACCGTATCTAGTAGCCTGGGAAGAATTTGACCTTCAGTAAAAGAAAATGTAATCCTTACTGTAGTGCTCTGCTATGTTTTCTTCTCATTTTTTTTTAGAAAAGAAAAAGGTAGTTGGATAATATGCCAGAACTGAACTATAACAGATAAAGAATGTGGTGTATTCAAGGTAGTCCGCAGTAGTGTTTATGTGTGGCTTTACCTTCTTTTTATTTTTATTGTGCAGTAGCTAAAATGTTTTTCTCTTTTAATATTATTCATCTACTTTAAAAGTTTTATCTTAAATTACACATTTTTTCCCCTCTTCTGTCATTTCCCTTTTTTCTGTGACTTCTGAAAGCCAACTGTCAGAGTTCAGATGACTAATACCTAATTCCCTCAGCCCTCTGAGATTCATTTAATTAAAATTCACTAATTTGAAGAAATTACTTTTTTTCAATATATGCCCATATCTTTCTTATTCTTCTTACAGTGGTAGTTCTCTGCCGTAAATGCTACCTGATCTGTGATGCTTTCATCAGCTCCACAGCCGAAATAATTGCTTGTGGTAATCATTGCAGGACTAGAGAATTACATACTAGCTTTATTTCATTTTGATTCTCTGTATCTCACTTCCTCAAGTGAGCAGTTGTGACTCTGGTACTGTTTATTTTCTTTCTTGAACTACTGTTCTCTGCTTCTCTGCTCTGTGGCTGTTTTGCAATAAGATATTCAAAGCTTATCACACTGATGTTATGCATTTTGTGTTTGTGGGCTAGTTATCAGTTGCCTTCCTAAATGTTTACCTGAAGTGTGACTTCAACATAAGCTGAAAGGAAAAAAAAAAAAAAAAAAAAAAAAAAGGAATTAATAAAAATCTTCAGTCTTAATAAAATAAACATAGAAATCCTCTGACTTAAATATCACTGCTTTGCTGTTGGGGAAAATTCATACAGAGTGATTTGATCTGTTTTTCAGCAGAAGCTGTTTACAGTGGCAGCCTTGGCTAAAGCAAAATCACCTGGTAAAAAGAGAGAGAGGAGCCTGATCATCACAAGCATCCCCTGAGCATGGATCTGACCTATTTTGTCCCTGTCAGGGTGCAGAGTGAATATCTAGCTAGGGTGACAAAACCATGTGCGTATGCTCTTTTTACCAAAAAAATAAAAATAATAATAATAAAATAAAAAATAAAAAAAATCAGGGGAAATAGTACTTGACTGCATAAGAGCACGGTGACCCTCACATTGCCTGGACACTGCCCCTGGAAGGAGGAGTCATGGATCCTGCTCAATTCCATCCCCTGCAGCTGTTCACTGGAGGGTGAATCCCAGAAACATCCAGAACAGGGCAGATCCTCCAGTCTTTATCTTGCCCCACTGCTTATCTCATAGAGCAGATAGCCCTAAGTAGCTTGCCAAGGGGTGGTTGTAAGAAACAGCCATTTCTGATATACCAAACATCCAATAACACCATTCCACAGATTGCTTTTATCTCTCATTCAGCACACCGCTTTTTTTGCTACAATCTCAGCAAATTTGTGTATTACCCAGTCCCTTTCAAGGAGCATGTGAAATATTTATGAATGTCAAGAAAAATTTAGAAGATGTACTTTAGAATTACCACAATATGATATGTACAGTGGAAACTTACTGTTTTTCATTAGAACTGCGCAAAATACTGCGCTTTAAAATAAAGCAGTGGTGGTGAAATTTCCATTTCTGCTGTCAGAATCTACATAGAAAACTGTTACTTATGCCTCAGAGGGTGTAATATTATCAATTTCACAAAACCTTACTGAAATATAGAATTTCTAAGATTTTTTTTTTTTTAATTATTTTATTTTTAAGTGAGCTTGATTGTTGAGCAGGTGAAAAGCACTAGACTGGAAATAAGACTGGAAGTAGAAAAAATTAATTCCTCTCCATATAAACCTTTTTGGCACCAGCAGAAGACAGGCAAGTATTTTTAAGTTACTCTGTCAAATTACCCTTTTACTGAAGGGCCACATTGTAGGGTCAGGTGAATACTGTAGGTTTATTTATACTTGTAGATAAAAAACATCTGGGACCAGTCTCTAGCACTGAAGCCAATAAGGAAGTGAAAAATCTGTGTACATACTGTTAAACTCTCTGAGACTGCAAAACAGATAGACATGTAGAAATTGCCTCCTGGAAATTTTCCTTTTCAATGCCACCTTTGCCAATATTCCTAGTTATTTTCTGGGAGAGCAAAGCCACTGTTTTGGCACTCAGTGCCATGGTCTAGTAACTGCAGTGGTAGTGGATTAAGGGTTGGACTTGATGATCTCCAAGGTCCTTTCCAACCTGTGATTCTGTGATTCTGTTTTTGTAGTATAAATGCTTGAGATTCAGTACCCAGGAGCACTTCCTGTTGTTTGGTTTTACAGAGATGAGGATGCTCTGCAAGACTGGTGAGTGGAGGAAAAATCTTGCAGCAGCAGCAGCAGCAGGAAGAGCTGGGTTAGTTCGTGCTCTGAAAGATGAGGTTGTTTAAAGTCATTCACTCTCCTCCTAGTGTAGGCCAAGTCTCATGTCTGACCAAGAAAAGTGCAATAAAAACCTTTTCATGAACTATAGTTACAAAATGAAGTGTTGCCTTAGTGACATTTATCATTTCAAAACTGTAGGATATTTTCAAAATAATACTCTTTTTATTTTATTTTCCTTTCCTAATATTAAGCTTTTTACCTTCTTGGAGTGAAAGGATTGCATTTTGAAGGTTGTAATTTTAAGGACTTTTAGATGTTAGGGAGAAAAAACCACACAACTGTTCTGTTATAACAGAACAGGCCTTATGCCACAACACATACTCTTGCATGAAGGCATTCACATAAGCTGGGACAGAACACACAAGCAACATATCTTGAAAATCACTCTAAATACAGTATCAAGTCATGATGATTCCTACACAGATAAAAACTAGATTGCAAATATGACAGCAGTGGTGGTTAAGAAGATCCAAGCTTCTCTTGCTGGACTGAAACAACAACTTTTGTTTAACCTATAGCCCAGAACAAAAAATGTTCTAAAACTCCACAAAACTAAAAAATATTTTTACACTTTTTTTTTACCCCCCCAAATCTAAACTCACCACATGCAGCTAGGACAGCATATACAATAAAAAATAACATTTCTGAAAGAAGTTTTATTCCATTACCTCTCCTTTGAAAGCACAAATTTCCCCTACAGATTTCTGTTCTGTGTAATGTCTCATTCTGGCAAAGTGCTTGTAGGTTCACATGCACCTGTGTTTTTCTGTACTTTATTGTGACTATCTTTATACTTAAGCATTTGGTTGTTTTACATACCCAAGACAGGAGAAAATAAGAAGTCCAATTATGCACTTCACATCCTCAGAGCACAGGTTGATTTGACCTGACCTCTGAAATGGATGTAAAAAGTCACTCCTATCAGTACCAGGGGAAGTCTTAAAGGATTTAGAAATTGATATCAGATGTGTGGGTGGGATGCGGCCCCTCTGAAGATAGCAGTTTGTCTCCAGCAAAGAAAAATAACAGCATCAAAAGACTAGAAAATCCATCTTTGATCCCTGATTAAATTGCAGCCATCTGCCAATCACTGGTGGATACACAGAAATGCCAAAGCCACTGAGGCTTCACCTATCCCCATTTACAGTCTGTGGTGCAACATGTGCACAATGTCCTTGATCAGGAGACCTCTCCCACCCCCTCAGGTACCCCATCCACACAGCATCTGCCTCTCTTTTGTGCAGAGAGGAAGGGTGTAGACATTGTTTCATTTAGATGAAATGGTACCAGAAACCAGAAAACACCAGGTGTCATGACATGAATTTGATTTGCTTTATTGCTACTGTTATATACTCATACAGCATCCAGGTAATCCAGTGAGATGAATTCATGTCCCAAATCCAGTGAAATTAAGGAGGAAAAAACTAACTGGCCTCTGAAACTGCAAGCAGGGCATGGAAAGTTAGAACATACTCATCTTTGCACTGACTTTAGTTATTGTACATCCCACCAACAGCAGTTACCTGGTCAATCGACCTGTATATGCTAGCTGCCTGGCCAAAACCTCGTTTGCTCCAGGCTGACCGTCTCTTGACCAACACTGATCTCACAAAAACAATGGTAGAAACAATATTAGTGTGCAGTGACAAAGAGAGAATGAGTTTAAATGGAAAAAACCTTCACTGGTTTTGTTGTCCATGAACAACTTATTTAAAAAATGTTCAACATTGTCCTCTAGAGAACTATTTTTGCTGTAATATTATCTCTACTCCAACTCTTCAAGACATTTTTGTTTAATGTTTATATAGAGTAAATAAATATATATTTTTTCAAATTGAGACAGACCTTGAAACATAATGTATCTTTTTATAGCATTATTCACCCACTCAGAAGAAAACAATTCACGAACATGGAGTTTAAAATGAATCATGAAATTCACGCTTCTTGCTGAACGAATTTAACTCAACACATCCCCTGCATTAATATCTGTAAGACATGCAAGTAGATCTGAAAGAATTTAAGACTGCACAGTCCAAAATCATGTGCACTTAACCCTGAGTTATGGAAGATCAGAAAAATTGCATAACGGGTTGGGAAATCAGATTTTTTTAGCCACTTGGTGACTGACAGACTCGCAATTGCTGCCAAAAAATACAGAATAAGGTGCATAGTCTATAGTAACCACAGGTGTTTGTGTCAGTAACATGACAAAGCTGTCTACCTCTTGGTGATAGATTTACTTGGTCCTACTCACTGCTAGACATTAGCTTCCTCACTGGAGAGCTGGGTATCTTTGTGCAAGACACATGCTTTCTGAAGTCACAGAAATCTGAATTGAACGTCTCTCCTCACTCTTAGAATCATAGAATCATAGAATTTTGAGGGTTGGAAAGGACATTTAAGATCTTCTAGTTCTAATTTCCCTGCCATGGGCAGGGACACCTTCCACTAGACCAGGCTGCATCTTCAACTGCAATCTTCAAGTTAGATGTCCACTGCACTGGAAAGCCATGTCTGCTACCTGCCCTGAACAATATCTTCACCAAAATTCTCCCAGTCTGAAGTGCAATCTAGAGGCTTGATCCCAAGATGTTTCCTGAAGAATTTTCATGGGTACGGACAGACCAGTACAGGTTTGAGAAGGCAATTAGGCTTTTAACTCCTGCTTTTCAGAAGGGATACACATTTCAGTAGCTGGTTGCTTGTGACTGCCTTTATCTACCAGACAATTTGAACATAATTTTAATCTCTAAACCCTGAAATCTGTGACAGAGGATCTCAACTTCTGCACCACACAAAGATGCTGAGAACAAATTCTTTCCTCACATAATGAAGAAAATGCATTCAATCAAAAGAGGAAACATCTTCCAGTGCTTGTCAAGCTGTCTTTGTACAGGTCCCAGTTCTGAAAATATTGGCTTGTGGGAAGGAGCCTTAGTCCCTTAATGAGCTGTTTATCCCTGGAAGAGCCAGAGAGGTAGGAAACATTTTCTGAAGGATCAGTTCTCCATCAGCACATAGTGGTAAAGACACAGCAATAAGTTATGACTGTACCAATGAATTCACACTTTCTAGGATTTTTATTAGGGTGTAACACATAAACTTCATCCTGCACTCATTTACAGAACCTCTGTAACCATGATTGTTTGTTTTGTTTTCTTTTCTATTTTAATATAAACTATTTGAAAAACATGCCTCCTTTTCCAGTCTTTTCCCCCTTCTTTCTCTTTTTTTCCCCTCTTCTTTCTCTTTTTTTTTTCTTTTTAATCCAGCAATATTCAATATTCTGTCCATAGCTTAAAGCAAAACACTGAGCTCCCATGTGAGACCCTGTGGTTTTGAGCATTATTTTTATACTTTTCTTCTGATAGTGGAAACAAAAGCCATAAGGATAAGCCCTTCCCTCTAAGGCTAAACATGAGTAGTATTTCACTTTTGTTGTCCTTATCTACAGGCATTTTAAGACTATTTCACTCAATATATGCTTAAAATAGATTACAAATTACAAACATAGATGTGCTCAGATGTACTGATATACTGATATATTTTTACTCTTTTTTTTTTTTTTTTTTTTTTTTTTTGTTTGTTTTTAACATATTATAAATGCCACTTCATTTTCTGGAGGAAAATAAAAATCTTGCCAGACTTCCAGGTAATCTTTAACACTCACAACATACACAGTCATATTAATCATAAATATCACATTGCTAATAGCTACAGATCAGTTACCTGATACACATACAATTAAACAGAAAAACAAACAAAAAGACAAACAAAAAAGACAACCAAAGACTGAACAAGAAGTGCGTATTCTTTATCATGTCTCAGTGGTGATTTTACTAGATCTACTAGTCTATTTTACTAATTTACTAGAATTTCTTCTCAGGCCAGATTTTATCGTGAATGAAGTAACATTCTTTCTTGTGTACTTGGATCAGAATACAAGTACTTCTATTACTAAAGAGTTCCATGAACAGATAATTAACCTCTAAGTAGGTATGATACATTAGTGTTGTTTAAGGAGAGACCATCTTTTCCGGACACAGATATAATCACACTTTAAGAAATAATCCAGAAAACAGATTGTTTGTCTGCAAAAGAATTATTGTGTCTGGTTTTTTTAAAGGCAGTTTGCATTTCATAGGTGCAAGCCTGATCTGGGAGCATAAGGAACAGGCTCAGATTAGGAAGTTTCTGGATGACTGGTGAAGGAGACATAGAAGCAACCAAGTCATGCCTCATACCAACTGGATATGGAGATGGAGAGAAATAGGATATTGGAATGGGATAATTCCTTGCAAAAGGATCTAGCTTTCTGATAGCATCCAGCCAAAGACTGAATCTTTGTTCTGGAAGACAAAGAAAGGAGATATTTAAAGTCAGTCTGCAATAAAGACCATCAGTAATGTATACAAAAAGACTCAAGATAAATGTCATGTAGGGAAAAATGTCTTAGTAAAACTTGCAAGGATTGTAGATTTAAATGAATTTTCTCTTGAAAAAGACAGAGGAAACAAAAGTTATATGCTCAAGAAGTTTGCAAGCTGGAGTGGTAAGGAAGAAGAGGAAGGCATCGAGGCTTTTTATTTGGATTTTTTTTTCAATTAAACAAACAAACAAACAACTCAAAAAAAAAAAAAACAAAAAGGTTTTTTTGAGATTAACAGATAAGAGGGGGAATTCTGGAAAAAGTAAGGACTGTGAGTTGCTGACAGTTCAGACATGAGTACTTGGAACCCAGTGCTGTGCTTTGTGGACTTTAGTGTGTTGTTTGACCCATTTTACTGAACCTGCTTCTGCAGGTTATTATTATTACTCATAGAATCATAGAATTTTCAGGGTTAGAAGGGACCTTTAAGCTAATCTCATTCCAACCCCCCTGCCACAGGCAGGGACACCTCCCACTAGATGAGGTTGCTCAGAGCCCCATCCAGCCTGGCCTTAAAAACTTCCAGGGATGGGGCTCCCACCACCTCTCTGGGCAACCTGTGCCAGGCTCTCAGCACCCTCATGGGGAAGAACTTCTTCCTGACTTCCAATCTCAATCTCCCCTCCTCTAGTTTGAATCCATTCCCCCAGTCCTATCCCAGCTGACATCCTAAAAAGTCCCTCCCCAGCTTTCTTGTAGCCCCTTCAGATACTGGAAGGCTGCAATGAGGTCTCCTCAGAGCCTTCTCCTCTCCAGACTGAATAACCCAACTCTCTCAGTCTGTCTCCATAGCAGAGCTGCTCCAGCCCTCTGAGCATCCTCGTGGCCCTTCTCTGGACACTCTCCAGCACCTCCACGTCTCTCTCGTACCAGGGGCTGCAGAATTGGACCCAGTACTCCAGGTGGGGTCTCAGAGGGGCAGAATCCCCTCCCTCCCTGGAGCTGCTGGCCAGGCTTCTCTTGCTGCAGCCCAGGATCTGGTTGGCTTTCTGGGCTGCAGGTGTACACCCATGGCTCCCCTTGAACTTCTCATCCCCCAGCACCCCGAGTCCTTTTCCTCAGGGCTGCTCTCCATCCAGTCCCTGCCCAGCCTGTATCAGTGCTTGGGACTGCCCCAGCCCAGCTGCAGGACCTTGCACTTGGTCTTGTGGAACTTCAGGAGGTTGGCATGGGCCCACCTCTCCATGCTCTCCCATCTCCTCTCCTCTGTCAAGGTCCCTCTGGATAGCATCCCTTCCTTCCCGTGTGTCAGACACACCACACTGCTTGGAAGTGTCTAGTCCCAAGAACTATCTAGATAAAGTTCATTGGATTAGACATCTCAATACTGAAATATTTAAGCACACAGAATATTGGCACTGAGTGCTTTGAATTGCAGATTTTTTCATCTCTTTCTGACAAGGAATCAGACTTAAAACATTTTATCCAGGTAGGAAATTACATGCAAGGGTTTTATCATATTTATTTTAATGCTATATTCAGTTTAGAGGCATCTTGGTAGCATATAGTTTCTTATAAAATTTGTATTAAGCAAAGTGTTGAAATAACCTGAGCACAACAACACATGGTCTTGTGAACTGAAGTAAAATGGTAAAATGCAGGTCAGATTTTGCTCTCTGTTAGATTTGACTTTGGATACCATTTACAGGTATGAAATATCCTTTCCTGAATCAGTGTGATACAACACATTTTTCTTTTTATTTTTTTTTCTCTGTTGCATAGGTAAAACTTTCCTGGGTTAGATATATTCTACACATTTTTTAGATATATTCTACACTATTCTACATAGTTAATTGAAATGAAAGTTGTTGCCTGAAATTTATCTCTTGAAGGGGCCATATTCAATTATATTTCTTATCTATTTGGGGGAGTAAAAATCAAATACATTTGGAAAAATACTTCATGTGTATTTTAGCTGCCTGCATCCCAAGGCAGGATATTTTCTGTTTACAGACCTGGACACTGACTTTTCATATCCATTTGGTGCATGGTGTATTGATAATAGAATTAGGAGAAGGAATTACATGCTTAGGTTTGAGTGTTGTGAGAAAGGTTTTCAAAGGAGTTACATCAGAACTCTGATTGAAGTGGTCTTCACTTGAATAGATGGTGGTTCAGATAACTCATGTATCTGCATTATTGGAAGGTATTTGGTATTTCCTGGAAAAAATTTAAAATAACTAGTATTTCTCAAAAAGCTATGTTCTTTCCATTCCTCTGTTAAGGAAACTAAAAGAATCATTATTATCCTCAATATTTCAGAGTACTAAAATGCTTAATTCACAGAAAATCTGAAGAATTAGTTAATGTACCTGAAACTTATTTTTCTCATTGTCTTCAATTATCATCGTCTCTACTATACATTCAATTTAAAATGTTAAATTAACTTCATACATGTTATTTTAACTGATTAGTTTTGCCATGTTTAAAACTCCAATTATAGCAGCTGATCAGGGCAGATGGGAACTTCTGGAGCCCATTCTGCAAAATACAGATTTTAATTCAGAGATATTCTAGAAGTAGCTTTACAGTAGGAATACGACAAACAGCGTAGGTGATGTGGTGATCCAGGACATGTGATTTTTTACATGCTCCATCTGGCCCTTCCTTCTTAAAACAAGTATCTCCTTTTGTTTTGGGTTGTTTTGTTGTGGTTTTTTCCTCCTCTTTTTTTTTGTTTTCTTTCCCTGTCACTCTTTTTCATTATTTGGACCTCTCAACTTTCATTAAGCAAACCTTTGAAGTTCAAAGTCTGTCACATTCTATCTGTTGGACATGTGATGGCTGGGAGAAGAGGGGGTTTTAATTTCCAACACCAGTCCAAGGAAAGACTTGTTGGGCAGAACCAAACATCCAGAAGCAAATAGCTCATACTCTCTGGGAGACACAAGAAACTTTTCCAAGGGAACACTTTCTTTCAGCTCTTTTTAATCTATTGGCAGCAAAATTATATTCAAAGAAATCTCAGTGAAAATGTAGGTTCAGACAACAATTCATGGTGATACTCTTTTAACTGTAATTTTTTGCAGCCTTACCAAATGTTTCATATTCTGTAACTCTTATGCATATGCAACTCAAAAAAAAAAAATAAATAAAAAGAGAGGAAAAAATAATAGAATGAAAATTATAGGACCAGATCTTGTTGCTTTAGGAATGAATTTTTTTCATCTTTCACTGGAAATCAGAACATGTTGTATTAATCTTATTCGAATAACTTGAAAGTTTTATATGAAATGTGATGCTTACAGAGCACCAAATAAGTGAAGAGTGGGTATGAACCCACAGGCAGAATTTGACAGGCACCACTTTTGCTGGTATGTTCCTTCTTGAATTTTGTCCCTCCTTTGTGAGCAAATCAATTCAGGTGTGATAGACTGAAAATCTATTTGAAACTGCTGAACTTCTCTTATGTATTAGATCCACATGCCAAGAACCGAAAAGACAGTGAATATGTTCTTCCTGTAAACTTCCATTCATCTTTCATCAACACATTGTAACCAATAAGCATATAATGAGCTTCTGAAGCCTCTGAGAGGTGTAGTTGGTATGCCAGAGACTAAGATGATTATGAATCTCACCTATCTTTAAGAATCCATGTGTCTTCTCTATTCTTTTTATGGACCATTTAACACAGATACTACAGTGAATGTCCCATCAGGTACAATGGCCTGCAGGAGCTGACATATGAATATTCAAGGACAGCCTCATATAGATTCTCCACTTGCTTCCCTAAGCAAAGTCACTCTGCAATGGCACCAGTGATGATTTAGGCTGCCATAAAAAGATGGAAGTTGTGCTTCAGTTTTCTCAAATTCATCTAGTTTTGACCTCATTCATACTCTTTTTTTAAATGTGGCCTGAGTAAATGACTAATTATTCTGACATTTCATGTGTAGTTCCTACACCTGCCCACTCTCCACTCACTTATTCTATGGCACTACTTTGACTTTTGCCTGTTTAGCTGTGAGGACTGTCAGAACCAGGCTTGATCATGGTGCTGCACATGGTGACTACAGCATCTGCAAATATGCAAATATATCAGAACTGCTAAAATATTTCATTGACCTGAGCAGAGATTTGTTGACTTTCAAAGACGCAGTGCCAAGAGTAGGATATTAGTACAGAATTTGAAATCAAAATCATTAAATATATGCTGATTTCTAATTGCAACTGACAATAATAGAGTGTGGTGAGATTCAGGTCAAGCTTTAGTTCTAAGTTTGCATTGGGTCCCAAACATTTCCTCTATCTCATCAATATTACTGGACTGTCTCTTTTTTTTTTTTTTTTCTTTTTAATTTTCTTTCCTCTTTGAATACATCAGTGCCATGCTCAGAAACACCCTCAAGGCTGATTGTAAATGTGATTTGTTTCTCTTCCACCTGCCTCCTCCCCATCTCACAGTCTACTGAGTCTATTAACTCAGTGTATTAGCTCAGAAGGGATGTTTGGTGTATCTAGCATCCTAAGAGCTTTAGAGACTTCTCCAACTTCAGACTTCAGGCATTCCTTACAGTCTTGCAATCTGCAAGGCTAACACCTATCTTCAAAGTAGACCAAGAATTGCTTCTAGCTCTGATTAATTGGTGTATTTACTCAGTGCAGCTATAGCTTGGAAGTACTGAGTTCCAGAACAACTGTTTACATGTCTTCACTTCCAATACACGGCTCAGCTGCCAATAAGGAGTGGTCAGTACTTGAGGATACTCTTACTATTTTAATGAAATGTTCTCCATGGACTTCTTTGTCAACCAAATCACAGAATCACAGAAAGTCAGGTAGGAAGGGACCTCAGGGATCATCTGGCCTGATACATCCAATATTATTGTTTATTTGATATGTCTCAGCACCCAATCTAAATGAGACTTCAAACTTTCCAGAGTTGGGGAATCCACCACTTCCCCTGGGAGACCATTCCAATGTCTGACTGTCCTCAGAGTGAAAAACTTTTCCTCTTGTATTCAATCAGAATCTCCCCAGGAGCAACTTGTGCCCATTGCCCCTTGGCTTATCCATGGGGTACCTTTATGTAGGGAGTCTCCATCTTCTTTGTAGGTGTCCTTTAGGTACTGGAACATCATAGTAATGTCTCCCCTAAGCCTTCTCTTCTCAGGGCTGAACAGACTCTGTTGTCTCAGCTTCTCCTCATTTGGCAGGTACTCCAGTCTTCTGATCATCCTCATGACTCTTCTCTGGAGCCTCTCCAGCCTGTCCACATCCTTTTTGTACACCAGGGACCAAAACTGGATGCAATACTCCAACTCAACTGGATTCAACTCCAAAACAAACACTGAGCAGAGTGGGATGCTGACTCCTCTGTCTCTGCTGGAGATGCCCTTGTTGATGCAGCCCAGCATCCTGTTGGTGTCTTTGCTGCTGCAGCACACTGTTCACTCATGTTGAGCCTCTTGCCTACCAAGAGCCCCAGGTCCCTTTCCACAAGGCTGCTCTCTAGCCAACTGGGTCCCAGGCTGAGATGCACCCCAGGGTTATGTGCTCCCAGGTGCAAGACCTTGCACTTCTCTACTTTGAACTTCATAAAGTACCTGTTAGCTCACTTCTCCAGTTTGTCTAAGATTAGTTCTAGACTAGTACTAGACTAATTCTACTGTACTTTTGGGTTAGTGCGTATTTCCTCCACTGATGCCCTTAGAGAGTGAGACAGCATGATTCTTCTGAATCAAGAAATCTTCCCTCCTGTGTAGAAAAAAATGTTTTCAGCACTGAACTTCTAGCATTTTGATATTTTTAAAAATTGTGATAGCTATTGCAACTTACGTATACTATCACAGAGCTTCTGAGCCAGCTTTGTGTATCAATGGCAAACAAAAAGCAGAATCCCTACCAGAAGTTTTCAGCATTAACACCCACCAGCATGTGGCTTCCTGGTAGTATGCTGAAATACATGTGTTCAGGATTACAGGAGAACAAGTTTCTGAAGAGTAAATCTACAATCTTTAATTGTATTACTAAGGGAAAACCTTTTCCTTTTTTTTTAAACAAAAAATAATTGCAGAAGCAAGTAGTGAGTCAACATTGTTTTGGAGATATTTATTTCTGCAGCAATTCAACAGTTGTGAATTTTATGTGGGTAGAAGTTACTGGTTCTAAATATAAGCCCACAAGTATTCATGTCTTACTGAATTTAATATAGCTGTGTTCTTACTCTTGTTACCAGCCTTGATTTCTCCTTTCTTCTGACAATTAGAAGTAATATAAATGTGCACACTCAATCAAATTGAGACTTTCATGAAACTGACAAAAGGATGAAAACTCATCCCTGTAGTCTCAGTAAGACTGTGGGCTGTTCTTAATTTTTTTTCTCTGCCACAAATGAATTTTGATAAATCATCTGCCTTTTTTAGCATCTCCCATTGTTCTGTGATTACAATTTTGTGTACACATCTGAAATCTTCACCTCTGCTTGATGTAGTAAAGAAGATACTGAAATTTCATGTTCAAACTCAAGACCCTGATAGTACTTTTAAATGAGATAACCTCAAATAATTATTTTTTAGTTGATCAGAACTAGTGACAGTAACAGAAATAAAGAGAAATGCAAGAAGAGGTGCTGATTCTCTCTAAGAGATATTTGAATTTGTCTAGGTAGGTGTGTAGTGCATATTTGCTTTGAAATTATTTGGGATGTATTAACAAAAATAATCACCTCAAAACCACTCTGTGCTTGATAGAAAATTATGCATTTATTAAAGAGATTTTTGTATTTGAGATTAGCAGAATATAAACCCATAACATCACTGCACTGGATGGCACTCAGACTTAGCAGTAAGTTTGAGAGGTTTATTAAAACAGCTGGCAAATCAGCAGGAAAATTATGATTTTGAAAAACTATTATTTTTTCTGGAGTATCAGACCTATTTAGCAGCACTGTTTCAGGTGAAGACAAAAGCATCCTTAAGATGTCATTTAGGATGGGGCAGATATTGAGCAAATCAACAGTTCTGACAAATCTGACCACAGACAGAGATGTATCTTTTTCTAGTAAACCCAGTGGTGCACTATTGGAGGGCAGGGCCCTTATGAGCACCATATAATGTGTTCATTTGAATTACTTTGGTGTAGATTATTCAGGAAAATAGCCCTTCAATCTATCCAGCACAAAGAGGTTAAAAAAATATTTATATTCTGTTGACAGATTTAACACCCAATAATGTGATATTTTTAAAGCATTTGTTACGCATCCCTTTTCTGTTGTCCCAAAATTATCATAGAGAACAGTAAAAATTTAGAATCCAGTCTACTTTGCTTCTAAGGAAAAACACAATTCAGGTGAGTTTCACCAAATCTGGCAGTTTTACAGTTTTGTGGAACTTTGAGGTGTTTTGTTTTTTTCACTTGCGTTTCCTATCAAATGCATGCCACACAAAAATATCAAAGGATTTTTTAAAATTATTTTGGTTTTGTTGGGTTGGTGTTTTTTTTTTTTTCTCCCTAATCAGTCTCAGTGAATAGCTCAAAGGCCCACAGCTACATCTTAGGAATGCAATATTTTGGAACAGATAATAATATTAAAATACTTCCAATCGTAACCTTTTAAACCATTCTTAACTAAATCTTGACAACCAAAGATGCCTTAGGGAACATGATTTGATTTCTCATCTGAATAGAGAAAAGGTTTCAATAATTTCCACTTTACTAATTCACCAGCATGATTTCAAAATTTAACACAACACCTGAAATATTTGTTTTCTATGCTGGAGTGTATACTGCTGATTTTACTACTATTGCCATCTTATACAGACATTGTACACAAACATACTCCAAAGATACACATTGCAATTTGTCACTCATTGTAAAATATTTCTCTGTTTAGTGGGTACGGAGACCTATGGCTAGATCTACAAAAGGGGTTTGGTAAGTGAAACCAGCTTTGAAGGTTTTCTAAAATTACAGAGCAGTCTTACACTCCATAACCAAAACCTTTAGAGATGCCTTAAAGCCACAGGCCTTTAAAGGCTGGAGCACTTCTCCTGGAGACACAGTCTGGGAGAGTTGGGGTTGTTCATCCTGGAGAAGAGAAGGATCCAGAGAGTACTTAGAGCACCTCCTTGTAATGGCTACAGGAAAGCTGGGGAAGGACTTTGGAAAAGAGCATGGAGTGACAGGACAAGGGGGGAGTGATTTCAAGCTAGAAGTGTGTATGGGGTATTAGGAAGAAATTCTTTGCTGTGATGGTGCTGAGCCCCTGTGCCAGGTTTCCCAGAGAAGCTGTGGCTGCCCCATCCCTGGCAGTGTCTCAGCCCAGGTTGGATGGGGCTTGGAGCAACCTGGGCTGGTGGGAAGTGTCCATGGCAGGGCTGGGGGATTGTAGCTGGGTGATCATTAATCCCATTCTGGGATTCTATGATTTAAACCAGAATTTTTCTCATGTCTAAGTTCTGCTTGTCTTCTGAATACAGGTTTCAATTTAGTAGCTGCTGAGCTAATATGCACTAAGCCTGATGGTAGGCTCATGGACATCTAAGGCTGGAAGGCATCTCAGGACATAACTCAGGATATATAACTCAGGGCAAAGAAGACATTTCTTCGGTTTCTGATACCGTCTCTTCTGTGTGTCAGAACACATCATAAAGGCACCAGACTGGCAGCCACAGGGTCATGTATTAGTCTGCCTTACATTCTTCTGGGAAGGCATGTTTAACAACAGCTTCTGCTTGAATAGATTCAAATGCACAATTCTGGGACTTTCTTAGCCAAGAAAATAGAGCTTATTCTGGTGAGAGCAGAATCAAGTCTACTCTGCCAAAGCTCTTTTCCTTTGCAAATGAGCATTACAGATTCACTGAGACTGTATGAGGACAATCACATTGCACTCTAAACATCATGGCTGGTCATCCTGCAAAGTCAAAAGGACCCACTAATATTTGGACTGATCCATCAAAGATGAGTGTCTGGGACGATCTCTGAAGATCATAAAGAAGTGGGTTTTGATGGCAAAAAGCTTATTTTCCTATTATTTTATTTAAAAGGAGACTGGGGGAACAAGTCAAATGGGAAAGGTGAAAGCATCACCTGAGGTTATTTCTTATATGTAGTTATGAGTGTGTGATCACATACGTGTGTATAGCTGGTAAATGACACAACAGATTTTTTGATATGAGTACTGCCTTCCTAATTTCAAGGGGAACATGCACGCTCTTCATTTCCCCCCTCTTATGCATTGTCTACTTGACAGATAAATACAGACACAAGTCCTGTGTTCTTCTCAGCATGTGGTACATGATTATTATTGCTCCTGGCACATCAGAGGCAAAGGGAGAAGGACTTATTGCAGTCTTTTCCTTCCCAAAATACTGTATGCATGCTTGTCACAAGTGGCTAAATGAGGTTGTTGCTTTTTGGGTTGTCATAATGACTTCTTGAAATGTTTTAAAATTCATTTTGTATGTATTGGTTTCTAATGAGCTCATGTCATGAATCGGAAAGGAAGCAATAAATAGAACATGAATTGTAATTAATAGCAAATTGTTAGTCAAATTAGTAGATTTTGGAAAAGGCTGTACCCATATTTTTTTATAATCACGGAGCTAGCCCCCCATAAATTTGATTGTACATTTGATGGTACACCATAATAACATTCAAGGGGCCTTTTTCAACATACATTGAAATCTTTTTGCCATTTAAAACCAAATCCCTGCAGAGTTCATTTGAAATTGTTTTACTTAGATAACAGCTTTATTGATGTGGTCTCCGTGGACTTGAAATGAGATTGTTTGACCATTGTAATGTGGTTTTCATAGGCTTGCAGTAAAATAATTTACTCTTGTAATGTGGGTTCCATTAGCCTACACTAAAATCATTTCCCTCTGGTAATGGGGTTCTCGTGGATATTCACTTCAACTGCTTTGCCCTCAGAATGGTACAACGGGCAGCCTTGTGGCAAAGGACTCAGAACAGTGGTGTTGTGTGGCTGCTGCTACATCTGCAGTGTCAGACAGGGTCTGATATGTATGTCTCTGATATAAAGATAATGCTCAGCAGTACATTTTGCACAGATTTAGCTGCATTTTTCTTAACAGACTTGCTATTTCCCTGTCCTTTTTTTCAGTTTAACTTAATCAGGGCATTTCTGATTTCATAAATCCCCATCCAAATATTTTTCATGTTTCAATGCTCCTGATTCTCAAGAAAAAGATACAAGGGACTTAGTCACAGCTAATTTTCCAGCAGAGGTGATTTCCAGGTCAATTGTTTGACACTCTAAGGCAATACAGGGGAGTTCTGGGCTGTTTGCAAATGGAACAAAATTATCATCACTCTACAGGGTCATCTTCCTCTCATAGATGATAGTGGAGAATAGGTCTCTTCCTTGTCATTCATAAGGCAGCCTGTGTTACAAGACCCATAGGAGAGGAACAGAAATGAGACATACCACTTTTATACCATTCAGGCATTCTCTCACTGTAGGCAGATTCACACTGAAATATTTCAGACCAATATGCAGCAATTTTGCACCTCTCAGATAAATGTAGGGACCATGAGTTTTTATTTTTCCCTTGCCTCAGTCCCAGACACTTTTGTTACCTGTCTCACAGCCACTAGAATTAATATTTTTCAGTAATATTTTGAGAGGATTTATCTCATAGAAGTTTGTTTCCTGCTCTGAGGACTGACTATTTCTATCAAAATTAGAAGCCAACTGAAATTATTCATATCAATGCCAGAAAACCTTCAGGAGACTGTGTTACTGTTCCACCCGTTCTGTGGATGCAGGAGGGTTGAGGACTGTCAATCTGGCAGATTTCAAGAGTAACAAATTCACACACCATTAAAAAATAAATAAATAAATAAATAAATAAAGAAAGAAAGAAAGAAAGAAAGAAAGAAAGAAAGAAAGAAAGAAAATGCAGTGTAATGTTCCACAGTGATTTAAGATATTCAGAATATGGCCAGCAAAGTTTCATTCACTTTTAATTAAAGGTGGATACAGCAAGATGTCTAGAATTCCAGTGATACAGGGAACATTTGATTCATTCCTGTATATTGTTCTTTGCAAGCCAATAAGACCCAAAACTTGCTGAAAGAAAGGTTCATACTGAACCAGATCATCATATTTGCATGTCTTCTGAAATAAAAATCTGAGTCCTGCGATGAGTATTACAGACTGTATTATTATAAGTAAGATATTGCCATATATTTAAAGAAAAGATCTGCAAATACAACAAACTTGTTGCAGTTTTCCTGCAGGACAGCACTTCTATTACAGATTTGAACCATATAAGCCTTGGTTTCTTGTGTAACTAGAAAAAGCTGATTCATTTATTTCTTTTTATATGCATAAATCCTGCACTGAAGAAAGGAGAAAAGGCTGAGTTTAGAAGCTGATGGTCTGAGGAGGGAAATCTTCTTTGCTGTTAAGAAGATTTCTGTAAATCTCCACAAGCAAATGGAATATGGTGTCTAGATGTCTGAACTACTGATGGGACTTTTTATGATGTTAATGTAAATGATAGTGGCCTTGTTTTTGATTGCAGTTAGAGTATTTCCTTGTTGGTGGAAAGATGAAAAGGAGTAGGCAGGGTCTTCTTGGAATTAAACACACAGAGAACTTCAGTTTTGACAAATGTGAAGTTCAACACTGGTTACAGTATTAAGCTAATGAGTTGTTTAAATGGATGTTTTGCTAATGACTCAATCTCACACTCATATCCAGTAGAGCATAATTTTGGGTGGGTAGATGAAAATAAGTTTCCTGCCCCTTTATATTCATATGATGGGAAAAACATGTCAGTGTTGTTGCAGAGCTGTCTAGAAGAAATTTGAGTGAGATCCTTAATGCTTCATTACCATTCACAAGAAATGAACAAGGTAGTGGGAGGAGCCTTATGCCTGTACTCAGGTGATGTGTGTTAACTATGATAAAGGATCCTCTTTCAAGTTTCTGATAATGCAGAATAACCTGGATTGCTGAGGATATATAACAGCACAGCAGAGAAAGGCTGATGAACTGCTGAGGATAACTAAGGGCAGAGAGCTTAAATGGTTGAGATGATTGTCCAGCTTTTAAGGCCAGAGCACATTAAGTAAGTTAATGTGGCTATCTAAGGACACTGAGCATGCCCAGTGAGTGGTGATAGATTTTTAAGAACTCAGAGCATGCTTTTGTGCACAGCTCCTTATGCCACATAATCCCTAAAGATGCCATTTTATGCCATCTGGCTTTTGTTGTTATTCCCAGTCAGCACTTCTAGATTGTGGGGTTTTTTTCCACTGTGAAACATATTTCCCTTTCATTTCAGAGAATTTTTTTTTTTATTTTGCTCAAAGCTTATTGTGCATACCAATAAATCAAACCATATTTCAAGCTTTTTTTTTTTTTTTTTAATTTTAGCTGTGTTCGTAGATCTAATTAGCAATCATTGTTAGTCACCTCTTCTCTTTTTCCTTTCACTTTCTTAAGCAGTGTCTCCTACAAATGTCCAATGACCCACTGATTCCTTAAAGAGTTCTGCATGCAATATGCAGCTTCTATGACAAAGAAGTCCACGATTCTTTTGTCATTTTGCTTTGAATTCCTCAAAGTTATTTGATCACTCATGTTCATGTTTTCTTTGTGTGTTCTCTCCAGACTTCTGGAGCCCAGAAATGTTGGTGATCTTGTCTGGAATGAAGGAAGCACTTGGCTTCAGCCACCTCTCTTGAAGCTGAAGGTCAGGTGTTATAGGATAAGGGAAAATAGTAGATTTCTCTTTTGGTGTCTAACCCAAAATGCATTGATGTTCCTGGAGCCAAATGACTGACAATAATTAGAACAAGAAGAGGCCATCATTTGTCCCAGTATTTCCCATTTTGATACAACTAGATTTGGATTGAGGCTCAAGCTGTGCACTAGCAATACATTCAGTCCAAACCTGGGGCCCCTAAATGCTGGAAGAAGACACAAAATTAAATATATTATGAGAGCTTGGATACTCCTCAGTGCCCTATGTGTATCCTATTTATTATTCGAGGGCTTGTCTGTTTAGACAAGGAGTAGGGGCCTCAACTGGAGTCTTGTGGAAAATGCTTTGGGGGCTGCTTATCACGCAATGCAATTGCTCCCAAAAGGCATGATTGACATATAAAAGGTTATAAAGCATTATTAATTTACCTTATTTTCATGCTCAGTAAATTTTCTCAAACATGAAAAAAAAAACCAAACCCCAAACCCTACACAAAACATAAGAATACAGTTGATGTGAACAGGACCTGGGTCACAAAGGGGACAAATGGCAGAAATAGAGTAGTTTTTTCACTTCACTGGCACATATTGGAGAGGCAAACAGAGCACTCAATCAGATATGGTGACAAGTTTCTCTGAACTGCTTTTTTTTTTTTTTTTTTTTTTTAATTAATTGGAATCCAGTAATTGAAGCAAGGCATTGCTGTTGCTGGGTAAACTCACAGAAGATATTTTATTTAAACTTAGCTCTGTAATGAGGGAGAAAGCCTCACCCACACTCTCATCCCCCTGATGGAGAGTGACAACCTCATCCCTTTGTCCCCACATGAGAGGAGCATGGGAGCAGAGGACATTCCCTGCCATCACTTGCAGAACCTCAGGGTGAAGAAGGATGGCCAGACCACTGACATAACCTCTGCAGTCCATCAGTTACAGAGAAGGGAAGGGAAGGGAAGGGAAGGGAAGGGAAGGGAAGGGAAGGGAAGGGAAGAGAAGAGAAGAGAAGAGAAGAGAAGAGAAGAGAAGAGAAGAGAAGAGAAGAGAAGAGAAGAGAAGAGAAGAGAAGAGAAGAGAAGAGAAGAGAAGAGAAGAGAAGAGAAGAGAAGAGAAGAGAAGAGAAGAGAAGAGAAGAGAAGAGAAGAGAAGAGAAGAGAAGAGAAGAGAAGAGAAGAGAAGAGAAGAGAAGAGAAGAGAAGAGAAGAGAAGAGAAGAGAAGAGAAGAGAAGAGAAGAGAAGAGAAGAGAAGAGAAGAGAAGAGAAGAGAAGAGAAGAGAAGAGAAGAGAAGAGAAGAGAAGAGAAGAGAAGAGAAGAGAAGAGAAGAGAAGAGAAGAGAAGAGAAGAGAAGAGAAGAGAAGAGAAGAGAAGAGAAGAGAAGAGAAGAGAAGAGAAGAGAAGAGAAGAGAAGAGAAGAGAAGAGAAGAGAAGAGAAGAGAAGGAGGAAGGCTTTGGCTGAAGGTTATCAGAAAACAACTTGCTAATTCAATCTCAGCTTTGGATTTATCGGTAGTTGAGGTCATTATAAACTTTTATCATATGGTTCACAACTTTTTTTTTTTTACATATTCTTGTCACATTCCATTCTTTGGGCCTCTAAAAATTACAGCTGATGCCTGTAGGAATCAAGATAAAGCCCTTTCTTGATGGGCAGACCCACTAAGGATAACAGATATGGTAAAATCCTGCATTGTTTTATTATGTTTCTTCTCCTGGGGATCATTATTGTTGCTGGGGGTTTTGGCAGTATTCTGGAGTCAGAACACACAAAAAGCACTGTCCTGAGCTGTTTCCCAGCAACTGCTGTCCTGACTCACGTTTCTTCAAGGGACAGTCTGCAGATAAACTCCCTTACAGCAACAATGTCAAATAATGCATTCATTAGTCAGTGCACAGAGCTCTGCCAGTCAAGACTCAGTAACCCAGATTTTGTATATTACTCACATGTAAAAAAATGAAAAAGCAGATCATCTGCTGATCAGAAACTATTTCACAGAGAAAATTTTAATTATCTAATAAACTTCAGAAAGATGCGAGTTTCTTGACAACATTTTTGAAAACAGAAACAGAAATTAGGCCTAGATTTTCAACTCTAGTGGTACTCCAAAACTAAGGTCCTATATCCGTATTTAGGTACCTGCCTTAAAGCACTTCACTTTTCAACTTTCTTGTACCCAGTGTCTCACTTTGATTTGCATTCCAGAAAATCAAGGTCAAAGCTAAGCCTGACTTTCTTTCACCTTCTACAGATTATTTATTACAACAGATGCACCATTTTATCTTGAGGTGTTACTCTTCCATAGGACAAACTTTCACCATTTAAAGTCTGATTTTTAGTCTATATATTAGCTTATATAGGAATCTAGTTAATAGGTGATTGTGTGTCATTTACTTTTGAGGCTGGCTGTATGGGTTAAGGAGGCTAGGAATCATGCCACGGAAAGATTTTGGAAGTCTTGCAATAAGATCTGAAGAAAGTAGTTTGGTTTTTTAAGTGCTGTTGACCTTTGGTGTGTAGGTGAGACCTTATTTACAGCTTCTGTATGTGTCCTGTCTGGGCTGACTGTGAGGTGTTGCAGAGGACGAAGTTCAGATGAATTCATTTCCAGTTTCTGCCTGGGAGGATGGGAAAAGAAGAAGTTGTATGTAACGCTTCAAGGCTTAAGTTAATGTAAAATAAATCAAACCTGAGCTGGTGTTTTAAAAGAGAAATCTGGCAGTCACAGAGAGGAGAAGGTGCTGGGCCTGGAAACATATTTGTCTTTTTTAAATGCTCACTTTCAAGCGTGTCTGGTTTCTAGCCCAGTTTGCATCAGAAGGGATCAATTTTTTTTCCCCGTTTCCCTGTTCTACTTTTGTGCTGGTATTGTCTGAATCCCAGAGTGAACAGCAATACATCATCCTGCTTCAACATCTGCTAGAGCCCCCTCTCTTTCTAATCTGCCCAGATCCCCAAAGCCTTTCCCACCTGCTATAGCACCAAATGCTCATTATAGCACACAGCTACGCCCTTCACTGTCCTTTCTCAGCGACTCTCAAGGTTAACGTAGAACAATTACTATTATTAAATGGGGGCTTTAACAATGTAAAGGCAGCCCAAGCTGGGGAAAGGGGGTGGGGGGTGAAGAAAGGGAGCTGGGAGGAATTGGGTAACATGCCAGCTTTGCTGGCAACGAAGATCTGCGAGAAAGCTGTGGCCAATTTTCCAGTCGAAACATGACTCACTGAACAGAGATGCACCCGAAATAAATAGCTTCCCTGTTCTGCACCCAGCAGAATCAGGAACCACACCCTCCTGTGGTTTTTGTGTCAGGGTACTGTGGGTACAGCTCCAAGCTGCTTGGTGGAGCAGGGTGGATAAAAATGGCAATTTTGGAAGGAGCTGGCGGCTCTGGGGGTTTTGTTTATTGCTTGGCAAACTGAAAATCATAAGCAATTGGAAGACTTTTTTTTTTTTTTTTCCTTCCTTTTAATTTTTATATTTTCTTCCCTCACCCTCAATTTCAAACTACCAACCTGCTCCTTCTGCTTGCATCACCGGATCTGTTGCCAGTGAAGAGCCTGGCATAAGGCCCATATGGGCTCTGGAAGAAGAGGAGAAGGCAGTGGGCAGTGAGGAAGATCAGGCTCACCTGCATTGTCATGAATGAGGTCTGATTATGACATGCAAGGCAACTGCCATGTTGAAGGATGGAGACTCAGCCTGGACACTGAATTCCCTGGATTTGGCTGTATTTTGTCTTACGTGCAGTGTTTTTTGCTTCCCCCTTTTGTTGGGAGTTTGGGGTGGTTTGGGTTTTTATTGGCATGAACAATAACATATAATATTTATATAATGACGAAATATAGGAAGATGAAGAGAAAACTTTGGTGGTCAGTTTTTTTGGCCCTTGTAGTCAAATGCACAGATTGGGCCTTATCATAACAGAAGGACATCATATATGATCTCCCACTCTACCTATATCTCATGAGACACCACCTGGAGCACTGTAAGCTAGTTCTGGAGGCCCTAACACAAGAAGGACATGGAGATGTAGGAGGTAGAAAGCCCTGGGGAGACTTTAGAGCACCTGCCAGTACCTGAAAGGGCTACAGGAAAGCTGAGGAGAAAATTCTAATAAGGCCATGGAGTGACAGGACGAGGGCTTTCAAGATCAAAGAAAGGGGATTTACATGAGCTATTGGGAAGTTCTTCGCTGTGAGGTTGCTGGGCCAAGGTTTCCCAGAGAAGCTGTGGCTGCCCCATCCCTGGCAGTGTCTCAGCCCAGGTTGGATGGGGCTTGGAGCAACCTGGGCTGCTGGGAGGTGTCCCTGACCATGGCAGGGTAGTTGAAACTAGATGATTTTCAAGGTCATTTCCAACCCAAAATATTCAATGATTCTGTGATTTGTGAAGTCTGAGAAGACTGCATATTTCTTCATACATCTCTAAGGCTTGATCCTGGCCCCCTAGCTATCCTGTCCCACATTATGCATTTCCACCTCCTAGCAGATGTATAATGTACACAGCAGCCTTCCCCATTTTGCCTGAACTGCATAGCACAGTATGCCAGGTTGAGAAGAAAAAGATTTTGGAACCAACACAGCCCACACCGAGGACCTGGATTGTGTTTGGGCATGTGCATTGGCAGACGGAGGGACTTGGAAAGGATGGAGAGAAGAGGATGTCTTCTCTTAATGTTAGCTTTTGCTGTCCTATGTGAGGCATCTCTGTCGGATGGAAGCTCTCCTGTTTTCTCTTCAACAGTGCTTTCATAGCCATGTCATTTTTCACAAGCCAATTAAGGTGCATACCTGTTAGATTTAAGCACTTCATTCATTTGCTTATTTGCTCATTCCACTGAGCAGGAACAGTTTCTTACAGAAAGATTTAAAAATTCATTTTAAGCTGGATCTTATGTTAATAAAGTTGTACTGAATGCAAACGGACAAAAAATCATACAAGAAAGATGCAAAACATGTTAAATAAATTGCAATTTTTTTCAAAGATATGTCAAGGACTCATGCTTTCTGTTTACCACGTTCCATTTCATCAGAGGTGGAATTTATTTATCTGAAAACTGCTTTTGAGCAGTGATCTTCAGATGAAACCAACCACAGACTAGTTACACATGTGGCTAAAAACTTCCTCCACATAGTGAAGTTCAAACCTTGAGCCCCATACTCAGCCATCCCAGGTCAACTCCTAAATAAAAACTTCAAAAAAGAAATAAGAACAAATGAGAATTTTGCCCCATAATGTAAAAGTTAAATCTCAGTTGAACTTGATTGTATTTCTGCTGATTCCACCTGAGGTTACCCTAGATGTTTCAAGGGAGAAAGATCATGATTTCTGTATGAACCAAACCATGACTCAGATCCTCTTAAATGTTTGACCATGATGGGAGTCTCATTCATGCGATGTCTTTGGGGACTTTTTAATTCAATTTTTGAGGAAATTATTTCTTAGAATATGTTCTTCAACATATTTTAGATCACAGACAGGATATAGAACAAAAACATGTTTTCTACCTTTCTGTATGTATATATACACCCATGTACCTAGAGGTTAGAGATTATGCCTGTCAATCAAACAAGGAGGGAAGAAACACAATGTACTAATAATGAAACCCCCACACAGATTGGTCTGATGACAATTGTGGGTGGCTGTGCCTCAAAGATCCCATAAACCTCTTTTCAGATGCATGAGGTTTTACTGCAGTTCACAGTGGTTGATGGGATGTTTCCTTTCAGTTATTGTTGCCTGGTAAGACTTCCTTTATTCTGCTGAGAAGACCAACATTTCCACTTTCCACCCTCAGACTTGCTTTCTGGGCTGGGTAAGAGGAGTGGATCACATTCTGCATCAACCTGTCCCACTCCCCACCACCTGCTAAGGATGGGATAAGTGTGATAGGTATGATCTCTCATGCAAAGAATTCTGAGCATTGCTCAGAGTCCTCAACACCACAAAAGAAAACACACTAATAACCAAAAAGTGCAAACCTTGTTTTCAGTAACACGGAAGCTCAAGTTGTAGGTGTAACTGCATAGACCTCATGTCAAGTAATCACTGCATTAATATACAAAAGGGACAATGCTTAGAAAGACCAAGCCCTAGAAAAAAGTAGCTGGCAGTTATGTATTAGTTTTGTTTCATTCAGTTGATAAAACAAGAAAAAAAAAAGAAAGAAAGAAGGAAAAAAAAAAAAAGAAAGGAAAGAAAAAAGGAAAGGAAAGGGAAGGGAAGGGAAGGGAAGGGAAGGGAAGGGAAGGGAAGGGAAGGGAAGGGAAGGGAAGGGAAGGGAAGGGAAGGGAAGGGAAGGGAAGGGAAGGGAAGGGAAGGGAAGGGAAGGGAAGGGAAGGGAAGGGAAGGGAAGGGAAGGGAAGGGAAGGGAAGGGAAGGGAAGGGAAGGGAAGGGAAGGGAAGGGAAGGGAAGGGAAGGGAAGGGAAGGGAAGGGAAGGGAAGGGAAGGGAAGGGAAGGGAAGGGAAGGGAAGGGAAGGGAAGGGAAGGGAAGGGAAGGGAAGGAAAGAGAAGGGAAGGAAAGAGAAGGGAAGGAAAGAGAAGGGAAGGAAAGGGAGGAAAAAGAAGGAAAGAGAAGGAAAGAGAAGGAAAGGGAAAGGAGCAAGAACTCTATCCACTGCTCATGCTTTTGTGGGTGAAATAAGAAATGAGACAATGTGAAGCCAAAGAGAGGACTTGGTTTGAAGCCTGCCTTCCTTGCTGGCCCTTCCTCCTCAGAGGCTGTTGCAGAGCTGCAGGTCTGGTGTCCCCTGAATGCTGCAGGAATTTGGATGTATTTCTTACATTTGCAATTTAATCTCTTTTCTGAAACAAGCAAGCAATGAAATGAGTAGACTTAAAATAGCATTAACATTGTGACACAAACTGAAATAGCTCAAGAAATGCAAAATTATGGTAATTACAGATGACCTTGACACTCTGTGCCCTTTAATCACACCATCTGGCCTCCTCCCTCTACCAAAGCCAGGAGTTAAGATTAGAGTCACACTTCTCTTTGAAAAACTTGGAATTCCTTCTTTTTGCACCATCCTTTCACATCTCTTAAATATCCTGGAGCAAACATTCAAGGACTCATCCCAAAATCCAAGGGTCCTCAGTGTGCAAACCTCCCTTTCATGTACTCAGTCACCCCAGTACCACGGCATGTATATGTACTGCAGCATGAATGTGCTTGCCCTTTTATTTCTGCAGACAAAGTATCAGCCCTTAGTATGGTCTGGATCTAATGAGCCACTGGATCAGCTCTCAGAAGTCCCTCTCTGTTTCTAGGGGATCTTAGTTTACACTTAATTACACATGTATGCACAGGCATTAATGCAAGCTTCATAGAAAGCATGATATTTGAAATACTTAATGATCACCAGTGAAGCACTAGAAGAGTATAGATACCTTGAGACTCTGTATTCATTCCCTTTCTACATATAGATACGTACGATCTTAATGGAATGGTCACTTTTCCTTTTTTCACATGACTTCCATCTCTCTTCAGAGATCAGAGGAAGGATGCTAGTTTAATGATCAGCCTCTTGACATTTTGATTTCTCCCTCATTCTGCATGTGTCCATATGCCTCTCCCACTTCCCACAATTCAGAGTTGTGCCTTCTGCACTTCATACTTTCTAGCTCTGCCACCAGTGATGCAGAGCTCCTATACGTAGCAGCTTCCTGAAGTTTGCTGTGATGGTGCAGACTTCCCTGCCTCTACCCCAAACTTACTCCCCCAGCTCTGAGCTATCGCAGTCCGGTGCCTTCCCACTCTTCTTTTTTTCCAAATGCTTTTATTTCATCACCCAGTCAGTCACAATTTCCACCGCGGAAGCCCGACCACTCTTCTTCTCACCACCATCTGGTCATGCACTAAAGCAAAAAACTTCTAAAATTCCACTTGCACTAGCTCCATAAACCTTGTTAGACGCTTATTACTTACTGGAAATGTGAGCAGAAATCCTCATTATCCATCCCTACAGAGCTTTATAGTGTGCTAATCCCATCAAGCCTGCTTTTAGGCACAGTCCTAGAACCCCGAAGGAAACGAGACCTTGCAGCCATGGCCATTGCTCCTGGGGGACATCCTTACAGCATTTTTCCTAGCTCAATAGATGGTTATGTTCTGAAAGAGTTCAAGTAGAGTGCCTGTTTTATTGACACCAGTGCAGGCAATAGCTGAACAGAGGTAAGCATTTGCCCAAGCAAGGCTGCTGAAGCTAGTCCTTATGAAATGCAGTATAATTTGTGTCTGAGGAAAAAAAAAAAAATCCTATAATATTTATCTTGTTTAGTTCTGCAGGGTTTTTGTCAGACATACAAGCAGGCCTTTTGGCACTCTATGTTACTGGAAATTTCCCAAACACATGTAACAAAAACTCAGTCAGTTTAATACAATTATCAGCTTTTTCTCAGTCTGTGTTGAGTCTGTGTTTGTCTAATGTCCGGGTAGATATTTTCTACTTATTAAAATCAATAAATCTGCTACTTTGAAGATAAAGGCACATTTCTTGTGAAGCCTGCTGTATGTTGCTCTCTAATGCTGCAGCCCATTCACTATGCTCAATGGCAGGGCAGCAAAGGAAACTGATAGTTTGCATGCCTTCATCAAACCACTTCCAAAGCTGTCTTCTAAGGGAACATCCAGAAGAGATATTTGTGCTTCTATTTTCTGTCAGGACAAAGAATGTATCTAGGAACTTTATTGTATTCTTTCCTTAGGTATAAATAGGCAACTCATAAGTAGCATGTGCCATACTCACATATTCCTGGCTCTGCAGCAGATGAATTTAGACTTCTTAGGTAGAGTGTTTACCCTTGTAATTTTATGTTAGTCACTTAAAATTGTCAGTTCTCTGTTTATCTTTAGATCTGACAGCATCTCCGCCTTTATTAGTTGTTTCACCTGTAGATATTTGTCTTGCATAATATTTTATTTTCCCCACTAAAACGAATTACTATTTTACACTAAGCACATTGCCACTGATCCAACAAACACGGGTTTCTAGGAAGACAACCCTGCTTTTGAGTGTCTGTGGCCCTGATGGGTTTTCTTTCTCTTGTGTCCATGCTGCAAGCCAGAGCCAAGCCATGCCAAGATTTGTTTGTGGATACAAAAGACATGGTATTAGTAATGTCATGGAAGCAACACAAATGACTACTTTGCTTTCAAGTGTACTGAAATAAGCAGATTATAACCTGTTCTATGCATTCTAACCCAGTTCTCATTTTTAACTAGAGAAATGCTTGGGTATGTTGAAAGCATGAGATCATATTTCTAGCTTTTGAGAGAAATTTTCTGCCTCCAATTCAGCAGGCTCTCTGTTAACTCACTGTACTTCTTTCTTCTCTCTGACTTTATTTTTGCCCTCTCTCCCCCTCTGGCTTTCAGCTTGTCCTTTTCCTTCCTTTTGATTTTCTGCTCAAACCTTTTTCTTTTTCTTCCCTGTGAATGCAGACCTGGCCTTTCCCCCTGTCTTAGCTCAAGGCTTAGTCCTTTTCTTCCCTTTGGCACTAGTCCTAACCTTCTGCTTCTCTCTTTCTTTATGTTGTTTGACTTTCTCCCCCTGACTTCCCACATCTTCTAATTCAGGTTTTTCCTGGGGGGGTTGTTTAAACGGCTGCCTTTCTTGAAGAGATGGGCTATCATGTCCTACATCACCATGTCTGTCAGACACTCTGTGCAGCTCTGGGGACAGACCTTGCTGGTCAGGCTTTCTCATTGACCTGTCTTGAAACTACATTTACAACAGCAGAGCCTCGATTGCAGAAACAGCAGCTCCTTGGGAAATAAGGAAGGAGCATGTTTTTCTCCCTGTCCAGGTTATCCTGTACTTATCTGTCAAGCTTTGGCAATGAGCACCACAGCATCCTGCAAAGGTCCTTCTGATCAGTTAAATCACCTCCATCTCACAGCCTGCAGTATATCTCAGGGTATTTACTCAATATCTCATCCTCTTACTAACAAACATGGTGGCTGCACACAGAAAAACAAGCCTATTTTATGTAGAAAAAAAAATATTTTATGTAGAATCATAGAATCACAGAACGGTTTGGGTTGGAAGGGACCCTAATGACCACCCATTCCCACCCCCTGCCATGGGCAGATACACCTCCCGCCAGCCCAGGTTGCCCCAGACCCCATCCAACCTGGACTTTAACAGTTCCAGGGATGGGGCAACCACAACTTCTCTGGGCAGCCTGGGCCAGGGGCTCAGTACCCTCACAGGAAAGAATTTCTTCTTAATGTCTAATCTAAATCTCCCCTTGCCCAGTGTCAGTACATTACCCCTCATTCTCTCACTATATACCTCTGTAAAAAGCCCCTCCCCAGCTTTCTTGTAGGCCCAGGAAAGTTAGACCCTTTCAAAGGGATTATGGAAAATATTAAATCCATTATCCTTGAAAAAGAGCACCTGTTCCTTTGCAATTTGGTTTTTCAAATATTTTCTCCATGCCTCAAATGGAGGCTTTGCCTGGCTTCAAATCAGCTTGTCTTATTTTCCCTCTGCTCTTGAGGAGGTGGGTTTCTCCCTGGCACCTTCTACTCCTTGATGCAGCTCTGACCTCAGTCCCTCTCAGCCTGATGTTCCCAGCCAGAAAAGGATGCTTCTCTCTGGGAGCTCATTTTACCCTCACTGCCCATCCTTGATGCAAGGAAAACCCAGTAAATCTATCCAGAGACTTGGGTTTCTCTTTAATTTCTTTCCCTTTAATTTTTGTAGGGGTAGCACAGCCAGCTTCAGGCCTTCTCCTGTGTGTTGCATGAGGGGAAGTAACTCCCTGCTTGGCTGTGCAGAAAGTTTCACTTGTTCTTTTTTCATTTCTTCCCCTTTCCTTCTGTCTCCCATGGAGCAGATCCATGCAGCTCTCTAGCTGCATCTTGTGAAAAGGACATCAACCTGAAGCTGAGGGGGACATTGAGTAAGGGTGACACAGTCACAGGGTGCCATGTGTGGTGAAGGAAGCAGAAATAACACTGGAAAGCCCAAATTCTATGAAGGTCTCTGAGTGCTGACTCAATAGAAATTATGGAAACCAATGTTCATTACAGAATGATGGTCAGACATGGAGCCATGGCTGTGCTGAAGGGTAGCTGCAGCTATAAAAAAAAAAATAAAAAATGTGTCTGGCTGGAATTACAATGTACAAAGGAATGGAAAAACACTTACTAGTCTGTGAGAACTAATGCTATGCAAATTAATTCAATTCAGCATTAACTTCATGCAGATCCATCTGCATAGCATGTTGCAGGCTTTTTAGAGGTGCTGTAGCTGCTCCAGATTGCTGAACGAGACCTCTCGACTTCAGAAGTATTGACCAAAGTCAGGATTTCAAAAGTCTGGGGTTGCTGGCCTCTCCAATGTCCTCATGCCACTCCTGTTCCACAGTGGAGACACAGTGTACTGTGAAGGCTCTGGTTAGCCTCTGCCTTCACTAAGCTCTTCCTGCCTCTCCTGTGGATATTTTGCTCAATTTCTTGAGTTTGGTGTGTCTGTAAAATTTTCCTTTACAGATACAAACGTCTTCCGTGTGATTTTGCATGGTCTGCACCAAAATAGATTGTCAATGCAAACCTCAGCCTATTTCTCCCCTGAGTATATAATTTTTTGCATGCAAATAGAGCTGCTTGTGTTCATTTTAAAATATACTTATAATTATTTTTACTTTATTTCCCCCTCCCCAAAATAGAAAGCAATCAAAGAGAAAGCAGCCAGTCAGGAGAATGTTTAATTGAGTGCAATAGCACTCTTACCAGCATCAGAATAGAGTCTTCACAAAAAACTTTGAAGCACCAGCACTTCTATAGAATAGATTGACAATTGTCTCAATCTTCATTCACCTTATGTGCGTGGCTGTCAGTATCTGAGAAGTACCAGTTTAGTGCAGTGGGAAGTGAGCAAGGAATCAATGCCAGAATTTTCAAGTTTAGGGAAAATATGAGAAATAATATCACTTCGCATAAATGTCATTCACTCTGCTGTGCTGCCTAAATTCAGTATCTAAATAAGAAAAGCAAAAAAAAAAAAAAAAGGACACAGCCATTCTTGAAACACAGCTGAGTTATCCTGCACAAAGGAGTCAGGAAGGGAAGGACAGTGCCAGAGTTACTGCCTCCACCATTAGGCTGCTGTATGAGGGGCAGAAAAACTTATGAGTTCACACGTTCACCAAGAGACCTTCTACTGACTTTCTGCAGGTTGAATGAAGGAACAAGGGCAGCCAGAATGGTTCTTTACCACTGTCTGCCTCCACCTACAAAGAAGCTCTAGATCAGTTCAATTGAGTTGCTGCAGCTTTGCACTGATGGAAGGAAAAAGTGGACCACTAGCTCTTGCTCCAATCAGGCTGCTACCAGGAAGGACGTGGCTCAACTTTTGCTGTCCCCCATGGCCAGAGACACCCAAAATCCCCTACAGAAAGTCTGACAGCGCTCTCAGTTTTGTCTAGAAAATGTGTGTCTCACAGACTGCAGCCAGAACAAGGGCAATGCAGTAGAAGCTTCTTAGCTGTCATCTTCCTTCTAAGTCATGCCATGGGACACCAAGGTCCCCAAGGGCAACCCAAACTCTTCCTTATGCAACTATAAATCAAGAGGAACTCCTCTGCTCTGTTCTTACACAATTGCAGTAAGGGTTAGGTCCCAGCTGCCTGCTCAGCTTAATGTAGCCCAGATAACCAGACGTGTGTTTTACAAGAGGAAAGCACTGCATCTGATGCATCCAAAATGAAAGAGGCAGGTAGTAAATCTACAGGTTTCACCAAGGAAAAATGGCAATAACCCCCAACTTAGCTGTGTGTTTTGTTGTGGAAAAGTTTGGCAATGGTTTCTTACTGAGGGGAAAATGGTCTACCAAGGCAAGTTGTGTGGACCCAGACTGTGATCCCTGTGATGGGAAGTCCTGCAAAACTTTGCTTGCATTAGTCCCTTCCAACATGCCTAAAATTATCTAGAAAATGGCTTTGTTCTCCAAAACCAAAACAAAGCAAAAATTTTTATGCATTTTGAATATGCCATTGAAACTAGATAAAATTATCGTACAAAATATACCATGAATGCAGCTTTGTAAACTCTTTAACTTTTTTCTTTTCTTTTAATGATGACAAATCACTACTGCTGTAGTAGGATTATGATAACAGCTGCTCTAGCTAATATTACAAAAATACAAGCTGCTTTTAGGAACCTTCTCTTGTGAATTATGGCTTTTACCATCACACGGCTATGGGGAAAAAAAAAAAAAAAAAAAAAGAAAAAGAATTTTGGAAATTGGGTTCAAAGCTTCCTTACCTGCATGCAAAACATAGTAGAACAGTTGCAGAAAACTACCTGAATTTAATCTCAGTCATTCTTCACATCATTTCCTGGATCCTGTGTGTTTTATTTATGGGGTTTTTTGATTGTTACATATGATACCGCAGCTTGTTGCACTTGATAACATGAAAGTAGTGGGGAAAAAAGAAAGTCCTGCCAAGTTTGAATAAGACTTGCAAAATCTATGACATGGAGAATCATATTTAATTTCTATTTGAGGTGCTTGGGGCACCTTTATTTATGAGTTACAGCAAAGCATGACAGAGAGACGTGGTCTTTACATAGTTTAATGTAACTTAGTCCTAGGTGGATGCATGGTAAGCCACGTGCTGGAAGGACAAATGTGTAACTGTAGAGGTAATAAAAAGTTTTCTCTTCTTCCTGAAAAAAAGCTCTTTCCAAAAAAGACTGTGCTCTTTATCTCTTCTGGCCAGCCCTATTGCACACAGACTATCTCCTACTTATTAGCAACCCAGAGAAGCTCCCAGCCTAAAGCCATTTAAAGACTGGAACAAGAGTGAAATGATTCATCCTCCACATACCATAAAACTAACAGTGGGAGATAGAAAATGCTCCATTCATACCAGCTGGCATCCTTTTTATCAGGTAAGCTATATAAGCAAATACGGTGTCGAGCTGTCAAGTCTGAGGTCATGGCTGCCCCAGAATTGGGGCGGTTTCAGTGTATTTTGGTACGCATTCATTACAAGGGACAAGCGTGCAGTTAAGAAACACGCTCGTGGCGCCAGCGTGTGATTATGGCAAGACAGGCTGACCACTGGGAAATTGCTGAGCTAACAGGGAGAGGAGACGGGCTGAATGGTGCCAGAGACAAGTTTGCAGACAGTCACCCCACCAGCACACCTTGTAATGACAGATCTGCAGCGCTCTGTGCCCAGGATGCTCCTCAGAGAGACGGAGTGTTTTCCTAAGGAAAAGGGAGCACGTGTTTTCAGGGGTCTGTTTATGAATCCTCTCTGCCACCCCATGCTCTGGTGTGCCTGTGTGTGTTGTCTGTGTGTGTGTGTGAATTGTCCTTCTAACTTTCTATCTCTATATATCTCTTTAGGTTTTTCTTCCTCTCTCTTCCCTTCTCTTTCCCCACCCCTTCCCCCAGTCCTCCCCCACCCCCAAAACCCCTACTACTCTGAAAGCCTAACCTCTATGTAAAACAAATAAAAATAAATATAATAATAATTAAAAAATAAGCTTCATACTTAGTGGTCAAATGACTGCCAAAATGCTCTTCAGAGTGACCATTATTTGAGGCAGGTATAAGTCAGACACCTTAAAAATAGTGATATTTTGGTCATGGCACACAGTCTATTAGTCTGTGGGCTTTTTTTGTGGGTCAAAAATGTCTTTCAGCCTCTTGTGAACGTTTTTCTCTGCACACAAATGTTCACTTCCCCCTTTCCTTCCCCTCACCCCCCTTTCCAATTTCAAGCAGCCTGTTTATTCAGGGTAAAAAAAGAGAGTACAAGAGTTGTTAAATAGAAAAAGAATTTAGAGAGGGTGTCAAATGATAACCATGACAACTTAGGAAGCAGTAATGAAGAAAAGAAGCCCAAACCCTGAGAATCCAATGTTTATCTCTCAAACTCGAAAAAATAAAAAAAATATCCAGAAACTTAAATGGACACTGCTGTGCCCTGAGCACCTGGTTCAAGAAAGACACAAGAACTGTGCTTGTGACAAGGTTTTGCACAAGCAAAGTGCACTATAGGTGGATTGTAGGGAACTTTGGTAGAGATAGGGCAGAGCTACAGTTGTCCCTGGAACCTTGGGAAAAAGTATTCACCTAATTTGCTGCTTACACAGGAACCACAGGGAGTATTTTATATGTGATGAAAAGTGCAAAAACCAGAAATGAAGCCTGGCACCTCTATTTAGATACTGTTTCTTCAAACGATGAAAGGTTTTGAGATTGGGGTTTTTTTTTCTGCATGATTCAAACAGTTCAGCTAGAAGAGGTGGTGGATTGCAGTCAGAGCCACATTTAAGCTTACCACAAGCTCCTTGTCCCCCATCTTTTTAGGGTGAAGCTTTCCACAGTCTACTTACATACCTTTAAAACCCCTATGCAAAAACTTGTGTTGTGTTGTTAAACCATCAGTCCTTGTCTTTCTAAAATAATGCTCCTGAACACAGAATCCCCTGGTTTTGAATCAATGTATTATCTTAGCATGGATAAAGCAGCTGATGATCCAGAAGTATTTAAGAAAGCATAATAATTCTATGGAGGAAGTCCTCATAAAAGCCCAGTTCTCTGTACTAGTAAGAAAGCTGATAGAATATCCTGGCTGGCAAAAAACAGTTCAAGGACAGGGACCTCCTGCTTGCTTATTCACCCCAGGATGTGTGATCTCTAATAAGATAGTTATCTGTTATTTGGGGCTTATTTCTGCATATGTAAAGGAGAATGTACTTTACCTAACATATGTTGTTGAGAGGATGGCCACGTTAGTGTGACATTTTGTAAATGTGAGGCACTGGAAGAACAGCATCCCAACTGCATACTTTCCCCCTGGATGATCTGGGGGAAGTCAAGGTCAAAATATACCACTTTATGTCCCTGCCTGCAATCTATCAAGGGAAGGCAGCCTCATGGAGCATCATTTATAAAGCTTTGAGATCTCTGCATGAAAGATGCTCAGCAAAGAGGCTGTTAACAAAAGCGAGCTTTGGGAAACTTAGATTATTGAACTAGGGCTGTGTAAAATTCACACTGAATTTGATACATGCAAATTTATTCTTCATTTTCAGCGCACAAGGGGTTGAGCAAACCTCAGATGCAATTGAAACATCCACATGTCTCCTCTTCAGAAGTTTCCTCTGCCAAGATCAGGTCCTCTGTTTTCCCCCCCAGTCTCCTTTGTTTTGTCCTCTTCTCCCCTTGTGCTCTCCAGCTACTAAAGAGTTTCTCCTGGTAACCAGTTAAATGCTTAAAAATTAGAAGACTTTCAGAATCCCATATGGTCGTTGAGGCACAGCTCTTGAAAAGAATTTAGTTGTTTTGCTTTTATCAGAATTTAGCTACCTTAAAAGATATTTGTGTGTTGGTCTTTAGGGATCCAGGTCTTGGTGTATAACTCCTCCATGGTTAAAATGCAGCTAGGTTCTTAATTTCCGATAGCAAGTTGCATCTGTACATAAAAATAATTCTAATGGACTCCAATTCATTTCAGTTCCCTGCTTATTCTGAAATTTGGAAGTTAGAATTTTTTTATACTTCTCTCATGCTGACTATTCTGAGCTTTATTTTAAATAACAAGGATTTTATTTTTAATAATGGAAATCTTAGTTATTTAAATTGGAAGTCACAATTTCTTTATTTTTCACAACAGATGCTCTGTGAATTGTATGAACTTGTGAATTTTGAAGCTTCTCTGAAGAATTCAGAAGCACAGCTAAAACTTGTAAAGTTTAGCGGGATAAAAGTGAAAATATCCCCAAGTCCTAACATCTATTTGCTCTAAATCTTACTTATGTAAAAAATGCCAGCTATCTTTTTTCCCATGTGTTTTAAAAGCTATAGGGTTTCACTGGTAGTGCAAACACAAGCCATTGATGCTATATGAAGAATGTAACCCCTCAATGGTATCTTAAGAGCCCTGTGCAATGTATAAAATAAAATAAAAAATCCAATACCTGCAGGGGACCTTTCTATCAGTTAATTTGGAATGCTGTAGGACCAAGAGTTTATACCTCAGTTAAGCCTCAAGGTTTGACTCAGTAGCTGCTGCTGCAAACAGCTGAGAAAAGTCTGTTGTTTTTTGGTTTTTTAGAATTCACCTTCCAAGATGTTCTGTTCCCTGAAACTCATCCCTTGCCTGAATGCAACTCTCTTGTTTTGGACCACTGCTCTTAATGAAACAGCTGCCATGTAGCTCTGTGTCCACTTTTGCATCATTTGTGTAGCACCTTTTCTTGAGGTGAAAATGTATTCTTCATGTGGCTGTGGCTCAGGTCCTTGCATTTGCCTTCAGGAATGCAAGGGCTGTTTCTCCCTGCAGGATCTTAGGGTGAGTGAAAGCCATGGTGGGGCAGAGGAACTGGTCACTGGGGACTTCCAGTCTCCTCACACCTTGCTGAAACAAGAAACTGGGCTGCAGAAACCCTTGTTTTCAAGCCAGGTTACTAGGTGGACCCCTGACAAATCTTTTCCCTTATCCAGTTATTTATGTAATTATTTTTGCAGTGGGCTTTGCTGGCTGCCACCAAAGGTGTCCCAATTCCTGTCCCTGTGGTAAGCAGAGGAGCAAGTAACCACATAGCTATTGCCACTGCCATGCATGCAGCTGCCAGGGTGACAAATACCACGAGGACCACATCTCCCATTACAGCAAGCCTTAGAAGGGATGCTCTGCAACAAATGCTGGGTCTGACTGTCAGATTCTCAGATGTGTCACATATTTCTTTTGGAGCTTGGGGCTGTTGCAACAGCTGTTTGTAAACACTGCAAATCCAGCATTAGACCAGAGAAGAAGAATATTTTTTTTTTTAAATTTTCTTTTTTTTTTTTTTTTTTCCTGACTTCTATCTTCCTTAAGCCATCCTTAAAAATGCTGCAAATACCTTGGCATTTCTGCTGTTGATCTAAATAGCAACCAGTATTGGTTTCAGCTGCGCAGGCCAGCAGGCAGGCTCCATCCCTGAGTCCTCCTGTGTTGGGTGACTCATCAGCAAGTCTGAGAATGTGCATCAGGCTGTGGCTCCAGCAAGAAAGCACAGCGAGCAGCTAGAGAAGCATTTGGGATCTTGAGGAGACTTGATCATATTCAGTCTGTTGCTACAAAAGAAATTTTTTAAATTAAAAAAAAAAAAAAATTAAAAAAATACGTATTGCTAAAACTGGTGAGTTGGGTTCCAGTGGGGTGTGCTACGTGGTGAAAGATAATCTGCCTCTGATTCACAGAGGGTCATTTGGTAAAGCATAAGCATGTAAGCAGGGTGATGTAATATAAAAACTACATTGGCAATAGTGTTGTAGGAGCAGACTATCTCACAGACCTGCTCTGCAGTCTGTTTTGGGCTTCTCCTCTATACTCCAGTCATTTTTTGGTCCCCCATAATGTCATGGACTTACTGAGAAAATGCTCTTTTCCAACTGCTTACGTGAAGAAGCCCAGGCAGGAATCAGACATGCCACCTTTTGCTCTTTTCAGGCATGGTTTGACTCACATTGATTTTTAACCATGGAGGTAAAGTGGTCTTGGAAGATGATCCTCTGGTTTTGTGCTAGAAAGGAAATCTACCAACCTTACCCCTCTAGTGTTTTAATGTTTAGGAGCATTTTTGTCAGAGTATGCCAATGCTAAGGTTGCAATTACTGCCCCGTTTGACAGGGAAAATATTTAAATCTATTGCCCCAACGATATATGAATGTTTCAACTTCATACTGCAAATTGAAAAATTCCTTCAGTATTACTTTTATGGGCTTTCTACTGCCTTACCATCATGCAATATAGGAAAACTACTTCAACACCTCCAGTTGCAAGGCAACGTTTTCAGTGTGGCAAATCTGTAACCAGATATTATTATCTTATAATCTTATTATATAGGGACCTAAATAAAGAGTTATGATTTTAGAGAAAAAAAGTATAGAGGTAGGAAGTCAGCATCTCAGAAAATTAAAATAATAACAGAGTTTTTAGTTTCATTAAAGCTTTTAAAATGCTGTGAAATGACCTGAGTAATCCATAGAGTATTGGACCAACAACAGAAGTAGGGATAGGATCTGAGAGCCTCAGCTCACAGGATTTCAGCTTTACAATCCATTTCATATATAAATGAAGCACTGTTAACAGCTGCATATAACCAAGAATTTAAAGAAAGGTCTGGTTGGTTAGTGAACATGGTTTGCTGTTTAACTGACCTGAGAAGGACTTGAGCATCTTTTGGGATGAACGAGCCTTTGGGAGTTTTGTGCTCTCTGGCAAGGACTCCTTGGATCATTGTGCTTGCTCTTTGGGAAACTATAGTGTTTGGAAAACCTGTAGTGCCTCTTTATCTAAAGGACTGTGGAAAAATAGCCACACACAGGTTTCATTAGAATAACTACACAAAGCAACAAGAATTAAGCTCTTAAAAGTAAGACATTAGGCTGAATTCTCTCAGGGCTCTCCAGCAACATGTACTTTGCTGAATACAGTGGATCAGAGATGCCCCTTACCAAAGGAGTGGCCACTTTCCTTTCCCTCATTAAGGTTTTTTTTATCCTTTTCAGGACTTTATGAAGCAAAAGGGTAATTTTCATGCTTGCCAACACCACCACTTCTCCCCAGTATGTTGTACCTTGTTTTATGGGAATCCACTGAGGGGGGAATTATTGATCAGTAAGTGGATGGCATGCCCCTGTCCCTTTACCACCCAACTGTCAGGCAGACTGACCACCACTTGCCACAGAGCAAGTCTAAGCCCTCCCACTTTATTCTGTGTTAATCCCACTGTCAAGACCCTAAAAATCAACTGGTCATCCCCATGCTTACCATTAGAGCCCAGTGGCTTAGCAGCAACCACAGGACTTTTGCCATTAATAACAGGAGCACACCATCAACAAAAGAGATCAGTGAAAGTGAAACAGCCTAGGAGGCATGGACTTGGATAAAATAATTATTTGTGTGAGTGTGTATTTTCTCACATAAAATTACTGAAATTAGGCCTGTACACAGCATGGATCCAAAAATTACAATATTAAAATTAGAAAGAGATGTACCATGACCCCACGCATTCCAATTAAAATCAAGAGAACCCACATCTAGTAAATATTTTGGCTCCACTGAAGTTGTCAGAAAGGAAACTAATATGCATCAAAACTGCCAACATTGTAGCAAATAAGATCATTATTTAAAATATGAGACTACTGTTAAAACTGACTTTTTGTGGGCAAAATCAACAACATCGTATTTCTCTAACTTATCTAAAAAAAAGGAAACAAAATGTTAGAAAATATTGCTATCCATACTTCACATCAGAACAATGTATTCTTAATAACACTCGGACTCCTCTCTTGTGGGAAATGTGGGGGGTTCTAGTAGACAGAGAAATAACCTTACCATCATCAGTTACAGAATATATTTCTTGATTTGTGGGGAAGAAGCCTTACTGCATTAATAATTTCCAGACAACCTTTCTCTTTAACCTACTTACTTTGCCAGTTCTGGATGTACCATGTAACAAATGTCAACTGACTAGAAACAAGTATAGCTGCAAAATTCAAATTTGAACACAGCACTGCAATAGCCAACAAGTGCTTTGCAATACTGTTTTCTCTTGTCCTACCATGTTATGGACCAGCTCCAGGTGCTGCATCAGAGATCAGAGTTTTATGCTGGTCTAGCTGGGATGGTAATAGTGGCCAAGTGATAGGATATGTGACATTTAGCACTATTGTTCCATGAAAGTTATTCTTCCTTCAGAAGGTCTGTTGGCTCCTACCATGCTGCTTCAGGGACAGATTTACAATTAAAAGTGTCCTCTTTCTCAGCATCAGTTACTAGGCTGGACACTATGTGATGAAGTCCCAGAAGTCAAATCAGTAGTCATGGTTCAGGATGCTGTCTGGATACCTGTGCTTGCTCCTAATTGAGGGAGCCTTGTAAATTTCTGTTGTAGATGTAGTCTGCGAGATGGTGGTAACTTGAGAACTACAAATCCTGAAGCAATGTGGGCCACCCTTTCAAGCTACATGAGCTCCCAAAACTCAGGGAGACACCCACGCCAGCTTCCCTGTCTTAAATTCTCCAAATAGTTGAGGCAGCATCTCCATCTGCCAAGACGACAGGGTCCAAATAAACAAAGGGCATGTTGAGCATTTAGAAAATGTAGACACTTCTCCTCAGCTTTAGCCAAATGCAGACATCCTGACTAAACTGGAGGAATGAAATGAAGACAACATGTGTATGGTTCAGTGGGTGCTTGAAAACTTGTGACTGAGTCTAAGGAATTGCTTTCAAAAGCCGATCGTTTAATTTGTATAGAGAACAAAATTTTGTGTGCTTTGTGCTTTCTTTTTCATTAAGATTTCCCAGCAGGTTGCATATCTATTTTGGTTGAACAACATCTATGTAAATCATGTATAAAAAGGATCAAATTTAACCAAAGGATCATGATCAACAGAGGCCTTTTAAAACAGCAGATCAGATCTTTTACATTTGGTGAATCATTTTAGTGAATTTTATAAATCTAATGTTTAATGATTTTTTTCCAAATCATCTAGGTCATCTTGTAAAACTTATTATGAATTTGAAAATAGCTAAAAATTTAGAAACCTAAGCCCAAACATATACCAAAATTACATTCAGGCTTTCCATAATTCATCGTATCAGAAAACTAACTCCGTTCTCTTTTTGCTGTTATCTTCCTCCTTGATTTTTACATTATGAATATGAACTTTTCTGTTATTCTTCATTTTTAACTTTTTTTACCAACAACACATTCATCCACTGGTGAGTAGCTTTTTCCTTTTCAATATGTTATAAAGAAGTTAAAGGAGTTAACATGGTTTTAAGTGTATTTCATAAACTTGTGATAATCTGATCATTTTTCCTTGCTTTGAAGTTGACAGTAGTTTAGCTTTGATAGTGCCAGGTGGTAATCCAATGTGACTTAGGTTTCCTATAGCAATAACATTTGGCAGATTCATTCCTTGATGAGAGCAAACCATTTCTATTTTTAGCCACAATTTTTGATATAACCATAAATATAGAGAGCTTTTCTGCTAGCATTCTTTTAAAAAAAAAACTACATGGTATTATGAGCCCTATTTTCTATGTTTACTAAAATTTGTTGCTGTTTAAAGAGGTGAAAAGGGGGTCACAAAAAAAAAGTACCAAGATCAGGTATATGTTTCATTTGAGGCTTGAAGAGAACGTGGCATTCTGCTGAATACCCAACTCTGAAATTATTCAGAATATCCTTAGCCCTCCCTTTAACCTGTATGAGAAAACAGGAATATAAGCTGCTGTCAGAAATTTTTTCCTTGCAGTTGCAAATGCCAAATTGGTCCTTACTGGAACTTCTCTACTTCTGCCCTGGTGATAATATACTTCATACATGTAGATAAATGGGACCTATCAAAAAGAAGATGCCCTTATCTGCAGAGCTAAATGTCTCCCAAACAAACAACCTCATTATAAGAAAAAAAAGCCTTGCAAAGTCAGTGGAGCATGGAGATATGTGTGGACACCAGATGCAGTTGTAATGGAGAGTCCTTCTTACTCCTTCTTACACTGATGCTATAAAAAGAGGCCTCCAGGAGCTGGTGCCATGCATGGATGTTCCCTGGTTCCTCAATAGACAGTGGATGCAGTGCTTCTGCATGGAGAGGAGAAGAATTGCTGAGATGTGGTCCCTCCAGGTGCTGGAACCAGAGTAGATTTTGCTGTTCCCACAGTACACCAGAAGTAAATGTAGGTCATGTTAAGCAGAACAATTGTTGCTAGGTGGGAAAAAAAAAAAAAAAAAAGAAAAAAAAAAAAAAAAAAAACAGAAAAAGAAAAAAAAGAGACAGGAAAACTAGAAACTAATTCTTGTCCACAATATGGAGGGAGGAAACAACAATGAGCTACAGTAACAATTTAATGTCAAGGTCAAATATCAATTCTTATGAAATATATAACTGGATTATTAAACTTTGTTGTATTTTTGATTTTTTGTTTTTGTCTGTGTTTCCTGCAAAGGGACAACTCCTATTATCTTTTCCCTCTTGAAGGGAATTTGAGGGTTGCAATAACAACCAAATCAAAGGTGAGATGACAGAGACCTCATCACAAAGAGGATTAATTTGGGAGGTTGGGAAGAATGTGGTCTGCAGACTGCAAAATACCATGTCTGGTTTTGTGTCCCAAGTTCAAGAGGGCTGTGGAGGATCTGGAGAGCTACAGTTAAGGGACTCAAAGAGAATCATAGGCCTAGAGGACATTACACATGGGGATAAAATGAGGGATATCAGCTTGTTTGGTCTGGGGAAGAGGGAGCATAGGGACTGCCTGAAAGCAGCTGAAAACTATGTGAAGAGATGTTACAAAGACAGCAGAGCCAAACTCTTCTTGTTGTGCCAGGCTATCTAGCAGAAGGAAATGTCCACAGATTGTGTATCAGAGGTTTTGCATTGGACATTAGGAAAATCTTCCTCACCAGAAGGTAAGAGCAGGTTAGAAGAAGTGACCCGGAGAGGCTGAGGAATCTTTGTCCTTGGAGATTTTCAAGACTCAGCCAGACAAATCCATCACTGACCTGATCTAGTGTTGGCAATAGTCCCATTTCAAGCAGGAGGCTGGATGACCTTCAGAAGTCCCATGCAAGCAACGCTCCCATGATTCCCTGTGTCAAAGAAATTTTAAAAAGCAAACAAATAAACAAAAAAACAAACCATAGCATGGCTCAGATTAAATTAATTCAATATCTCAGAGCACTGAATAGTACCTTTGACTTATTATTAACAGCTTAATTAAAACTGAGCAAATCAATATAATCTGCAGCTGTCATATACGATTATGTATCTATCAAAAGAAAGGAAATGCTGAGGTTTGTACACCCTCCACTGAAAACATTCCACTATCAAACATTTTACTGGTTTTCAATACTGATAAAAATATCAGGATGAAGGGATTTCTTGCTTACCATGAGACCTGGCACGTAGAAGGCTCCAAAGTGTACAATATTTTGCTTCACATAGCACCTCTCAGTAAGGATCACACTAGAAGTGGAGGACCAGCAAGAAATAAAACAGGATTTAGTCTCTCCCAGCATGTCTTTCCTGAGTAGGAAGATTGTCTAGGTAATGTTTGTTTTTTTTTTTTTTCTTCTTTCTTCTAAGTCCTTCTTTCATAGCCATTTCTTACCCATTCAAAACGGTTCCCATACAAATCCAGGGAGAGGTTGGGAAAACTTAAATCTCTGAATTTGCTGTAGAGGCAAAAAAGAAAAGTCACAGACTTGTGTCCCAGATATCCCTCCAAAGCACTGTCTTTCTAATTGTCTCTCTGAGAGAGAGCATAGCTATTAGATGTTCCAGGCATATATAGAATGTCTGTCCTGCCTCCATAAGCTGCAGAGACCAATTTCTGGAACAGTTCCAGAGCTTCTCGTTGAGGGTAAAATACACATTTTTGTGTTTGCTACAGTAAAACTTGGATGAAAGTACAGAAATTGCACTATATGGAAACAGCTCAGGAAGCATCAGCCCTCAGCAAGCACTGCAGGGAGGGACAGGTCATCTCCTACCCAAGAGAAGAAAAATACATGTCAGCTCTGGAACTATTTTTGTAACAATTTGGTCTATAAATAGCCTCACGAAAAATTGTCTGGAAAGATTTGTGTTTCTGGTACCTCTGGAAAGTCTCTGTCAGTTAAAAGGTGGGGGAACATAGAGGGACAGCAATAGTTGGGTCAAGGTGCTCAGACAGCTTACTCTGTCATGTTGGTGTGATGTGACATGACATGGATGAACAGTATGAAGTATGATGGGCCACAAAAGATCAAATATAATCTCAGCTATTCCTATTCCCCTGGCAACAGTGAGTATTTTTGCCCATACATACTTCACTGTAACCTTTTCACAGCTGAGATCATAACCAGAATGAATGCCCATATGGGCAAGAATGACATGACCTATCTTGTTTACATAAAGAAAAAAAAAAAAAAAAAGCTAGATAAATTACTTTTTCTTTTCTTCAGATTTCCCAAGTCTTCATCTGTCATCATGAAGAGTGACTTGTCAGTCTCACTGTCCTTAACTGAATTGCTAACAATGATGAGAAATGCTCCAAAGCTAGACATTTATTCTAAGTTTAGGAGTTGACTCAATTTTTTTAACATGCTTTTTCCCAATTTATAAGTGAGGAGAAGACGAGAGCAAACAAATGAGAAAGACTGCAAACCCTTAAAAGAGTCAGAATAATACTAAACTAATGAAATGACTGTACATTCTCAAGACAAAAGTCATCATGTAGAAACATACGAATCTCAGCTCTTTTGTTAACAACTCAGGAAGTGATTCTGGATTTGAATTTAGTGTTTTATTAGTCCTTTTCTAAAACCACATCACAATTACCTATATGCACGCACTTACACATGCAGGAAAAGTTAATCTACAATGTGTTTTTTCTTTTTTTTTTTTTTTCTTCCCACCTTTGTTGCAATACCCTCCAAATTATTTAATACACATATACAGCACCATCAGCCTTCATCCACAACAATAGAAACTGCAAATGAAAACTGCTTAATGTATTTTAAAAACTGAAGATTTCTTCTGAAAATAAAAGGCATTTTGAAGACACTTGACATCACTGACACCAATGAGTTACCAGCAACTGTACCCTAACTCTTCTTACTGCACTGTAATTTTTTCTTATTTCTTTTTCCCAATCATATCAAAAAAATCATCAAGGGAAGAGGCATTTTCTGCTTAAAATACATTCTCCTGCCTGTAAATTTTTAAAGAGCTTTCTCTGCACTAAAAATTCCAAGGCAAGATTGTCAGAGAAGTTTTTCCAGAGCAATCAGACTTACCACAGCTCAAGCCTAGGCAGGGGAAGATAGTAATGAGGTTCTGGGACTTGGAAAAGTTGGATTCATTTCACACTCCCATTATAGTCAGCTTGTTAACCTGGGGCAAGAAACAAACCAGCAAAAAAATTTGCTTTATCTGCCAGGTGGGAGGTGCTGCAGTGGGTCAGGTCCTTCTGACAGAATGGGTGCCAAAGTGAGAATTTCAGGTGGAAGGAACTCAGCAGGACACAGGTGTTCTTGTGGGACTGTGAGGAGGCAGTGGCAATCCAATAAGATCTTGATTCTGATCCTTCTCCTGAGCCAGCCCTTTCTTGCAAGAAGATCCCTGAGAATACGAGGTTATTACTTTGCTTTTTAATTGGATGGGACCCAGAGGAGACCATGGAAGACAGAGAAAATTTAGGGAGGATCTCCTGTTGAGGGATGAGATAGCTCCTTAGATGCTAAGTATGGACAGTTCTGAATTTACCCAGATTTTCACTGCCAAAAAAAGTTGGGTTCCTTCTGGGCTGTCTGCTGATGCTTGAGAAATTTGAGGAATTTATCTGTGATGTTAAAAATGATGTTAAATAGTTTTTACTGCCTTTTTTTGCAATCACCTCTTAGACACTTGGTGCTTCAAGACTCTTCCCTGTCTGCAAAACCAGAGCACAAGAACTTCCCTATGCCCCTGTTCCCTGTTACAGTTGTGAGTTGGAAGGAAAAATGCATCATCTTTCTCATGAGATGACTGTAGGAGCTTTGGAAAAACAATACAGAGATATATCACATCAGATGATAGTAGAGACAGGAACTGCAGAGGATTCACTGTTACTGTCACATAAGCACATCCTTAGAGCTGTAGTTGACATGATGATACATCCAACCTCTTTTCTACTTTTTTCTATTTTTCTGTGCTGTTCTGTGCACTGCTGCTCAGTGCACTGATCATCCCAAAAGTGCATAATCCTCATTTCCTATACACAGTGCTGCTGAACTCATCCAGTTGTCCATCAGAAGTAAACAGCCAGAAAATTCTGGACAAGGATTTGTTATTAAAATAACAACCAAATCATTAAAACCATAAAAATACTAGAATAAAAGAGCAGATTGCCAACTTTTTTTTTTTTTTTTTAGATTTTCTTTCCTCTGGATACAGCATTGGCTGCTGAAATGAAGAAACAGCTGCAATAAATTCTGGGTCTCATTTCTGTAAGGCAGGCCAGGTCATTTTTCTCAGTAAACTGAAGACCGCTTACAAGTCAGGAGGGAAAGGTGACAATATGAGCTAACGTCACACAAGTCCTGCTGGTCCTTGCAAAAATCTTTACTTGCAGTTCTCTTGATGACCCAGAATGAACTTGGCTTCAGGCTGAGGAAGGTGGGAGGAAACCAGCACTCATGCCAGCTGCCTGGTTTTTTCTTACCATGTTTGTCAGAGGAACAAAATCATCTGGAAGGAGGTTAAGGAATTACACAGCAGCAGAGAAAAACAAAACAAAACAAAACAACACAAAAACCCAACACAAACTAAATATAGAAAAGAAAAATAAAATATATTGATCACTTAACATAAACCAAATACATCACATTGTAAAAGGAATAAATGAAAGCTCTTCCCAATTTTAACACTTGATGATACCAGTGGTGCCATTTCCCACCATACCTCAATCTTTACAAATAAGTTTAGCACCAAGTAATGATGCAACTACATAGGACTGGCAAATACCAAGCAGTCAATATGTCTCAATAGCCTGAGTTTAGATGGGTCTTCACTGGGGTCATCCTTATCTTCTAGAAATTCATGTGCAGGGAGGTCTATGCAGGTATTTACACGTTTGTATTCCGTATATATGACTGTACATGGTGTGAGGAAATTTAGGGGACTAAACAGGGGCTGACTTCCTTGATTTTCACTTTAGTCACACTTTGAGTGTGACTCATGATCCTGCCAAATCTACCTGCAGTGTTGTTCAATGCAATCAAGAGCTGGGCATCCAGCTACCTCCAGATTCCTTTTCAGTCTAAGGAAACCTAAGTGGCTCCCTGCCTAAGGTAATGACATTGCACAACTAGAAGCACTTGTAACATCATTCAATTAAACATTTTAGGCAGGAAGGAAAATGGCAATTTGTTGAAATAAATCTGTTTTCAGACAAGCAACATGTTTCCTGAATAAAACACTGTGGAAAAACAATTAAAAACGTCTCAAAAATCATTCAGAGTATAATTTCATAACATTTTTTAAACAAGTGTTACTTTCCTACAGATTAGAGCAACTTTTTTAGAAACTTCGGAAGCTACTTCAGAAGTGCAGAATCCACTTTTCCCCTCCTTCCGCTGCCTCTGTATTTGACTGAATTTTCTACTATTTAATATAATTCAAGATGCAAAGTTTTCCAAATGTCAGTGATTCTTGTAAAACTGGAAAACTCTTACATTCAGCCTGGGAAGCCACTACATTTGTGCTTTGAAAGTAGGTGGCATGAGAAAATGCATTAAACTGCCTTTGCCAGGGCTTCTGAAAAAAAAAGGTATTGAAACAGAGTGCAGCTTAAGTGAAAGGGTACATCAGAAAGCTGCCATGAAATTTCACCACAGGGAAGTGGGTGTTCAGCCCCTTGCATTAAAGCTGGTGGAAATTCAGAGTGCTTGAAGAATCCTAGCCTCATAGAATCACAGAATCATGGAATGGTACAGTTTGGAAGGGACCTAAAAGATCATCCATTTCCAACCCTCTGCCATAGACAGGGACATCTCCCACCAGACCATGTTCCTCCAGGCTGCATACAACTGGGTTTTTGTTGTGGGAAAACAGTATCTCCAGAGATGGGGCAGTCACAGCTGCTCTTGGCTACCTGGGCCAGGGGCTCACCATCCTCACAGCAAAGAATTTCTTCCTAATGTCTCTCCTAAATCTCCCCTCTTTTAGTTTGAAATTGTTCCCCATCATCGTGTCACTCCATGTCCTTCTAAAACGTCCCTTCCCGGCTTTACTCTAACCCTTCCAGGTACTGGAAGGTGCTCTAAGGTCTCCCCAGAGCCTTTTCAAATCTCCAGGCTGAACAAACCCATAATAGAACTGTTCCAGCCCTCTGATCATCTTCGTGGCTTCCTCTGGACTCAATCCAAAAAGTCCCAGTCTTTCCTCTGTCAGGGCCCCAGAACTGAACCCAGCACTCCAAGCAGGGTTCTCACCAGAGTGAAGCATAGGGGTAGAACCATCTCCCTTGACCTGCTGGTCACACTTCTTTTGAAGCATGAATTATTTTTTTTGAGAGGTGTTCCACTTCCTTCTTGAACTCAATCACACAGCAAAGTGTCATTAAATCTGCAGAAAAAGGTAAATGCCCAGTGTATTAGCAGTGAAACCTTTCTAATTGCAATGCTCTACTTCAGTAGGAACAACACACAATGGCTTCTCCTGATTACAATTACGTGATGAATACATCTGAGGAAAAAGTCAATCAGAGTAAGAAGATGCTCCTCAGCCTGCTGAAAAACCGTGGTTTTACCTGGAGAGAAAATGTAGTATGATTGAAACTGAGAGACTGTGCCTCAGAAGCTCTGCTGCTGATGCTGTGTTGTCCTGTTCATGAGTGCTGAGTATCAGAATCTGTGCTGGGGCTTCATATTCACTGTGGGTTTGTAGAGATATTTTATAATTAACTATTGCTTCTCCAATAAATATAGGAGTTGGAAAAGCATTAATGTGTCTCGACAAAAATGCAGTGTAGAGAAAATATGCAAAACCTGTAAGAGTCTGAAAACAGTCTAAATAGGACAATTAATTTTCCCCTGGCACATTAGTTTCCTTGCATTATATGGAAAATATTAAAGCATACTTTATCCAGGGAAAATCAATAGGAAGGCAAGGTTGTTTGGATAAGGATGACAGGAATGAGCCTGAGGTCTGAAGTGTGACTATATGAAAGGCTAAATTATCTGACTTTTCCCAAGATAAGATTTCAGAATATGGTTTGAATTTTTTACATTTGTCCAGTGAAAGCAGTGCTGTACATGAACTTTTGAAGGAGCAAAACAAGAGAAAGTGCAATGGTGATCCTAGCTCTTGCCAGTGAATACAGACAGTTGTCACTAATTTGGAAAACAGAATTAGTGGACAATGTGACTACATGGCTTAGCAGTGAAACAGCAGTGGAAGATCTAGCTAAAATCCAGAAGAAGGAGAGGTCATTTGAGGGGCTCAGGGTATGGTTGTAAGGAAAATTCAAATCATAGGCTGTGGTACAATATGGTCATTGAACAGAAATCATGATGTGAGAAACATGAGGAAGGAAACTCCTCCAGTTGTGTCCATCTGTAAAGAGTTGCCTCATGAAACTGGAAAGCCTTGTCTTAATTTTAGCCTTGCACTAATGGTTTTAAGAAAAAAAAAAACACAACATGCACAACAGTTTTAATAAACATGATTCAGTAGTGACAATTATTATCAGTCCTGGTTCCTATGCTCTTATCTATGAGCCATCTGAGACCATTGTATAAACAGAGCACTTCAGATTGCCTTTATCCAAAGACCTGAAGTGTGTGACCTCATGAATTTAGGCCTTTCAGTCACACTGAAGTAATAGGATGTCATACTAACCATAGGACTATACAACTATGTATATTGAATCTGTGGAGCTGCATAGTCAGACAAGGCAGATAGATTGTCATAGTGCAATATTATGGAAAAATATGTCATTTACATGATGCATGAATAGTAGGATTACTTAAATTAGAAAGGGGGATAGCAACTGGACGCAAAAATGCCTGGAATCAAAATACTAAAAGGGCAAAGAAAGCAGATGCAGAGAATAGGATGGCAGTTACAGTGTGAATTTCAAATGAAAAAGCTGGGATAAAAATACAGGAGTGATCAAAGATATTTTTCAGTGTATAATCTGAGCTAGAAAACTATCAAAGTTACAAATGAGTGAAACCAAGTTCCTTCAAAGGTAACTCAATGTAATATTATGCAGCACCATGCAGTGGTACCAGGAAGTACCGGGGTGCTATTGCAGCAGATAAAATTGTTTGTTTAAATCAGAGAATGGAAAAGAGAAATAACATAACTGGGAAACATATGCATATTTTCAAAATTAAATACATAATTTTGTTTTTTTTTTTCTTTGAATTTACAGAAGACATAGCTAAATTCAATTTCAAGTAAGTTTGAATAAAGAAAAAAAAAAAGAAAGAAATGAAAAAAAAAAGATGGTGTCTCCACATCTCCTGTTGGTTAAATGATGTTTTGTTCAACACAATTAAAATATTTTCTTCTAAAATTCTTTTCTTCTTCTAAAACCTCAAAAGCCAAATATTTTCACAGTTCTACTCTGAATGTCCAAAACTCTCTTGTTGGCTACTTCTGCAGCTGCTGTGACTGAATGCAGTCGCAGCACATTGTGCTGATGAGTGTTTCATTCACAAACAGGAAGGAGATCTAGCCTTGTAAGGGCAAAACAAACAAGTTTAGTTCACTGGGTAAAATGAACCAATGGACCACTGATTCAACTTTTTTTGGTTTGTTTGTTTTTTGTTTTTGTTTTTTTTTTAACTTTTTTTTTTTTTTGTCTTGAAGCAGCAGGAAAGGGGCTGCTGACGAGATATTTTGGAACAACTTGCTATTAGGAAGGAAGTTTGAGTGGGTGTAGATGAGAAGTAACTCACACTCATATGACACACACGTTGCAAGTACGTTGAAGCCTGGGTCTAAAATGAAGGGTGGGACTGCCAGTTCAGTGGTGCAGAACAGAGGGAGCTCTTTGCTTCTTTTCTTGCTGGTAGACAAAAGTTTAAGACGCTTGCCTGCTGAGCTGACAGAGCATGGTCCTGCTGGAGAAACCACAGCTTTTGTTGTAGGACCTGTAGTTCATTTAAGAGTCATCACCGCTCTGACAAGTCACGTGCCCTTCTTTGAATTTTCATTAGTTTTATAAGAATTAAGAACATCAGAGATGTTCTTTCAGATATTGGAGGTTTTGACTGAAGAGGCTGTCAGGATAATCCAGCCAGCTCTACTTGTCGATCATACCTGAGATTCCTAATGTTAGATCAAGAAACTGTCAAGAAACTTTAAGAATTCATCAGGAAATCAGATGGAATCTCATCTTAACACCATAACTATTTCATGTGTTAACCAAGCTTCAACGTCAAGGCATTTTAATTTGGAGTGATAATTTTATGATATCTTAATATATTTGTAGGGGAATCTCTAGAGTGTCTTTTCAAAATGCAAACATCAGTAAAAATCCAGAGACAGGATAAAAGGAGAAATAATATTTTAAATTTTAGTTGGTAAGTATGAAAAACTATCTTGGTTGCAATGTCAGTGAGTGAGACCTTTGCATGTTACAATTCATGAAGTTTAACTAATAAATGGAAAAGAGTATCAGTTCAAAATTAAGATGCACTTTAATGAAATGAATCAAGAGAATAAGTAACTAGTTAACTTGCCAAATTAGGTATATTAGAAATAGCTATAATGGTCATTGCTTTGCTTCAGTAAAGCTGGGTTGTCATATGCATGCTTACACTATGGGAAATCTGATGCATAAAATCTGCATTAAAAATGATGCATAATCTGAGGTATAAAAATGTTGATTATAAAGTGGATTGTCTGTGTTTCAGTCAACAGTTAAAGTACCCAGGTATTCAGATTTGTCTCTTTTTTTAATAAGGAAAAAATATGCTCTATAATTAATATAGTGTCCTCCTGGCTTTAATCAACAAGTACATTAGTGCAATTAAAAAGAACTACTTTATTTTTCACCTTGCATATACATATCCACACATGTTCTCCCAGAGGAATTTTCAAGTTGAGAACCCCTTGAGTCAAGTACTCCAGCCATACCGGAACAATCCAGTCCAAAGGTTTCAGGTGGGTTGTAAGGTTTAAAACTTTTATAAATATTTGATAAAATGAGTTTTATATATTTTAATTTATACATATTTTTAAAAAATCAAAAATTACAAAAACTCGGAAGTATTTCTTCCTTTTCATAGAGGAAGCAATTTTACCAGATTTAGAAGTGTTGCTTTTAAAGTTTTATAGATAGTACAATTAGACTTTTAAAAGCAGAAAATGCTCAGAGAAATCTGTCATTATTGATCACAGGGAGGCTTTTAAACAAATAGAATAGAGGTTGACTGCTGTTGCAAAACATACATTATGTCAACTAGTGCAGTATACCAACAAGGAAAGGTAGTCCTTCGTTACATTTAAGTTAATCAAGATTTTAAAAAAAAAAAAAAAAAAAAAAAAAAAAAGGAGCAGCCTGGGGAGGGGATCTTCCTCCTCTTCTTTTAACTCTTTCTCCTTTTCTCCCCCTCTCATTAGTCACCTGGTAATGATAATGTGAAAAGAGTGATTTTTTTTTTCTTTTTAAACCATAGGCAGTAGGCTCCCATTATCTTGCAAGCTCCCATTATGTCTGAGCTCAGAGTCATGTTTATAACCTTCCAACTCAGTTTTTTAAGTGGTTGGAACTCCAGGCAAAGATTGTAGTTTTTCACCCACTGTCCATCTTGTAGGTAAAATATTTTTGCCATTGTGGAACTTGTGCAGGAAATAATATCATCTAGAATAAAAAAAAAAATAAAAAAAAAAATAAAAAAAAGAAAAGAAGCCATCTTTCAGAATACATAAATGCTTTGTTGCAGGCAGCCTTGGTTCTTTCAAATAGCTAAGGCATAACTGTGTGTCTTTATGACAGCCTCGCATCTGTGGCCATGAAGTAAGAAATTAAAACTACCTCTCCACAGAGAACTTCGTGTTGTAGTCAGTCCTGTGACACACACACACAAAAGAGGACAGTTCCAGTAAATTGGAACTGCATCTTTCTACTCATTCCTTTAAAGAAAATATTTCTCTATCTTAGATGCAGGCAGAATGTTCATGGGCCCATGACAGCAGACACCTTTGTTATCCATCAGGATATGATCTGGGGTCTCCAGATATAGGTGGGGTCAGTCTTTCACTCATTTGTACTGTTTAAAGACTCCCCAACTCCCTTTTTTTCTCCTTAACACAATTATCTTGAACATCTGAAACAAATGAATGAACTTCCATACTACTTGCCTAGAGGCAAGGAGCTCACTGGAAAGGCCAAATGCCACCAGGTCTGGTACAACCTGAGGCTCAGACTACTCAAATGTTGTAGCCAGATATGAGACAGGGGTTGGCAAGTTGGCTGCAACTGCTTTTTCCATCAGCAGGAGCTCTGCAAACTGTCCATGTTTTGAAAGCAATTATATATAGAACTGGTATGCATTTTGTCACTTTCATTTACCTGCAATTCACCTTTCAGGATCTTTAAAATCTTCTCTGCAGTCAGCTGTCTTTCTCCTTTGAATATACAAACACGGACAGTTCAGAGACTTCAGCAAGAAAATCATCCCTAATAAAACCTCAAATGGAGAGGACATTGTCATCTCTGAAAATGCCAAACTATAAAGCCCAGGGAGCTAGTGTTGTTTTAATCTCCCTCTATATAATTAACTCCTTCTGAGTAGGTACAGTCTTTCAGGAATAAATAGCTGGCTGCCCATATCAAGGTTGTATTTTACACAAAATGTCTCCTTCTAAGGGCTAAAACATATTGGGTCTTTCTAAACACAGGAAGAAACCACAGAAAGTGTGGGGCTGCTGCCACTTTTTTTTAATAAATGTGGTAAAAGGAGAAAGTTCATTCAGAAGACTCCCATGACTTGGGAGGCCAGAATCAAATCATGAAGGAATTTAGTTCTCTCCTCAAGGACATCCTTGGTCATCACTTCACACACCATTCATATGGAGTGTTGCACATTTCAGAAAGGTCTGTTGCACTTGTCCTGATGATGTGCCACAGGGCCACAGTGTCCTGATGCAGTTTTAGTCTCATAATTAGGGCAGTCATGCTGCAAGTCTCAGTCCTGGGTTGCATTCTTTGTCCCTGTAGCTTCTTGTTGCAGGAGGTATCGGGCTTCTTCTTGCCTCAGTTCCAGCAGAAAGAAGCAGCATTTGCTGAGTATCTCATCTCTGGAGCAGAGGCAGCAGCAATGCCATACCCTCACGAAGGAGTGGAGGCAGGTTAATGATACATTGTGGTTTGTAGTAGGAGTAAATAACAGATGAATAAATACAATCCTGGAGTTTGTGCGTATCAGAAAACCACAAGGACACACATCTCTTTTTACAACAAACGCAATATTGTGCATCTACACAGCTCTGTTTTTATAAAACCTGTTTTCCTTGCCTTTTTTGGCCATATGCTCTGCATCATCATTATTAAATTACGAAAAATAATAACTCTGCACTATCTAGATTATGAGTGCTTACGTTGTCTAGGATACACAAAAAAACAATAATGGTATGATAAAAATATTTTGTTGGGTACTTATGTTACCTTTTATCTACAGACCTCAACATCTTTACAAATATTTTATTGCTCAGAATTGTAGGATGAGAATTATTTTTTTCCTTTTTAAATATGAAGTACATGGAGCTGCAAAGGAAATATTTTTGGTGTTTTCATAAGAAGTAGGTGACTGTAGTTCTTGGTGCCCCAACTAAGCCATTATCTGCATTTCAGGCAGTTGTAATCCTCTATATTTTTTAAATAAGTCTAATGACATATCTGTTTCATCTGAGTTTATGGAATTATATGACTCCTGCCTTTTTGGAAACCAAACCAACCAACCAAACAAACTCAAAACACAAAACAAAAACCAGTTAAATTATGATGTTATTGCATCTAAAATAAAATAGAGTCACATTAGATGATATATATGAAGGTTGGGGTTGAGGAGCCAGTTTTACTGAGATAGGTTGGATTCCTGTGTTACAACCCAATAAAACATCATGGAAATGAAACACAACAAAATGACAGAAGATTTACTCCATGACCAAGTGCTACATAAATTGTTAATTGTTCAAAAAGTGGAAATAAAGAAAACCCAGGAGGTGATTATGCTGTTGGACTCTTTCATCATTACTTTCTGGTCAAAGAGGACTGGGTTTATACAACAGCCATAACCCCAGACTGTCTTGACTGATGCTTAGTATGGTTGAAGAAAATCCTTTACAGATGTACTATGTCAGTATATAGCTAGGAAACAGGGTAAGGATGGTGTGTGTGTATCACCAATGAACAGCCCAGAGCCCAGCAGGTAGAGCCCCTGATGCACAGGGGACATCAGGCATTGTACACCTGCTCAGAAGTTCACACCTTCATCCATAGTTCAGTGATGGTGTAATCCTCCATTCCCTGGCTGCAGTTTGCCTCAGCAGGTCATTGCTGGCCACCTTTTCAAAGTGCTTTCAGATCTGCCAGTGGACAGCTGTACATGAAACTTGTGGTATATTTCCATACACAGAAAACCTATGAGCAGAGGGGTCCAGGGACAAAGTCCTAACTCATGACCTTCAGCCTAGGGTATCAGCCCTAAGCTAAACGTGACATCCTTTTTTCTTGCTAAGTGCCTGTTGTTTCATTGCAAAGGCTGCATGCAGCTACAAGGATGCCTGTGTAGTGTAACTACGGATTCTATAGGCATTTGAGCTTCCTTTTTAAAATATTTTTTCAAATTTTCTGTTCAGCCATCATGTTGGAGATGACAGGAACAAAGAGAACTGACTATCCATCTAGCAAAAGTCTTATGCACAATGCAACCTGTGTAAAAATGTAACTAGAGAGAGATGCTTTCAAAATCCTACCTTGATTCTGAACACCTTACACAGGCAAATAAGGTTTCTGAGTGCTGCGATCAGGCTCTTGCTTGTGCAGTTGTATGTTTTGCCTGTAAAAACAGAAAGGATTGATTCCACTATGGGAGGGAGGGAGATACAAGCTTCACTTGTTACGTGTTCTTCCCCTTCTACCTGCTCAGTCCCCTTGGTGGGTGTTGAGATACAGGAACTTTTGCCTTCAGTCCTCAGGTATCAACAGCAGGACTGCGAAATAACAAGAACCAAGTAACTACTTTATCTACCTATCCCATTGTGACTGGTGGTAAAGTGATGAGAGAGCACACAGTAACTGTTCTGTGCCCTGACAGTCAGTGCAGTGCCTGTCTTTCCTGTTGAACAGTATCTGTAAATAGCTGAAGTGAAATAATGACTAAGGGAAGAAACCTGAGGAAATCAGGATCCTTCCTGGTGTGATACCTGACAGCCAGAAGGAAACGCTGTCTTTTCACACCACATTGCACTGACTGAAATTCAGACAGTGGAAGCACTGCGTGCCTTCATACACAGGAATATGAAAATTAAACATTTTGAATAATTCAAATCTTGCTTAGATATCTAAACTTATGCAGCCCAGACTTCCTGCACTTTACCTGTCATTTCCAGTTTGAGTCAGCATGTTGAATTTGAGTGCCATATCTCAAATTTGTCATAGCCATGGAAGACCTCATCCTGAACACCTCCTAGTCTTTGAAATAAGAGTCTGGAGAGTTCTTAGGTACCTTTGGGGTGAGTTTTCTTCTTTTCTTTCCATTGTGATAATTATCATAGTGACATTTTTAGCCAGTGGGTTGGGGCATCATAACTCACTGAGTTCTTAGCTACAAACATGATGCTATTCTTCTGGGAGGACTGTGTCTGAAGCATGACGTTTAAAAACTTGTTTCAGTAGAGAAAAGGTCTTGTTGCTTCCTTCCTCTATGGACAGAGAGGGAAGCCATGATCTTTGCCTGCAGGTTGTTTGGCTGAACTATGACAGTGAAGCATCGACAGCATCTTTAGCATCGACTGTTGGGCTAAAGTTATGTCCTGTGATCACTTGGCTGAACTAGCTGGCCTGGATGACATCATGGTTTGCCTGTGGGAGGAAAGACATCAGGTTATTCTGATAGACAGTTTTTATGTTAAGATAAGTGCACCAAGTCAGTAAACAAGAGAGTTTTATTGACACGTTTGAAAATCTCTAGTTTCCTGTGGGTAACCTGGGGGATCAGGCGGAGAGTCAGGACTCTAGTCAGCCATTTTCATTTTGTCAGATGAGAGGTTATTCTGGTTTCTTTAAATTATCCTTGCCTGTTTACTGTTCTGTATTTCAGAATAAACTGGCATTTACTAGAGCTGGGGGCTGCAGAAAATCAGGCCTGAATATTGGCACCTGTTACCAAATAACACATGGAATGCTTCAGTTTCGTAACAGTTAATTCAGAATCCATCTTTTCAACATCCAGAACAGGGTATCACAGGGTTTCAAATAAACACTTTGGTAAATGGTTAGATTTCTAATAAGGTACATTATCCAATTCTAAAGTTAGAATTAAACAGACTGCCATTTAATCGAGGATAAGGTACCACAGCAAGTAGGTTTTTGCTCAACAGACATCAGTCTGCCCTTCAAGTAAGTAATTAAACACTTCCATTAAAAAGGATCACGGTTCTTGCTTTGTATGAGTTATAAAAATGTAGACCTTACTATGCCTGGGCAGCAAAGATCCTATGACAAGTAATGAAGGTTATCAAACTTGCTCGAATTCCAGGTTGATAATATGGCATGCAACAATTTCAATTATATAACACATTTTCATTTTCTGTCCCCAATTCTCCTCTTAAACATTTGATATTCCTTGGAGGTACCTAAGGTCAGTGCTGGATGCAGTAAATTCCTAGGGTATATTAGGAGTTGTGCCTAAACGAGAAAATTCCTATTCTGTATTTCCATGGTCTCCTGCAGCAGAGGAGACAAGAAAAAGAAGATCTATGTTTTTCAGCCATTGTTCTGGGCAACAGTATCTGGCAGAGAGAACGTCACTGTGGTTTAATTTAAAACTATGAGTGACACCAAGGACAGGCAAAAAGGACAAAGCATTTGACACAAGGTGGACTAACGTGACTATGAATTAGTAGAACAGCCTCCTGTCTCAAACATAATTTTCTTGCCCCTGAAGACAGGAAAATGAACAAGGACTGAATTTGCCCCAGTGAAATAGTCTTTTGTGTTCTACTTTCAGACCTCTGTATTCCATAAGGTGCATCAGTATTTCCCATTAAAAAAACAGGTAACCAACCTTGCAATAATGCTTTCCTTTCTGATAATACTGTGGAACATGATGCAGTGCAGGTTTAATTGGAACCAGAGACTTTTGGACATTTCTACCCGCTACCGATTCACATGGTGAAAGTAAATCAAGCCCTATATAAACAAAACAGATGGAAGTGACGCTAATAGTACAATGTCAGCAGTATCCACAGATTGACAGAGCTAGTTATGTTGCCAGATGCACAGAATGTTGCACTACTTGTTCCTTATAAACTAGACTTGATGGAGTATGTCAATGTCAAACTCCTTGCTGATTTACACACGAACATACAAAGACATGCACACTCACAGATACTCACGTTCCTGTGATCTATATCAACCATACCATCTGCTTTCTGCTTTGCATGTGGTAGCTAACTAACTATCCTACTGTGCACGGGTATCACTGAGTACATGCTGTGGAGGCAAACAACAATTTTTTTTTTTTTTCCCTTCCTCTACCCTATTTAGTGTTATAAAATAGGCTCGTTAACATTTGCCATCTAGGCACGTATATTCTACATGTATTATTGAATCTTGTTTCTCATTTGTATTTATTCCTTTGGCCAGTATAACTTGCCACATACCAATAAATTTAAAAGCTTCACTCTTTGTGAAAACTGCGCAGCTTTAATCCTTCCTTTACCCTTTGGGATAAGAAAAAAACAGTGAGCTCCAGAGAGGTATCAGCATGTAAAACAAAGAAAACATTTCATTCGTTTTTATAACAGGCACACTCAGCTGAGAATCTGTTGAAATGTCTTCATCATGCAGCAGTGCTGACTGAGAGTGCAAAATATCAGGAGAAGGATGTACTGCTTGGAGGGACAGAAAGCTGACCGAGCTACAGCCAGCACCCAAAGTCTCCTTCTGACCCATTTCATTGTCTGGCACCTGTCATTATAACAATCTTTCCAAAAGATCTACGGAAATTACACTTACCCTCTGGTAACTAGGTAACATAATCTCCTGGAGGCTAGCTAATTGCAGCCCATGATAACCTCACATACAGCAACTGTTAAATTTTTCATTTCTTTCAAATTATTATGGATCAGTGGAGAGGGTATTGATTTGATTCATTAACTGATTCCCAGTCTGTTCCAAGGTTAATGATTACATGTATCTCAATTACATCCTTAACAGGTTATACTGTATGATTTGTTTCAACTGCAACGTACATTGCGTATCTTCCACAGCTGAAAGCCTTCATAGCATTTGATGATTTAATAAGATCTTTTTTTCCATTTCACTGAACATGCCTACAAGGCACAAGTACATCTGGGACAACGGCAAAAAGAAAGCTTTTCCCAAATTCTTAAAAGAGCATGTGTAAGATGCACTCTGAATAACAGTCTCAAAAGGCCACAGAGATAGCACAAAATTCTTTTGAGTTTAAGGTATTTGAAGACAACTCAGAAGATATTGGAAGTGATGATTGATTCTCTGTGGTTTTATTACTTCAACACCACTCAAAGTTCATATTACCTGTCAATTAACTTTTAAGCTTCCTTGGGTTACTTGACTGAAGTGACTTCCCAAACCCTGGATAAAAGTTAGCCATTCTTAATTTTAGAATGTCAAAATGGATGGTATAGTTTATCAGTGACACAGCGATTTTACTCAACTCAATTGTGCTGAAGAATCCTCTTGGCTCATGAGAGCTCCAAGAATTTTTACACTGAGATTAATGCTAACACAGTGAAAGAAAGTAAGATTTTCATCACACATTACTCCTAATGCAGCATTATTTTTGATAAAAATTAGGTGCTGTGATTCTTGGTGCCAGGCTCTGCACAATTTGTAAATGACAGTCCCCTAGGAAATGGCCATAAAAAAAAAAAAAAAAAAAAAAAAAAAAAGGTGTCAGAAAAAAAGGTGTCAGAGCAATTCAGGTCTCCTGTACCTAAGATTAAGTGGTTAGAGAACAGTAATATGATGCTTTCTCTACCCATTTTTTAACTTTTATATCCCGTTTCTGTAACTGCACAATACTGTTGTCTTAGTTGGACCAATACTAGGTGATGAGAGAACTTCTCCTACATGATGTTGAAATTTAATGGAATACTTCATGTGTCTTGGACTCTCTTTACACACAGCTCTTGAAGTGCAGACTCTCACACTATGTGCTTTAGGATCAGGCAGGTTCTGTTATTCCCACTTTTAGAGTGGAAAATTGGGAACTGGAGGGTCTGAGCTTAATATCCAAGGGCACAGAGCAAGCCAGTCTCAGACCTAGAAATGCAGTGCAGAAATTCTTGACTCTCAGTTGCTTTACTGACTTCTGATGCACATTACTTGCAGTAGTTTACATTCTGTACATATAGAGACCCTTTTATCCTTTCATCTCCCTCTCTCACAGTTCTTTACTTTGGAACCCTGAGATACTGTAGTTTAGTTTGGAAAGTAGGAAGCCAAATGAGTATAGTCATGAGGAAAGACTTCAGTTATACAATCCATTAAATAAAACAATAGAGCTTGCAGCTGAGCTATTAAAAAGAGTAGAGCAATTTTTATTTCAATGGCTACATTTTATTTCCTCTTCTGAGTGACTGTTAACAAAGGGCTGCTGAAAGGAATGGATAAAAAGTAGACGTCAGATGCAAGATCCATGAGTTAAACAACATTATTAGATACAATTTCATAAAATCTAGTTGCTTTTCTGCTACTAGAAATCATGTCCTTTTGTCAACTTGTGGTCACATCAGCACTTCTGTTGATATAATTTGCTCCAGCTGCAGAGCGTAGCTGGCCTGCAAATCAAGAACTAGAATAGGGACAGTCAGGAATAACTCAATGGCTTGGATAATGTGCAAATCACTAAGCATCTTGCTATTAGTATAGTTTATTTTCTCTCAGAATATTTGGAACATGAAAAATTTATCTTTAGCAAAACAGCCAATCTGACACTTTACTGAGAGCAGAACTGGCTGGCTAGCTTATTGTAACACCCCTCCTCCCCTCACAGCTCACAAACACATACATCCCCCCCCCTCTATAATCATTTAAGTGGGATTATCATATCAAAACCCTTCATTATCTTTCATTGAATTCAGACCAAACACCTAATTTCATATATTGTTTGAGGTCTCCCTATAATATTGCTCACAATCCTCTACATTCGTTTTTCAAATGTCTAAAAGAGGTTGGGTTTGATTTTTGTGGTGCTTTTCTATTTTTATTTATTTATTTTTATTTCCACTTCATTTCCCACTTTCACCCTTTCCTACCTTTTATTTAAAATGGGCAGAATACGAAGTAGTCCATCCTCACAGTAATGAGATCCTTCAAACTCCAGCCTTCTGGACAGATGGGAACCTGGCTGGAAGTGAAACAGCACATCTGGTGGAGCATAAAATGAATGAACATTGTGCAAAAATGGAAAAAGACTTGATAAAAGCAACCATTCTCTTTTGTCTCTACATGAATAGGAAGTATGCAGAACCTAGATGGTGTTAGCACAGCCTTTATTTCAATCTACTTTTAAAATACACTTTTAACACAAAGGAGACAGTTGCTACCAAGAATCTGCGAGAGTCCAAGCTTCCAAAGTTCACATTGATATCAGAGCTCTCTTCTGATAAACACTTAAGAAAAGGAAAACAATAGGAAATACAGCTGGAAGCACCCTTGTTAACAACAGTGATTAATCATCTGTGAAAATGCTGCAGAAAGTTTATTTTCCCTGTGAAAACAAACAGCATTCCCTCTTTGTGAGGAAAGGAAGCACCTCAGCACAGGTGTTATGAGCACTGCATACTCATTGCTTGAGTTCCCTTCACCAGCCCTGACAAAACAGTGGTTTTCCTCTTTAACTTATTCACCTCAATTGAAATGCCATTTATATCCAGTTTGGCACCATTTAACACCACTGGCTTGATTTTTCTCATCCATCCTTTTTATCAGATTAGGAATATAACTTAGCCAGTAACATGCTAACTGTGTGAAAAATATGAACCCCTCTGCTCTTATCAAGGTTTTACTTCTTGGCAATGAAGGCAAGATTTAAGCTTCTTCTGGCATTATAAAATTGTTTCACCAACCTAAGACAGTGTTGGACTTCCCAACTGTATAGTCAGTATTTTGTTGCATGCACACTGTTTCAGCCTGTAAATTCATTATTACCATGTAAGCAATGGACTAAAGGCCAGGCTGAAAAGAGTAACTGCGACCAATATCTCTCCAGGTTACATGCAGGAAACTTCCCTCTTCAAGGTAAACTGTAAAGGGATGGTAAAAAAGAGCAGCAGAGCTTTCACTCCTGACCTCCTCTGAACTGCATGTTGTGAGGGTATGGATTGTGGAAGGCTTTTATTTCCATCAGCTATTGCCAGAGGCAGGGCATGGCTGATCCATAGCCCAGCTTTTAAGGAAAATCCTGTATCTTCTGTTTTGAAAAACCTTTGTCTTACAGCAGGCTATTAAATCTCTTGTTCCTATCAAGACCGTCTACAAGGGAATGAATCCCACCTCTTTTTTTGACATTATTTTCCAGTGTTCAGTATCCTGATCCAAAAATGAAAAATCTTAAATTCTTCTTTTATTATTAATGTAAAATGAACAATAATATTAATTCCCAGTCATCTTTTCTTCTTTACACTTAGTTCTGTGTGCCTGCTTTATCTCATCAGCACAATAGACAACCTTATCTCTTTAGTACTTTACAGAATAAATTTTAAAAGGACTAGAGTGGCACTGGACACAAAGCTGCTCTGAATCTTGTGAACAGCAAGGAACCTTCACAAGTATGCCATGCTAAAATGAAGTCAGACAATGACCACACGTGCTGCAAAATCAAACTCAAAATTATTTTGAAATGTGAGCTACTTAACCAGATATCTTCTCCAAATTTGATTCATCATTTTGGTTAATGAGATATTCCTTTATTTTCCTAATAACAACATGCAAATATTAAAAAAAAAAATATTGAAAAGTTTGAATTTCTTGATCTTGGCCTAAACAATAATACAGATTAATTAGGCTAAAGAAAAAGTAGGTCTGGAAGAGATAAGATAGATCTAAAGGGCCACATCTTTCAGCCTGTTGCTAAAAATCTAAGACTTCCACTACCCATCATGGCTTTCAAACAATAAACTGTCAATTTAAAGCTTGCTGATGAAAATACATTGAGTTTTTAACTTTCATTGATACTTCACCACTTTATCAAATCACTGGCTCTGCGGGCACACCAATGCCAAAAATGCCTGCCTGAAGCTAGATTTCTGAACTGCTTTATTCATGGTTAGGCTGTGATGTGACCCTATGGATGGTAGCTTCTTTATGGCCAGGGAATAAAGGCAGACTCTTGTTGCTCAGCTGTCAGCCTCTTGGAGTGACAGGTTTTGCTGGTGTGCTCCTGCATCCCTCACACTGATGGGAGGATGTTGTGGCTCTGGCTCAGCCTTCACTCCCCTCAGACTGTGTTAGAATCATGTTTTGGTTGGAAAAAACCTTTAAGGTCAAGTCCAACTGTCTTGTTACAGTGAAAGACTTTGTTTCTAGAATAGTTAATTTTCTGACTTCTTGGATTGTCTCTTGTTTTCAAAACATAGAGGGAATGTTTCTCTTTTTGGTTGAGAAAGGCTAGGAAGTGGGTCATGCTACGGGCATGTGAATATCAGTCTGATTACCTTCCACAACGAGATCACTGGTTTGGAGACACGGGGGGAAAAGATGATGTTATTGATTTTAAGTGAGGACTTTGACACTGTCTGCTGCAGCATCTTCATTAAAAAATGATGAACTACAGATAAAGTAAGTGGACACTGAGGTGGATGGGAGACTGATTAAACTGTTGGGCTTTGAGGGTTGGCATCAGCAGCACAATCTGGAAAACAGCTGACAATGATATTCCCCAGACACTGAAGTTGGGTCCAGGTCTCTAGCACTTTAAAATCTTCATTGATGAGACAGGGAACACCCTCAGGAAGTTATCAGACTGTACAAAAGTGAGGAGAGTGGCTGATACACCATATGGATGTGTTGTCATTCAGAGGGACCTGAAAAAAGCTGAGGCATCTCAAGAAGTTCAAGAGGAAATTCAGTCTTCCACCTGTGGAGAAACAACCCCATGCACACTAGGTGCTGACAGGCTGGAAAGTAGCCCTGCAGAGAAGGTCTTGGGCATCTGAGTGAACAATAAGCTGAAATAATGACTTCTTGTGGAAAATCCACCATAGAAGCACAAAGATGATGAAGGGGCTGGAGCATATGACATATGAGAAGAGGCTGAAAGACCTGGGACTGTTCAGCTTGGAGTAGAAGAGGTTCATGTAGATCTTGTTAGTGTAAATACCTAATAGGGGAGTAAAAATATACAGCCAGACTCTTTGTAGTGAACAGGAACAAGGTAAGAGGTAAAAGGTGGAAATCAAACTTCAAGAAATTCTATTTTAATGTAAGAGAAAAAAATACTGTGAGAATTGTCAAACCCTGGCAAATGCTGCTCAGAGAGGTTGTGGATTCCCCATCTCTGAGAATATTCCAAAGACATCTGGACAGTCCTGGGCATAGGGGATTGAACTAGACCATCTCTAGAGATACCTCCCAATCTTAGCCATTCTATTAATAGTCATTGGTTCAAGCTCAAATTAAACAAGATTCAGTGAGATGACCATGAAATGGGACTTCGAATTTGCTGATGGAAGCTGCTTAGCAGCCATTAAGTCAACAAAATAATTTCATATTTTTTTGTCTGTATTTAGCAGTAGAAATCCTGAAATTCTTAAACAACCATGAGAAGACTAAGCCCAATTGTCTTTGCAATTTATTGTAAAGCTAACCTGTTAATCTGGACTTTCCATCAATGGCAGGGCTGAAAAGCACTTGACTGTCTTGAACAGATGAAAGAGTAGCAAAAAAGGGTTGATGAGAGAAGATGAAGGAAGAAACATAAAAGATGCAAAATGAGAGAGATACCTTTTATTCATAGAAATGCAATTAGAAGGGAATTCTTATAATAGAAAGTCCTCTGTTTTACATGCAGATACCATGCTTACTAGCTCTATAATTACCTTGGAAAGCAGAAGAGTGTACCTAATTACACTTAGGAAAAAATAGTTCAGTTTAGGATATGTTCATGGAGACAACTCTGCTTCTTCAGCCATTCTGGGACACAAAGAAAGGAAAATGGTTCTGCCCAGTGGCTGTCCCCTCTGGTGGATGCTTTCCAATAAATCCTCTTCTTCCCCCCCCCACGCCACTTAAAGAAAGTCAGAATCAGAAATTAGGAGAAAGGAGGCTGCATTTATTTGATCTGTTGCAAAAAAACCTTTATTCACTTCTCTCTGCAGGAGTCAGATGAGATTAAAAAGCTGCCATAATGCATAGGGATCTGTTTAGGACTGGAATGACTTTCCCTGTTACTTGGCTGCTCAGATTATTGAGATACATGTGGAGAGAACAAAATGCCTGAATATGAACAATTTAAGTGTTTCCACATAAATTTCAAATCCTCAACACTCTTACTTAGCAATTTTCAATTCTAGAGACATCTTAAGTCTTTTCACATCTGGATTTTTGTCAATCAAGTCCCTTTAGAACAAGTAAGTTCTTACTTCCTTGCGTGTCAGTAAACATGATGAGGATGAAAGGGGCAAGAAGTTTACTGCTCATGTTTTCCCCTTTTCTCTCCCCAAACAAGCCTCATGTTTACTTATTCTCAAATTTCAATTCCTACCCTGAACTCCACACCACTCACAGCTGGAGGATAAGATGATGCCCTTAAAGTCTTAGCCAATTTCCCAGTGGTCAGAAAACCACATTGGTGGTGGGGAAGGGTTTTCTGGGGGTGGAAGAGAAGATGTGGTTTAGACAGTGCAGGAAACTGAAATGGGGTCTTCCACATCCTGAGTTCACTGTCTAACAAAGGCACTATGACCTTCTGCTATTACTGTCCTAAAATTTAAAAAAAAAAAAACAACCAACCAAACAACCATAAAAAAGCCGAAGACCAAACAAAAATCTGACTTTCCATCACAAGCTTTTAATTTGGAGATTATAAATTCCATGAGGCTGATAAACTCATGGTGGGAGGTGCTGCAACACCTACAGCATTGTGTTTAACTCCTCTTTATATATCTGATCTTTGGCCTTGTGAGGTTGGGTTTTTTTTTTTTCAGATTCATGCAATCAAGGGGTAGGTCATCAAACTGCCTTCCCCAGAGTCAGACAGCATATAATTTGTGAAGTGATTCCTGAATGGGGATCAATTACTTTGGTTCTGCTTTTATGATCCTGTACTTGGTCACGTATGGATTGATCCCATGCTTTATCATCCTTAAACAAAGAATTGGTAGTAGCAGTCAGCAAAATGTACAAGGCTTGTCCTAAGTGATAGTGCAAACACACATGCTTCTCAGGCCACCAAATTGCTAAGTCTATTTCAACTCTTAAATGATTATCTATTATCTTCAATTTGGTCTACCTCTAGACAGAGAGTGGTAACAAAACTGGGGTTTTACACTGTTTCCTCTGAGTTTCTAAAACAAAAATATTTTTCCCATACAGCTGGAAGAGGCTGCAGTGGGGGAAGGAGGCAGGAAGGGAAGACAATTGTTCTTCAAACATAATTTTTTTTCCTTCAGAATGTCATGTTTCTGGATAGCCTCTCCAGAGCTGGTGAAGGCACAGTGATCTGTAAGGTCATTTAAAAGCAGAGGATTCAGCAGCACACCCTATAAAGGCTGATTTTACACAGTGAATGAATGACCTGCTGCTGGGGTTCAGTTTCATGGAGTGTCAAACCTCTGGTGCAAAGGTGCTTTTCCATCACTTCAGATTCAAAAGAATCTTAATATGAAAGATGAGAATGAGAGGACTGCCAGGTTGTGTGGCAGCTGTGAAAGCGAGGGAAATGCTTTTGCTGGCAATAGCACTTTCTTGTTAAAAGGGGAAAAAAAAAAAAAAAAAAAAAAGAAAAAAAAAAAAGAAAAAAGAAATAAAAAGAATTAAAAAAATAAAAGGAAAAAAAGAAAAAAGAAAAAAAAAAAAAGAAAAGAAAAAAGAATGAAAAACTAGGAAATCACAAAGGGGATCCAAAGAGGATCTGTTCAATTCTTATTTTTTAATTCATATATTTTTCCTTTCTATAAGATCATGGAGACATCCATGGATCACAGCAACAAATTGGGGAGCCCTGTAGACATTTTCAAGGCTCAGAGAAAGTGACCTAGAACTACTGCAAAACTGCCTGGGGTAAGCATGATCCCAGATGTGGAAAAAGAAGGTCCTACTACAGATGGATCTTGGAATATCTTGCATTATTCACTCCATGTTTTGGCTGGCTTAAATGGTTTATAGGATTGTTCTCATTTTGTTATGCTTAAAGATCCATTTGGCTAGTGTGTTGTGAGCAAAGCAGAGACAGAGAGCAAGCAAAGGGAAGAATTAAAATGCTAATACTAACAACAAAATTAGAAGGCTAATTTTAAGGAGTGCACTTGAGATTTATACAGCTGACAGACATGCAAGGAGTTAAGACCTAACTTACTTCTGTTTCATTTTCTGGATGTTTTTCCTGGAGTTTGATCTAATTACCAGAGTATGTACATAGATCTCAAGACTACAGAGCTATATTCCTGCTGTGCCACTGATTCATTGTCTGACTAGAGAGCAGTCTAATCATCTTCTTCTGTCTAGGTTTCTTGCTTGGGAAAAAGGATGATATAATTATTTCGGTGAGACTTACATCCTAGAAGATGGTCTGATATGCTCTGATTTAAAACCATGTATTAGTTCAGAGACTAATGTCATCTTCTTCCTGTTCTGCAGGATAAACAGAAGTCCCACTTTTCCCTGAACAATTTGTAGCCACTTTGCTCTTGTTGCCCCAGCCTAGTATATGAATAAAGAATCCTGAATCTGCACAAGAATACTGTGTGTCACATCCTAACACAGATGTGTCCTCAGGTGTTTGCACTGGTGTGATAAATCTAATTTTTTCTGATAAAATTACAGATATTTTTTTTTCTTCGCTATTCTCCCCCTTGCGGCAGGGCATTAACTCCCCCTGCATCTGAAAATGAAGGTAAATTTTCAATTCTAAGCCACTGTTTTCCTGCTGCAGGGAAGCCTACACCCCCTGATCCCTGTGGTGTCCCCAGTACTTCCAGTGCACTGCAGCAGGACTACAATTGGAAGTTTCTTCTGGTCCTACATGGAAAGGGTCTCATCAAGAAATACTGTTTGACAAATAAACCTTTTGCATCTGATCTTCTGACAGAGTCAAAATAAGAGCAAGAAAATCATAGCATTGGAGTAACCGCGGGGGAAGAAAACAAACACTATATTTAACTGAAAAAAAAAAAAAAAAAGAAAAAAAAAAAAAGAAAAAAAAAAGGTATTTCTGAGTATTTAAAGAGTACAGTAGAAAATAGCTTTTCATCAAACAGAAATACCATAGCATATGGTAATGAGACAATGCTGGGTAAAAGACTGGTGTGAAAAATTTTGAAAAAAAGACCTTCAGCATCCTGAGAATAGTGAGTTTTGCTGTATTTGTCCTCTGGCAAAATTGCTTGGAACATGGGTGCTGCCAGTTAAGTTGTCTGATCTCTGACAGACAATGAAATTGTAGCCAGAGTGACCAAGAATAGCTAAAAATATGAAAAAAATCTGCCTGTTTCTCCTTTTTCATAATAGGGTAGGACTTGGGTTACAGTGAATCAGACTGCAAGATAGAAGAGGTTTGATGCAGAATGTTAGGGATAAGTTTATTACCAGTATGACAGTAATGATAAATACATTTGACCTGTAGCAGGACAATATTAATGTCTGTAAGAACCAAACTCCAAACAACTTGCATGTCCTCAATGGAAACCTATTCCTGAAAGGTATCCAAAGGGTCCATGTGTTTTTACACATTGGAAACACTTGTAAAGTTTGTCATGCCAAGTATAATTGAACAGGACCCAAACGAAATTTTAACAGCAAAACCAGCAGCAGGAGAGGTAATTTGTAATTTCTTTAAAACATTTGTAATTTATAATTTATTAAACAACCTCTAAATATATGCTACTGTGGGATTCCATCTGTGCTTCATGCACTGGGTTTTCTGCAGCCTGTTGTTTGTTGCCACCATCCTAGATCCCGGGCAAGAAGGATTTCAATGTCTGTTCAATGAAGTGCAAGCAGACAATCCCAACATAAGGACCTGGTCATAAAATTATTCTATAGCACTCACATGTCTGCAAATGGCTTCTGCTGATATTTCTTCATTTCCCATTTCACCGTCAACTCCCTTACTGCCCAGACACAAGAAGAACAAGGAAACTCTTGAACTTCCCTTCAAAAGTGCATCTTTAGGTGGCATCTTGTTCCAAAAAGAAAGAAATTGTGCTGTTTGAAGGTTTTCTCTGTGTGCTGAGAAGCACTGCCCATCTGGCCCTCCTTTTCTTTCATGGTGCCCTCCAGGTAGCTGCACATAAAGTCTGATCAGGTCTGCTCAGGACTTGTGTGGGGCTCATGAGCTACCACATTCACATGGTCCTTGCATAAAACAAACCTTTGGTTGTGTCTAAGCAAGCCTCCCTAGCTCAGGGCCATGCCAACAGGTTCACACCTCTCTTTAGTCAGCTTGGTGCATGATACTGTAAGATTATAGTGTGTAGTTGCACTACAAACAGACATCCTTCATCACGTGGGATTATGCAAACAGTCACTAGGGCCTTGAATCTTTTTTTATGAGCAACCATGCTATTATTTTCATGGAGTTTATATTAAAAAAAAAAAAAAATCTTCTTTTTTTCCTATCCAATCTGTGTATTTATTTTTGTGTTTAATTTTAGTCTGTCAGGATTCTCTTTTCAAGGGCTAAGGAGCTGAATCACTATTTTCTTGAGAGATCTTTGCATGCAATAGAGTAAAACAGCTTTCCGCTTTCAATATTGTTTTTCCATAAATGCTAGCAATCATAACAGTTCAAGATAAACAGTTGAATTTGCCTAACTGGCATCAACATTTTTCAAGGACATTTGCTCCAGACAGTGAAGAGACAAAAGGTGTCCTCCCAAGGGTGATTTCATTGGGTGCTCAATGGCTCTGGAAAAAATCACTGACTGTAGAGGGAAACCAAGAGAGACTTTTGTGCAGCAAACTTTAAGACACAACTTTGGTGTTTAGGCCCAACAAAGACAGGACCAAAGTAGATATGATGAACCTGGGGGCAGTTACATCCATATGGGGAAGCACTGACATGAAGTTGCTATAGGCAGATCCATCCCTCCCATGCCTGCTTTACACCATGAATGAGATGTGGGAAACACATCTGTAGGCAAGAAGCCAGGTCTGAAATATGACATTTTCATACATTTCAAGAAGAGAGAAATGTTTAGATGGTCACACAGCTGCTATAAACCAGGGAAATTGTGAGTTTGCTCTGCTCTGGAGGCCAGTCTTACATCTTTCCTCCTTGAGTTTTAACAGCTTTGTGAAGGGACTGAAGAGCTTCTCATACATCTTCTTGATGATTTGTGGCTGACTGAGGCACAGCTTTCTGACCTGATCTTTCTGTTTATCAAGATTTGTTTGCACTGAGGCAGCATTTCTCTCTCTGACAAAAAACAGAAACAAAAAACAAACCCAAAACAAACAAACAAACATAAAAGCAAGCCAGTGTTTTGGGTTTAGGTGAATCTCAGATTGAGGACCATGATAACTCTTTTTCTTTTAGAGTAAAAGTAGAGACAATTACAAGACTTCCAGAAACAAAGTGGTAAGAGTATAAAAAAGTAGTAAGAGCTATCACTGTGTGTAACCTGTGATGACCTACACTGTGCTTATGCACTCACAAGTAAAACCATGAAAAAACAAATGCATATTGCTGTATACAGTGTTCACATAGAATTATGGGAGAAAAAAAAAAAAGGAAAATTTAAGCTAAATATCTATTTTTATGGTTGTTTAGCAGGCCCCAAAAAGTGCAGTTTATCAATTGAGTTTAAAATATATTTCAGGATCTACTATATATGCTCTGATAAATATCAAATCCTTTTCTTTAAATATAGACGTAACTTCCATCTCTAGGATATAGCTTCATTAGAAAATTATTTTAAATAGGTTATACCAATTTATTCCAGCAACAATATGCTCATATGAATGGAAAATTGTAAGCATGATAACACACAGAATAAACAAAACAGTAAGGCTGTTTGCTATATATATGCTAAAAAAAAAAAAAATTAGATCTGATATTTTAAAATTCTTCTTTTTCTGTCTTTTCAGCACAGTTTTATATTGCTCAAGCCTGTCCCATACTCTGCCCTGCTTCAAGCTCAGTCCTGGAGGTGTTCCTTGGGCTTCACACTTACTACTCTTTATTGTTGCTACAACCCATTCCCATTGTTTTTAATAACTTGCCAACTCTTATTTGGACATATCTGACTTGCCCAGTCTAGTTCCCCACATGTGAGCAGGTGTATATGAACAACAGAGTTGCCTTCCAGTCTCTTGTTCCATTCATTGAACCAGGAATGCCATGTCCCCCATCATTAAGCCCCATCAGCAGTGTCTGTCCTGTCATCCTTCTGAGGTTCTGCAAATCCAACCATTTCCTCTCTCATGCCACATGAAGGGGACATAAATGGTATGAGGCCATGTGTGAAGCACATGTCTTTTTACTGACCCTAGAGTACTTTTTAAAAAAAATTAATAAATCAATAGAAAGCACTGCTGAATTCAGTGATGAGTTAGCAGTGGTTTAGGCTACACATCATGTTTCTGTGGTTGGGAAACAGGGGTATGTGGGTGGAAGTGCCAGAGCTGTTTGACTTGCAGCAGCTTGGCATTTAGTGGGAGTGCAGCATGAGTGTACCTGACACTCCCAGACATGGAAGAAGGATGGGGTGGGGATGTGGAGAACCTGTCAGAGAGTGGAAGGGTTAAGCAAGTTTGCAGCATCCACTGAAAGGCATATTTCTCCAGGAAAATTGTTTCCCTGATTTTCTTTTCTGTCTCCATCCACAGGGTCAGATCTTTTGCTGATTTCAAGGGGGCTTCACGAGGCTCCTGGTGTTGTGCTTATCTTTTCCCCTGTTGAACAGGCAGACAGAACATCTACACGATACTCTGTGAGCAGACATGAATTTGCTCTTCTTGTGCTCCCAGCCAGCCAGATGCAAACTGGCCTCTAACGAGGAGCAGTGTAGCTGCAGTTAGCAGGCACACAGCCCAAGATAATAAGCCTTGCTGAGAAGGCAGGATGTATTTGTTCAGCCTCAGCATTGTGCTACTGCAGCTACACAGCCTCCACTTTGCTCTGGTTGCAGGCAGTGCATGCTGCTGGCTGCCTGGGCTGCAGGCAAAGTGATCTGAAGATCAGGACAGAGGCAAGCCTGAGCCTTTGTTTCATACATGTATCCTGAAGCACATCATCAGTACTTTAAAACGCTTTTTAAAAATTGTCACTGTGGGAAAAAAAGATTGCTTGTCTGAAAGGTGTAGAATTCAACAGAACAAAACGACTCTTTTGTTTAAGAATCCAGTGGGTCTCTAGCATATTTCTTTTTAAAACAGAGATCTTTTAAGGCTTTTTTTTCTTGTTTTGTTTTGGTTTAATGCCACAGGAAAAGTGCACAGAGCTTGGTCCAGGTTTCAAGACCTCCTCATCGCATGAAAAAATATATCCATAAGTGCTCCGTGCCCATTTTGTATATATGGGGTAATCTTTTGTGCCTCTTGAATCATCTCTACAGCCTTTGGAATGTTCTAAGCATTCTAGCATAAATAATCACCTGTAATCAGGGATGCTGTGGGTGTAGGAAGAGCAGGGAAAAAAAATATCAACCTGAAAAGCCCCATACTGACTCTGAGAAGGAGAGAGAATTGAGGGAGATCTCCAAAGGTTTGAAAATGCATGTAATAAGCACTTACATTTTTCAGTAGATTTGCTCATCACTAGTCAAAGGTCTTATTCATGTATGACGTGTATTTTCCCTGAGTAAATTGTCTTTTCTTCTGGAAGATGCATCTCGTTTTAAATTGCTGCCAACTCTAATCAAAACCACCTACGCAACAATACCAAGCTTTTTTTTCCACCTCAGCCTGAGTTTTGCTTCTAGGATTGCTGGAAGTTGCATATAAGCAGTTCAATAGATAGGGATAAAAGAATTTAAACTAACAAGACCAGTATTCCGTGCACTTTTGTTTCTGTGCTCCAGCATAATTTCTGAGAACTCAACATTTATCCAACAGATAAGATGTTCTGCTGCTTCCATGTGTACATTTTTCAGCTGCAACAGAAACCTGCTTTCCACTGCTTGTGTCATATCAGGTTTAATCGATTTTTCTACATGGAGTAATGTGATCAGCAGCAAATTATTCCTGAAAGTGGCACAAGAAGCTGTTGAGGTCATCGTAACATTTATAATATTAATATTGTACACCATTAGATAGAGCTCTTTAAGTATTTTAAAGAGGAGCAGAAGGGATAGAGTTTGAATGAAAATGGCTCTCCTGCCTGGTTTAAGTGATGGGATAAGTTTCATATCCTGTCTTTCCAGCCATAAGGTGCAACAAGGAATAACTCTACTGATAAGGGGTGACTTTCTGTACATGGAACCCACTCAGTCCATATAAGGCATCACTTTTATCCCCCACCTGAGCATTCAGACTTCTTTTTTTATGCTCTTTCCTTTGGATTTTTTTCATGCAGAATCCACTTGTCTGAAATCCCAGAGCTCTCAATTCTTCCTCCATGCTAATGGGCAAAGACATATTTTAAGGACCTGCATCTGGTTTACCTTTTTCAAATTAAGCTTAAAGTGGCATTTTCTGTCCTATACTGACCAGATGATTTGGTTTCTTCCTGTAGTTTTCATTCAAAGGGAGCATTCATATCCATCCTCTGTTTGTTCCAGAAGTCACTCATCACGGGCTTGAAATTAGTGACTGAGGATTTCTAAGACTGCAGTCCTACCTGAGTGCTGAAGCCTGCCACTGAATTTGGCTGTGGAAGATAACTTTGCTAGAAAAAAACAAACAAACAAACAAAAAAAACACCTCTGAAAACTTGTGACCAGATTTGTCATGATTGATGGGTCGTCCCATTTGCTGCAGTGTAAGGAGAAGTGCACAAAACATCGTATAGCAAAGATGATTAATAGTCTTCTGATTCAAAAACTATGAATCTTACTTTTATTCTCATGTACGTTGGTTTAGGTTAGTGTAATTCTATTGATGGGAGGGATTTATACCAAGATTTATGTCTTTGATTTATAGTAAGAAGAAAGAGCATCAGGGCTCCCTTAAGCCAGCTGTTTGAAAAACACTCCAGAATAAGTTATCTAAACTAATTTCATCCCCACCAGTTTCTTTCCTTTAGCTTAAAAAGAATTATTTCAGAATCTGTATTTTTTTGATGGATTGTTCTTTCAGTGGTGTCTGCAATTAAGACTCATCTCACTAAACAAACTGTAATTACAGCAAATTGTAGTAAGCAGTGGGTTTTGGTTTGCTTCGGTAAAGCTTACTGGTTTTAAGATGGACTTTAAGTACACTAAATACTGAATATATAGCTTTAAATCATGTTGCTTCAGGTTTGAGAGTGTTTAAACATGGAATGTAGAGTGGAGAGTGGACATCACTAATAAAGTGATTTATGGGAATGTATAAGTATGTGCCATGCAGCTCATGTGCAGTCAACCCCTATGGAAAGCTTCCATATCCATAACATGCTCTTGAAGGGGGTCTGTGTTTAGCTGTCTGTTCCTCAAGCCCACTAGAAAGAAAAGGATCTTGAAGCAGCCCCATTATTTGTAGAGAAAGGCTGAGTTAGTCTGTTTGTAGATGTTTTTGACATTTATTACTCATACTCCTCATATTTTGAACTTAAGGCCTATAAAGCTGTGCTCTCAGGAAAGTGTATTAATTTTACGGAGGGAGGTTATGAAGTATGCTCTCAGCAACATTATTTAAACACTGTAAATACATTTCCAAAATGTTTCTCTGGGCAGCAGATCATTCAGTGTGAAGCAGGCTCAGCAGGTGTAGGATGGGGTCATTGAACCACTTAGCATCACATGTGAGTTGACTGAGGGTACTTCAGATGAGCATGCAGCTATCTGATTTTTTCATGGCAAAAGTCTCTGTCTGTGCCTACAGGGGCCACAAAAATTATGCTGCTGCTACTCCCATCACTGAATAGATTGCTATGCACCTATGTTTGTGTAGCACAGAATAAAAAGAAAATGGCATAAAAGCATCTCTGGAGCTGTGCAAAAAAACCAGCAGGTCAGAGTTGGGAAGTGTCAGAAGACAGGCTGCTGAGTGACCTTCAACCCCTCCCATGTGTGTAACAGAACCATTTAATACACACATGCTTTAGAATGCTGTTTTGTTTTGTTTTTCACACCTGCATTTTTGTTACAGTCTTTTAAGTGATTCTGCATGGTATAACAATGTTCATAAGTCCAAAGGATGCCCAGTCATTTCCCCTGAGTGTTCACAGTCCTTACTCTTATGTTAATTCACTGTTTTACAGCTGGCCTTGGTGATTTCTAAAGAATCTTGGTTAGGTTCATTAGAGCAGCCCTAACAGAGACAGGCCATTAAGTCTGTGATTTCTGAATAAATTTCTAAATAAATAATTTCCCACAATGAATATTCATTGAATAGGCAGAAGAAAGGGGAAGCATTTTAATCTTTCTTGAGTAATGAAATCAGAAAATCATTTGAGATGAGGAAGTGACTGTCTAAAACTGGGTGTGTTGTCTGGGACCCTGCTCAGTGGTGACAGATGTTTTCAGGAGCCTGAGAGCATTCCAGCACAACACCAGGGGAAAAAATAAGTTTGGTTTCTTAATGCCACCCCTACTCTCACCGTGGCCCTGGTATTTCAGAGTAGTTATGTGTTCTATGCCAGAGATTAAACACAGGGTGTTTCTTCCATCTTACCCTTTGCTTTACTCTGTCAATCTTGGAGTCATTGTTCCTGCTGTTGTGATCATCGGCTTTTTAAAAATTTGGTGTAAGAATGTTTTGAGGACAGATGAGGTGTTGCGCCTCTTGTCTTCCAACTTAAACTTCCCTTTCAAAAGTTTTTCCCTTGCACTGTTATCTTCTGTCTCCTTCGTTATTGCTCCTAAGAAAATATACCTCCATAATATAGAGAGGTATATTTTCCAGCACACAATGATGATGCATTATGTTCTGGACAAGTGGACTCTGTGGTGAGCAGGAAACTGGCAGACAGACCTCATCAGGGGGTATTGGTAAATTCTCATCAGGGTATTGATAAATAATATTTTTTCAGACTGGTAACCGGTCATAAGTGGGGTCCTCCAGGGATGGATATTGGGTATAAACAGACCAAAGTTCTTTAATATCTTCATGAGTGATCTGTATGTTAGAATCAAGTGTACCTTGATGATGTTTGCAGACACCACCAAGTTGAGTAGGGAAATAGATACTTTCCTGAAAGACCTGGACAGACTGGGAGAGTGGGCTAACAAGAACTCTGTGAAGTTTAACACGGACAAGTATACAGGGCTGCACCTGGGAAAGCCTAACACAGGAGTGCAGCACAGAATGGGATCTACCTGGCTGGAGAGTAGATCTGTGGAAAGGGACTTTAGGGGTCCTGGTGAAGAACAAGCTCAATATGACTATTGAATCATATTCAGTATGATTCAGCACCTGTCAGGCCGCACCTGGAACACTGTGTTCAGTTTTAAAAAAATATGTGGACAGGCTGGAGAGGGTCCAAGTAAGGACTGCAAAGATATCAAAGGACTGTGAAACTGTACGAGGAAAGACTGAGAGAACTGGGTTTGTTCAGCCTGTAGAAAAGAAGGCTCAGGGGAGACCTTATTCTCATGTTCCAGTATTTAAAAGCTAGCTACAAGGAAGATGCAGACTCCCTTTTTTCCAGGGAGTCACATGGAATGAGGGCTAATGGGTGCAAGTGACTTCGAGGGATATTCTGATTGGACATCAGAAGAAAAATTTTCACTTTGAGGACAGTCAGTCATTGCAATAATTTCCCTGGGGAAGTGTTGGATCTCCCAGCATCAGACATTTTTAAGAATCATCTTGACAAGGTGCTGAGCATTCTCATCTAAACCACATTGCTGCCTGCAAAATGCTGGCTCAGGGGATCCTTGAGGTCCCTTCCAACTTGTCATTCTATGAGTCTCTGATAGTTGTTGCACAGAGTTGTGGCTGCCCCATCCCTGGAAGTGTTCAAGGCCAGTCTGGATGGGGCTTGGAGGAACCTGGTCTAGTGGAAGGTGTTGCTACTCGTGGAAGTGGTTTGGAACTGTATGAGTTTTAAATCCCTTCCAATTCAAACCATCCTGAGTTTCTGTGATAGCTCCATACAGGTTCAGGAGGCCTTTTTAATAGAGCATCCTGTGAATATATGCTTAACCAGTGAAGCTCCCATAGTTACCACACCTACAATGCTTGAAAGTGTTCACACTTCTGAGAATTATGTAAGAAAAGACTGGGTATAATTTCCTTTGACAAAACTAAAGCCTTCTTCTGCTGGACTTTTAGATACCATGAGTTTCTTGCTTAAATGTGATTGAATATGAGCTTCTCTATGGTACCTGGAAAAATACTAGAAGAGTGAGCAGTTTAACACTAGTGCCTGTATATATGCAGAATATGCAAAGATATAGTGAATATCCAAAAAAAAAAAAAAAAAAAAAAAAAAGAAAAAAAGGAGCAAATTTAAAAAACATTATGAAGCATTGTTTCTCACACACTGTGCAATGTGTAGCTATAAAAAGTTTTCTTCCTGCTTATAGCTTTAAATATACTTGAGTTACACTTTAAACAAAGATATAATGTCAAAGGTATTAAGGATTTAGGAGGAGGAAATGCATCGCTCCAATATATATCTGTAATCCCTGTATTTATGTGAATTATTGATCAGAAATGCTTATTGAGTTGTGCAAGTTCCAAGAGTGCTTCATTACACGACAAGAGCTGGCTACAAAATGTCAGTGCTGATATGCCTCGAATCTTTTCATGTCATTCTAATCCTCCTCCAAATGCTTCCATGATCTTCATCTCACTCCGTGTTATTTAACCAAAGGTCTTTTTTTATAAAGCAGTTTATCGTTCTCAATGATGGTTTGAGTGAGGGATCTTGGCCAGAATGAAGAACTGCATACTCTCTGAAGCACCTGAAATGTTATTTTTGCATGCTATAATTAAAATGTTCATTCTAGTTGTGCCATTACTTAGCTTGCCAAAGGGATTTGTGAGGAACTGAGGGGAGACTCTAACTTCTGAGCCTAGAAGAAGCCAAAATGACATCTGTCCTCCAGCACCAGACATCGTTTTGGAGAGAAGAACACTGAAGAGAATGAGTGCCCCCTTTGGAAAACTCTCCTCATCTTTGACAAAGATGAGAAGAGCAAGGTTGAATGGCATGGCTTCCACTTCACCAGTTACAATAGTTCTGGCCATGTACATCTAATATGTTGTTATTTAATTTTTTCCCACCCCATTCTCACAGATTTAGACCCATTTTTTTCATTCCTTTGCTTAAGTTGATCGGGATGAAATTTTTCTCATTTGGAAAGAAAATTTACAGAGATTAGGCTTTAGGGTTTGAATCAAGGTTTGGGGTGTATTTTCCTTTTACTTATTTATCAAATATTAAATAGGCAAAATCAGATTAAAAATACTAATAGATCAGTTATAATGGTACTAATAAATCTTTATTACATTTTGTGGTCTTTATTACATGCTCTTTAGTAACAAATTCAGTCTGGAATTATAGCTCTGTGAAAATGAGAAAAAAATAGGAATACTCACAATCTTCACCCTGGAGTAGGTGAATCTCTAGACCTATCTGAAGAAGAGAACAACTGGCAACATCTGCTTCTAGGTGCATGGAAACTGTGTGATAAATAACTGTACGAAGTGATGGGTAGTTTGGTCTTAAGTCATACATTCTTAATTCATACATTCCCAAGAAGTCATCATGCAGTCTCCATTTTACAAAGCACAATCAAAGGGTTTAGCTATTTTCTAATAAAGTCAATATTTTATTAGAAAATGCACATTCATCAAATACATGCTACATGGTTAAAAATATGGAAAAAACCATAACCACTGCAGTTTTCTTATGAAACTATTTCTTATACACCTTGAAAATTACTTCATCATCAGCTTTATCGATCCTCACTCCTGAGATATGTTTGGTGGACTTTTTTTAAACTGAGAGTTCAGTGTTCTCAGAAAGCCCCCACAGCTAACCCAAAATCATTTTCTTTTTAGCTTGTTGTTGTTCCCCTTAGTCAGTCTGGCTGGTAGCCCCAGATCCTGTGAGGTGGGTATCCAGTTTTGAGACTGGTGAAAAAGACAAGAATATCAAATTTTACTGAGCAGATGCAAGGTCTGGGGACCTGCTTTAGCTCAGCCACTGTGTTTCATTGCTCAGATTAATAAAAATGGTTTTAGTGTAATTTGGACCAAATGATATTTCAAAAAGAAACATCTTTTCTTGCAAATTGGAAACCCAGATTCCTAAGGCAGGTCTGCCTAGCACCAGGTGGTCTCTACATACCACTGTGGCAATAACATGTTCAAGTTGCCTTAAGTACACATTTCCTCAGTATCCATAGCATTAACCCAAAGATTATTAAAGAAATATTTGCACTAATTAGAACATGTGAAGACAGAGGTAGTATTGTTTAACTATCTAGAGCAACTGGCAGGCTTAATAGGACAATTGCATTTGCTCTGGCTTTCTCATAATTGTTAATATTATTCACAGAAAAATATGGTATCTCATCCAAAAACCTGACATTTTTTTTTTTTCCAGTAGAAAACATCCTCATCATGTTATACATTATAATGTTTTATACTCTGGTTGTGCAGTGTATGCTGACAGATATCCACAACTTAACAAGTCTATCCACTACTTAACAAGTAGACTGTAAGTATGAAGATAAAGGCAATTTAGGATTATTTGTCATGATGATGAAATGATTCAGATTGTTTAGACGGATGAATGAAACCATCTTGGCAAGGGGCATCCCTGCTTCCTCTTGCTCAGATAAATTTCTGTGTGCTATCTACAATGTTTGATTGCAGTCTAACTGTGACTATATTTGTCACAAAAGTATTTTATCCACATACATTTGAGATAATGTCATCAATAACAGTTGTCATCATTGGTGGGTCACATGCTTTGTGAAGAAGGCTCTGCACATGACAGAAAGGACACAAATTTGAGCACAAGGAGAAAAGAGTTGAAACTTGTAAGTCTAGTTTTGCTCAAGGCCAGTTCTTAGAGACATCTAGAGAGTGAACCACAAAGAAAGATAAAGTACTCAATTTTTCAAGTGGCTCCAAATTTAGGTGGCTTTGAAATAAACTTTTCTACTGAATCTGACCCATAAATCCTCTGTGTGGACTGCCATCTGTAAAACCAAGAGAATGTAATTCCTTCATCTCACCAGCCTGTGAAAGCAAATATATTAAACAGTGAGAAATGTTTAGCTGCTGGGGAAACACATGCATAGAGCTGAGAAACCCAATACTCCATCATCACTGAATCTTGCTTCAGGTAGCTATGCTGCTGTGGGTGTTTCTCCAGCAGCCACTCTGCAACTGTGGAAAAATGACCCATTGCCTAACTTGAGTTACACTTGGCTTTTTATGTTGTCCTGTTGCAAATTTAGAACAGAATTCTGCATATGTTTACCTATTATTCATCCTCCTAATGTAGGTAGGTAAATAAATAATTAAATAAAGCAAAATAAATAAATTAAATAAAATCTCTTCTATTTCTCCATAACTTTCATATGTTTATTCCTCTATGCAAGACTGAGCCTTGGGAATTTACTCTTTACATATTGTGCCATATTTTTTTTAGTCATTTTATTGAAAACTATCTTCATCAAAGCCTGTGTTTATTATGAAAAATAGGGATGAGGAGGAAATTATTATAAGAAGCTGGATAACTCTATATCAGTCTTCACAAGATGATGATCTGAAGAAGTTACATTTCCTAAACACAGTTTCTCAGATTCTCCCTTCATATCTCCATTGCTGCAAAAGAGCAAGATTTTACCTCAAGTTCAATAGGTTTTGGGTCCCTCTGACAGACTTTAACCCACAGTAATATAAATTAAATTGTAGAAAAAGTTTGTATTAATTTATTCTATAATACAATGAATCTCTGAGATGTCACCTCTGCAGAAGTCTGCTTCCTTGTCCATTAGCCTAAAGGAGTCCTCGTCAAAGATTTCACCGGTTCAAGTATTTTTAGGCATCTGGACTGTCAATGTATTATGAGATTGTAGAGAAGAAAGAACTAAATAGGTCTAAAAAAATTCCTAAAGCGTGTTATTGAACCTAACTTCACAGAAGGCAGGTTGAATTTCAACTGCCTGAGGTCAAAATGGTCCTAAGCTGTAGCAACCCAAGCTGAAAAACCTCAAGACCCTCTGGTACCTCTGGGTGTTGCCATCTTTCTTTTGCTCCATGAACAACTGTTCACCAAGGGAAATTCTTCTGACCTTCCCTTCACCTCCTTGCTTCAGGGCTTCATTTTCCTTGGGGGATGGAACACTTGGACTGTTTGTTGCTTGTTTGCTTGATCCTGTGGAGCGAGATGAGCACTAAGCTGTGGATGCCTTGATACTACTGAAAAAATAGCCCTAAGCAGGTGCATTTAGAAAAATGGAACTGATGGGAAAACTACCCCAGAGGACCACTGAAAGAGACCTCATTTAGTTCTCTACCCAGTATGTGAGTGGAGATTTTAGCTGCTCTTCTGAAAAGACCTCCTCTCTCAGCTCCCCACTGATCCCACCTAATAGTGGTGTTTTCAGGAAGGAAAGGCCAGGGGCTGATTTCTGTTTGGTGGAAGCAAATGAAGGGAGCAGTGGAGTACCCTCACCTATAGAATTAATTTATTTGTTGATCCAACAGGGCTCAAGTGTCCCGACTTTCAGGGCACATCGCCAGCTGATGCCTTTCTAAGAAAAGAGGGTAAATATGATAGGTTAAACGAGGGTAAATATGATAGGTTAAACTTTTATTCTAGAAGGAACTGGCAGTGGCTCACATAATAAAGGTTGCCTAATACTTTCCATTATAAATTGCCTAGTACTTTCCATTATGAGGACCATTTCTGAGAAGCTTTCTGTTTACTACTTTGACCATGATTATTATACTTTTAATCATATTCATATATATATTTTTTCTCTCCTATCTCTTTCCACAGTGAAAGACCAACTGATTCTGATGGGATTTTTTGATTGCTTGTTGCTATATTTTTTGTTCAATGTTATGGGTACTTTTCATAGAACCATGGAATGGTTTGGTTTGGAAAAGGCATTAAAGATGATCTATTTCCAACCCCAGCACCTTAGGCAGGGGCACCTTCCACATTTTATGGAATTTGGGGCATTTTAAGGCCTTTCTTGCTGAAGGTGACATACCTCAAGAACAGGAAGAAGGCAAACTTTAGATGTGCACCAGCTGCTTTTGTAACAATGGTGCCAAGAGAAGAAACAATGCAGTCAGGTTGTGATCAATGAAAACTGAAGATTATTATTATCTGGAAATAATAATCCTAGGGGAAAAAAAAAAAAAAAAAAAAAAAAAAAAAAAAAAAAAAAACAAAAAAAAAAAAAAAAAAACCAAAAACCAGCACCAAAAAAACCCCAAGTCCCACAACAGCTGTATATTCTGCAAGGTATAGTCCATGTGCCCCCTGGGTCTTACATGAAATGACAGTGTCCCTCTTTCACAATTCTTCTGCATTAGTTCAGTACTTCCCATGATCAGAGGGAACCAATAACAGTAGCCCATTAGTGGCCTCCTGACATGCATGAATATGTAAGAGAATACTTCCATTCATGTTCCATTTTAGGGCTAAAGTTAAGCAGATGCCATGGGTACCTTACCTCTATTTCAATAGTTTTATGAAATAATAGAGAAACTTCACCAAAAAGATCATTCATTGAGCATTTTTTTTTTAAATTAGTGTCTGAGCAAGCATATTTTTAGTATTCCATAAATAAAAAGACCATGAAATAAAAATAAACATAGCACTTGAAAATAAATCAGGCGAGTGGTCTGGTGGCAACTTTAGAAGTGGGTAGTGGGCATATTGTATGCATTGATGTTTATTTGTGTTTGACACCCTCAGTCAGGAGGGTGCCTATAAAATATGTCATTTCTTCAGTGGTCGGTTTCATCAAATATTCAGACACAAGGTTTACTGAGGTAACTGACCCAAAGTCAGTCCTGGTAAACACTGGTGTTAGAATCTACATAACTTTAAATTTTTCCACAAAAAATTCATTGCAGTTTTGAGAGATGTCATAAAATGGACATAGGTGATTGCCACAAAAAAAATATAAAAATTTACATACACATGCATACAAACACTTTTAGCTTTTGTAGTATTTTCAGCCAAAAGGAAAACTCATGTTTACATCCCAGACACTCTTCTGGATGTCTGTGACCTCTGACTGAAGCAGAAGCAGACAACCCTTTTTTTCTTTTTTTCTTTTTTTTTTTTTTCTTTTTTAATTTTCTATTATTTTGAGATTTTGTTCCTATATAAATATTTGTGTGTGTGTTTCTATTTCTTAAAAATGAAAAATTTCACCCAGTGTATTTTGTAAGAACTTCCACCAAAAATAAAAGACATTTAATTCTTGTTCCTCTTTTTCTCCACAGCAAGATGTCTAGATTCATAAAAATCTGAATTAACCTAGCTTACTAAAGGTTCACCTCGTTAAAGGCAAGTTGAATCAGTGCAGACTGTAGTAGAGAAAATTGCATGTGGGTTAAAATAAAACATTCATGAGAAGCACGGAATTTAGTGACATCTGTACTGCTGTAACTCTGGGTTTATTTCTGCTACAGATATACATTTTTTTCCATGGGCTGAGTTCAGAGCAGGGTTTGGTCCTACAGCAGACAAGGGGATAAGGAAAAGCTGGAGAAGACCAGGTGTTTGCAGCATTCACAGAAAGCAAAACAAAATTAGGCCACCTAATAACTCTGTTGAAGAGAATATAGTAAATTAATACAGATGAAAGGTGTGTGAGTCCTCTGTAAAGAAAACATTGCAGACAATACCCAGGGGCCAAGGCAGCACGTTCTTCAGCTGCTCTCCTCATGTTCTTACAGGCTGCCAGATCAGGCTCTAATTATTTGCTGCCAGAGATACACAACCTAGATGCTTTTCAGGTTGCACATCCCCAGCAGAGATGCTGGTGCTTATTCCTCCTCAAAAAACCTCTTTTGCATGCAGACAAGGCCATCTTTGATCTCAGCTGGGGGTCCTCTGTTAACTGGTGCTGAGGAGCGGTTTCAGATCAGCAGGTCAACCAGACCTTTTGAAGATAGAGCCATTTATTCAGCAGCTAGAACAGCAACCACAGGCAGCCAGAGAAGCATAAATTTTATGTCTGGTGTTGGCCATTGAAACAGGGCTTTACTGTTTGTGGTCTTGAGCTGAGTCAGTAGCACCATTGGAGCGGGGCGGTGATAAACGCATATTAATCACCGTTGTATAATTTGGTTGCTGAGGGACGTGTTCAGCGTGGCTGTTTGGGGACAGACACATGACTGCTGGTCCATCCTGGCACCATTGTCTCACCACCACCCCCAGCACAAAGGGGGTGGGTAGTCAAGGAGACCATTGGGACATCTGTGATGGATCTGCTCAAGGTGGAGGGCATGACATGTCCACCACTATTGTAGTTCTTAAAGATGGGCAGCTCTGGGGTTAATGTGTACCTCTTATGTACACCTCTGATGCAAAAAATTAGGAATGAAGGTAAATGTATCCATACCCTGAGCTGAAACTGTACTAGTTAAGATACTAGTACTTCAGTGAAGGCTTTCAATGGCACCAAATATTCTCAGGTGATGGCATGTCTGTGCCAGAAACACAAGGTCAGGTATATGTTTCTTTTGTGTCCAAAATAAGTTCAGTACAACTGTATCATGAGCATTTATCCCTTGCTGCCCCAAATCAATGACTTATAGAAAGAAATGTCATTTTAAATAATTACCATGAAACTTGTGTTTTGATTCTTGGCATAATTGGCTTAAAGGTGTAGTTCTTGAAGGCAGTCTTACATATTTGTAAAGCTCTAAGATGAGATGGCTTCTAAGTGTGCACTACTTGGTAAAAAAAATAAGGCAGCTAATCTTCTGGGATTTTTTTTTCTTCTAGTTTATTTCTTTTTCCATGAGTACAAGCCAGATGTGAGGGCCTGGGGAAGGCTGTACTATCTTTTCAACCCTTGCCATAGGCCAAAGCCATTCAGTCTCTAAGCAGATTACATCCTGTGGAAAGATACTTTCACATGCTAGACTTAGTGTTAATCCACAAGAAGATTATAAAAACTGGTAAACGAGCAGTGAAAAAAAAATAAAAATCTTCCCATTTGGATTGTATGTTTTTACTACAATCAGGAAAGAAAAGCAGATCTAGGAGGAAATTAGGAGTCTCTGCAGGTACTGTTGGTTTTGGAAGGTACAAGCACATGGCCATGTCATTAGAGACTACGTTTTCTCAGTCCTTGAATCCTTTAACAAAATTACATTTGGCAAGTGGAAGCACAGCATCCTCTAAACACACAAATATCCCTCCAGTGGTTTTTCCAAGGTGATGTTTCAGAGTGCTCTCTTGCTGTCTGGAGCTCCTGTTCCACTGACAGGGTTTACGGGAGTTCAATAAAAAAAAAAGCATGTTCTGATGGTCTGTAACATGAACGTAAGAAAACATGATGTTCTTGTGGTAAATGCAATGGTCCACAGATTTATTAGGAATGCTCTCATTCCTGGAAGAGCCAGATATTCCTGTAACTTACCACCGCCAAGGATTTTAACCATATTCTCCTTTCATGCACACATTACGGAACGGAAAGCCAAGTCTGCACTTCGGCCGCTGGGATCAGCTCTTCGTTTGTTATTGGATCATATCATTTTACAGTTTGTCTTCTGTAAAGGGCAATGCAGAAAGCTGCTGAGAGTTTAGCTTCCCACACCTGTTGTTAATGGCTAAGCTTTGTAACTGTAAAGGGCTTGCTTTAACGTTTGCAGTGAGGTTATATTTTAACGTGTAATAAAATCTACAATAAATTACTGAGGCAAGGAGAAAACAGGGGAAAAAGATGGCAAGGAAACTTTTTTTTTTTTTTTTTTTTTTTTTTTTTTTTTTTTTTTTTTTTTTTAATTCATCTCCATGTGGACTACAGGTATTTTTAGCAAGGATGGAGCAGAACAGTATCAAGAGAGGATACAGTGTGCACCCATTGCTGCAGAATGGAGCTCCAATCCAGTATCATATACTCTATATACCACATGAAGGAACTCTGTGTCAGCCATGCAGACATAGGAATAAGTCAAATATTGTGTTTGTCTCCTTTTAAATTTGTGTTTGACTGCCAAAGTTGTCTGCAATATACAGTGATTATCCAAAACCAGATGCCTGTGACTTCAGAAAACTTTAGAGAGAACATCGAGTTTCTTTGTCCAGTATCAACCTAATTATCATGAAACTGTACTACAACATGCAATCACTGTGTGTAATACTAGAATTTTATCTCAAATTCCCTCTTCTCCCTTCCTGATTTACCTGTTTTCTCTTCCAGCATTTAGTTTTGTGTAGAGTGAAATCTTCAAAGCACCCAGGGTGAAACATGTAGTGTTCATGCCTCCAAATTTAAGAACTGATCTATGGGCAGTAATGTGAAGCCAATCATGTCAACATCAAAATATACCAAGTGAGACTTTATTTGTTTTGAATTTTTGCATATAATCAAATCTTGGATTACTGATTTCAGGACACCACCAAATTTTTTCTTATGAAAGTATCAGGTATATTGAGATGTTGAAATTCACATATCCATGTTTTCCATGTTGACAATTCCTAGATTGTAGAAGAATATTATCAGGAGTGAAAGAAATTTATCCAGGAATATATTCTGACATACTTTTAGTTTATCTGCTAAAAAAAAAAAAAAAATTCTTAAAAGAAGCCCCCCTCATGTTAATGGAAACCTTGATTTCTATAGACTGTTGCTCTATGTCATACTTTCCACATTTTTTTTGTGTGGTTCTTCATTCTGGTTCATGTTAGGATATCATAAATTGTCCCTTGAATTAGTTCAGCTTCAGAGCTTTTGAGCTTTTAACCACTGTCACTAATGCCAGAAATATTACCCCATTCATAAACCATATTTCATACTGGGACAAATAAATTTCTTAACTCTGAATCTGTAAATAATTCTGAAACTTTAGCATCTGCTCCTTACAGTGCTTTGTTGTAAAGACATGAAGATGCAAGAATCCTTAGAAAAGTAGCAGTCTTGTGTTTTTTACCATTCTTCCTTGATATAAGCTCTATTTGTAGATAGCAGCAAAGAAAATGGAAATATTGTACATACATTCTATGCAAGATTCTCACAAATTTTCAGAGATCCAGTTCATATTCATATTTCATAACTAAGATCTTATAATGCACAAAAAAATACTGCATGTAAACATGTCACATATTTAGGAAGGTGGAATGAGTACACAGTGCCAGATTTTCAACCATGGACATAGATCTTTTCACACAGAATACTGCTATGACTGTAAAAAACTGTCATCTCCTGCTCCAAAGCATGTTGAGATGGGAAAATCTGTCCATTCCAGTTTGCAGATTTATGGTAAATATGCTGTTGCTCAAAAGCCTAATTTGTCATTATCAACAGTAACTGATGTTATTTGCATTAAAATGTCATATTGAAGGTAAAGTAAAATTTAATCCCAGGTTTTTTGTACTGAGAGGATATGAAACCTGTATTGTCTGGATTAATACTGAAAAACAAAATCTGTGAAAAAGGATAAGCAGAGAAATAGATAATAACTTGTCCAAGCAGCTCAGCAGACTGATAGACTAGGAACAATATCCAGGTCTGCAAGTCTCTGATGTAATGGCATTCTCCTAAGATCAGTCTGGGCTTGAAATTCCCTTCAGGTTTTCTGGAGATTTTCTATATAGAGTATCTTAAAATACTTGTAGTGTTCTGTAGGGATGGGAAGTTTGGGCACTACATGGAAGACCAAGTTAGCATAAGTATTAGGATTCAAAATGTTAGTTACATCACTAATCCCCCTTTTAATCACTTATCACTATTACTAAGAAAAATAAGTGAGAGTTCCAATGACTTCTTTAATGTCTATACATTTCCTGAAGTGTGCATTTAGACAGAAAAGCAGACTTAAGGCTTAGTGCCTGATGAAGCTTCCTGAGTTTCTAAATGCCTTGGATCTTTCCTTTGGAAATCTATAAGATCCATGTAATACGACATATTCAGGAATAGTGTTTGGACTGTTTTGGTTCAAGTGCATTGTTACTTTCATTACAAACACAATTCTTCAGTTATAACTGAGCCATAATAATTTTCCCAAGGTCGTGACCTGACAAATAAAATTTTAGTTTGAGAGACAAAATATAAATAAATAAATAAATAAATAAACTAATAAAAATACTTCAAGGTTTTCCAGTGAAGTGAGTAGTAATTGAAGCCAGTAAAAATACAAGGACAATACTTGTTTAGCTCTCTATATTTATAATCAGTCTAGACAAGGATAACAGCCTGAATTTACCCAAGCTGCATAGTTTGGAATTTTGCAGACACTCTCAGCTCAGCTATCAATGTCAAAAGAAAATAGAAATGTACCAAAGAGTTCCTCTGGTGTTTTTCAGATGTGGTTCAATCTGAAGGTTAACATGTTTTCAAGCAAAGCAAGCAGCAAGCAGGTGTCAATAGTTCCCTTTTTTTTTTTTTTTTTTTTTTTTTTTTTTTTCCAAAAACATTATGACTTTTTGTAGTAAAAAAGTGGTAGACAACAGAACTTGTTATAAAATGCCCTAAATATTTTTTCAAATATCAGAAAAATTATTTAAACAAACTCAGAAAAGTTGTTTAGCTTGTTTTGGGTTTGTTTTCTTGCTTTTTGTGTAGTTTTCTGCTTTGTTGGTGACATATATATCAGTTAAGATTTTGGATACCCATACATCTGCATTTCAGTGTTCCCACATCCTCTTGCAGACAGGACACCTCATTTACCATAGGGAAATTGCAGCAAACATTCTTTCCCCTGGGTCTCTGAGTGCTCACGCAGAAAAGTAGATTCTTGTTTTAATTTCTAAACACACAAAAAAATCTTTTATCAAGTGAACAGACCAGGATCCCAGCAGCTTACAGTGTTCCCACACATAGGAGGAATCTGTCACCTGCAGCTGAAGCAGCAGAGGTATTCAGATCCCAATGTGAAATACCCCTTCCCAGGGCTTCTGCAAAGTTTGATGCCACAGTTTGCTCACTGCAGACCCAGAATGTGCCTGCAATAAGCAAACAGTCCATTTCTCCTTCCCTGGTGCTGCCAGGGGATCAAAATCAACACCAAAAGCAGGACAGCACTTTAGTTTGACTCTTTTGCATATTTTTTAAGTGCCTGAAGCAGAATCCTTCACTCTGAGTGAGGTGAAATCTCCCTACTCAGTACACCAGACAGGTAGAAAAGACTGAAAAATGAGAGGAGAGATGCTTAAGTGTAGCCAAGTGGAGGAGTACAGAAGGTTGTCCTCAAAAGAGCTCTATCTGAGGACCCAGAAGCCTTTTTCAGAGCTACAAGTTAGATGTTCCCTCTGTTACAGTCCAAAAAGTTCTTCTGAAGGGTTATAATGATGTTTTTTTCCTTTAAAAACAAAAGAAAAACAAAACAAAACAAAAAGACAGAAAACAAAACAAGCAAAAAAAAAAAAAAAAAAAAAAAAAAAAAAAAAAAAAAAAAAAAAAAAAAAAAAAAAAAAAAACCCACAGCATAAGAGTGACTCACTAATTGCTTGAGAAGTGTAAATGGAAGAGGAGACTGTAGGCTCTCCATTATACAACAGCTCAGTGATTAGAGCCCTCACTCAACATATGGGAGATCCAGATTTAATTTATTTCTTAGCCTCCAAGGTTTCCAAACCATGTCTCTCATGAGGATATCCGAACTGTCAAATTATATTCAGTTTGTGGTAGGAGGGAACAATGTACTCATCAGGCTGTGCTGAAGCTGTTCCACTGGCCATTGAATGGTGACTCAGGGGGACAGGGAGAAACAACAAAAAGGGTCAGAATTATCTAGCACAGGGTCTGGGGTTTCTGTCACAGAGCACACACTGGTTTTGCCCTGTTCTAGGATTATTTACATGAGTTTTCCAATGGCTGTTTGGTTTCCTATAGCACATCTGCCCAGTGAGTGGTGATGATGTGGCTTGTAACTCACCCAGTTTCTGTGGGTTAATAATCATCATGTCTGCAGCCAAAACTCATTTTCTAGTGCCTACAGGATCTGAGGTTTCAGGGAGGTCTTGACCAGGTCCCATCTGGTTTAGCTTCATGTGCATGCAGCTACAACCGGGCTGTAAAAGAGAATACCCAAGAGCTGCTCCTTACTCAGCTGTAAAAAATGTAACCAAAATTACCAGTATTGGAAGAGGTGTGATCTTTGTGATAAATTACTTAGAGCCTATATTACTCGACCTTTTTGATTGATTTAAGGTCATTGACTTTAGGGCATATATACCGACATGCAAAGAATTATCAGCCACATGTAGATATTGTATAGATGTTGCTAAACTACATGAAAGGATATAAAGTAAATAGGAGATTAGATTAGATCACATGAAATTATAATATTACAACAACTTTAATACTGGATTCCAAAGAATATGTTTCTACGGTGTGTTTCAAATGGGAAAGTGTCTTTATACTTATAGAAATTAAGTTCAAAGTATGACAATTCTTACTTTCTAACCTTGTTTTTTTCACTTTTTCATTGCTTTAGCCAGGTAATTGAGTATACGAGGCATATCCTAATAATTGTCCTTCTTTTTTCTTTATTAGATGAATTTTGTCTTTTAAAAGCAGGTTTATAGGAGGACCAGTCTGTGGGGCATTGTGAATTTTTCTAGAAAACAATGAGAAGAAGAAAAAAGTTATTTATAAATTAGTTCATCAGCTAACAGTCAAAAGGAACATTACAATTATCAAGTAACATTCTAAGTATAACCAACTTTAATTCTTAAATAACAACCCCATACAGAATGATATGTGGATTTTTTTAAAGATTAGTAATTAAAATAGAATTTTAAAAAAATATAAATATTAATTGATAATTAGAATAACATTTATATAGTGATATATTTGAGTCTATTAAGTTTTTCAGCCCCTCTCCAAACTATTTTTAAACAGATTCAGGTAAAAATTGTACTAGGAAGAAAGTAAACGTCTTCAAAAATTGCACAGGCTGTAAACTCAATATGGAGAGTGGGAGGAGAAGAAAATTAATTTTCCCAGTTAATGTTTCATTAATCATAATATTATTGTTGGCTAATTTTGTCTCCCCTTCCCTCTTATATCTAAAGATCTCCACTCCTGTATGATGGTCACAGAATATATTTTTTATAGTCTTGAAAAATTACTTCTGTTTCTTTTTGAATTCATGGATTATGAAAGTGTTGCACCTAATTCTATTTTTAAAGGTCATTTATTTATTAGGATTCTGGTAAAAATAGAGGGAGATAATTAAAGACAGTAAATATCCTTAATTGTCTTGGTTTACTTTCTTCAACAAATAATATTTTCAATTACTAAAGTAATCTAGCGATTTTCTTTGGTTTGGGAGAAGGCCTGGTTACACCATATTGGTTGAATTTCTTTGTGCAGCAACTAAAGCAGCAGATAAACCTCCTGTTCCATGGTGGGAACAGTTCTGCAGATCCTCCTTAGTGCTATCTTCCAAACGTGGTTGCTCTTTGGTACCAGAAGAAGACAGAAAGGATTGATTTGCTCTGAACTACTTTCTGTGCTTTAGTGGCTGAATAATACCTTTAGGTCAAGTCCTAGCTGCAAAATAGGAGCTGTTATCTCATTTTAGGCAACATGGTCTTCTCAGTGATGTTTGGCTCTGTACCTGTTGTTTGACCTGTCTTTTTCCTACTGGCATATTCCTTCTTTAAAGTTCTGGATCTAAGACCTTCCACCTACTTGGCTCCTAAATGATGAGCAAGGAGAAATCCCACAAGTAAATCAGGTTGTAATTCTTTGCCATCCCCTCTGATAATGTGCACCTGTGATCTTGGTAGGTTTCTTAAAGAACAAATAACTGTCTGTGAGAGCATTCACTTTTTTATTTGGGTGGTAAAGGTTTTCCTATATTTGCTGCCTTGTCATCCTGTAGTTAGTTCAGTAAGCTATTTATAAGGTAGGACTCCCCAATTTGTTGGTACAGTAGAAAGAAAAGCAGCACTCCATCCTGGTAGATGGAGTAGATCAAAAAAGTCTTTTGGAAAGATGGAGAGAAAGGTTTAGAAAAGATGCCTTCAAAAGCCTTTCAAAGGATTTTAAAAATCTTTCTCTGAAAGCTATATTTTGACACTTCTGTTGAGCAAAACTACTTGGTTTAGTTCCTTGTGAAGTACTTGGAATGGTATGGATTTCCACCTTGCTGCTTTTGTTTCTTTGCTTTGTTCCCTAGAACAAACTGGGCTTGTTTCTGAAGTCACCTCCATTTTGTGTGGTAGTGATTTATTTTACTTTAATGGAATTTCTTCTGAGTTTTCATGTGTAAAGGAAAACAGAATTCAACCCAGAGCAAGAAAAGGCTATGAAAGCAGGAAAAAGAAACAAAACCAAAACCAACCAACCAAACAAAACAAAACCAAAACCGAAACCAAACAAACAAAAACCCCAAAAATGGGTCTGTCTCCTCTTTTATGTGTATTCCAGAAGACTGAATAGCCCAAGATTCTGTCAGCTGAAGAACTGTTGTCCCAGTGCTCGTATACCACATGCATCTGAACACAGACTAAGAAAGTCTCTTACACACACTAAACCATTCCCCCAGTGGTGACTAAAATCACTTCCATATAGGCCTCATTCTTATTCCTGTTATCAGAAACACAAACCTATCATCTCTGTCTTCAAACAGAAACACTTTGAAATGGGCACTTTATCTCCAGTTAGCTCCAACTGTCTTGAGAAATTAATCTGTGCAGACATCTCCAGTGGGCATTAACAATAAAGAGAAATTAGTCTTGGCTACTGGAACAACATTGTGGTACTGGAAAATGCCTAGTGGAATTAACCATAAATTAACATTGTGCATCTTGTTGTTCAGGTTCAAGGGCAATTAGTTTTAGGTTCTTGGCTTAATCCTTCCGAAATATTTTGTTTGCTGCAAGGTGCAGACACAAAGTGCAATGAGAAACAGAGTTCCACTGCAACAGAGGAATTTGTGGCTTAAGTGGAGATCCAGCTAGATGGTGGCTGGTGGCTGGGATCTTCAAGAAGGATGGAAGAGGAGAGGACAGGTATAGTCACTTTCCTCTATCCTTGTGGCAAGTCACAAGTGGAGCTGCATGTAAAACTTGAGTTGTGCACTGTAAACATCCAGTAATGTCCACAGGACAAAATCACACATTTTCTCCAGTGTGTTTATTGCTTAATACTATTTTCCCCAAACACATATTTTACTTTATGGAACTAGTACTGATCAGATGATAAAATGTGTCACAAAGTGTGTAAGATTTAATTTATTTGAAACAATACATGGCTTTGGCCCCTTCTTGTGTTTTGTTTTCCATATTTGAAGATTACTACCTTCCACACATGGCTGACCACAGAATGACACTGGAAATCTCAGATTTAAAAAATCAACTCCACTTCTGGTGGAGCTAGAATGCTAACCCTGCTGCATGTGTTCTGGAGAAGCTGGGTCATGTCCAGGTATCTCAAGCAAGCACACAATGAGATGTTTTCCATGTGCAACTCAGATATCAAATTTTCACATCCTTCAAGAATCTCTCCCTGTTATTTTTGCTAGCTGAGGGCAGTTCCATGGTCTCACCTTCATAAATACCTTTGCTCTGAGAGTCACAATGGAGATACTTCCAAAGGTATCCAAATTGATTCATAGACTTCTTAAATGTGGGTGTCATAAGGCTTGAACTGATGCTTTGTTTCTGAGACAAGAACTTTATTCCTATATGGATATGCAATTTTTAAACTATTAAATAAAGCATTAAAATTAGTAATCCATCATTACAGCAACATGTGAAAAGGGATAGTGGTGATTTCTGCTAACAGCATACATGCTCTGTGATTTAGCATACCTACATACTGTTTGTGATTTTACTGTTCATCTTATCTGTGTGTCATTTTTGTGCCTCTTCTTCTCTGAAAATGGAAAACCAGTAATGAGCTCCTGACATTCCTCAAAGAGTTAATGTGTCTGCCCAAATAGAATTTTCAGTATAATCTATCTCTCTATGACTCTCTTAATATTTAGACATATATTAGCAGTTTGTTTCAAGCACTGGATTTTCATCTTAAAAAATAAAATGCTTTAGCACAGACATAAGTAGACACATATGTTTTAATAAGAACAATATTTGGTTGGAAGCACTGGGAGAAAGAACAAATTCCCATTTACTAGATCTGTGTTAAAGCAGCTGAGGCTTTCATCCAAAACATGCCTCTTAAACATATGAATTATACTGTATGGGTTTGAACATATTATTCCTCTCACATTATTATGCTTCTTTCTTTGTCAAACACCAGTGAAGAAAAATGTACCAAAGCCAAGAGGAGAAAGCAGACTGGCTTTCTGCCCCTTCCAACTGTAACATTTTCTGCACTCTTATCCTGTTTCTTTGACCTTTATTAAACAATTTGTGAGGGCAACCTGGTCCCACTGTTGTCAGTGGTAAATTACAGCAGCACAGCCAGGATTTTCACCCCAGTTTTTTGTTCTGTATTAAGATGGAAGATGCTCTCTGCTGGCATGAAGTCCAAAAGTCCTCTGGGCACCTGGCTGCTGCTTGATGCTCATACGTCAAATACCAAACACGGGTCTGCAGCACAGTTTTTCTTCTCCTCTTGCTGGATTACACAACCTTATTAAAGTCAGTAAGTGTCAAGTTTTGAGCTATGGGCTAGACAACGTTGCCCAATAACCACAATTATAGTTTCCAAAATCTCTTGTTCCTCATTTGTAAATCACAGTGATTCCTGCTGAGTGGTACCATGAGTGCCTGCACAAGCCAGCAGAGAACCCCCCCTAGGCAGTGTGTCCAGGACATCCTGTCTTTTTGTGTCCTTTGAAGAACTGTCCCACCAGGACAACGTATACCAAGCCAGATGACACATGCTTTTATAGCAGGTTTTTGGGGTTGGGATCTTGAAAATACAAGCATTTCTCCTGTTGCCCCTTGTTCTCCTATTGGACATGGGCACTTTGGCTTTGAAACTCGGAGGCAACAGAGTGGAAGGGCACAGTCCATACAGTCAGTGCTTGCTGGCAAGGGGCTGGAGGTGTGCCTCAAGGGACTCGTTAGGCAAGGCTGGTGATTTTTCTTATGACATGCACAGATGTGTGTGCAGCTCTCTAAGAGGGAGAGGTGGCTCTCAGTGTGACCTGCAGGAAGGCTGGATGGTGACAGACATAGATAGAGCTGTCCTGGGGAAGAATCCTAAGGCTCCCACCCACCCCATCCACCCAGACCACATTTGTCTCCCAACACAATCCTGTGCTCCCTTCCCTCCAGCAGCAGCTGCAGCTGAGCTCCTCTGAGGTTGATAAAGTGAGCAGACTGCATGAAGACATCCGCGTGGCTCTACAGCCGGCTGCTGGGAGACACCCTCCCACTGGAGGTGGAGAGCATCCCACCCCCCCCAACATCTTAGCATCTCCCTGCAAGCCAGAGAGGCTCCAGCAGTGTGGGAATTGTACATTTCCAAAAATAAAATAGAAAAGATCTAAGAAACTGCTTATTAAAGCAGCATTCCAGCCCCAGATACTTGTGTGTCCGGCTCCAAAGCATCGCATAGAGGGAAGGGTGTGGAGTTGCTGTGACCACCTGTCCCTGGTGAAGGTCAAGACATATGATGATGGCTTATGCCAGCTGTTGTTTTCCCTCTCTGCTGCTGGCTGAATATCCTCATGTCTGGACTCTGCTACCCTCAGACTGCCGCTGTTGTGCTACTGCCCTCGTTATTTCTTTCCCTTCACAAGCTCACCCCAAAAAATGGTGCTCTGATTAGGCACTGAATTCCTCCTAGTATTACCTCTCTGACATAAATATTTCTCCTTCACTCCCCTGTTCCTGTTACTTTGAGTCTTTGCAGACATGAAAGGCTGGTAATAGATAGGCAGAGAGGTAGAGGTTGAGGCAGTGAAGAAGAATAAAAAGAGGATCACAAAGTCTTTCTATTCCTTATCCCTCACTTTATACTTTCCAAAATCTGTCACATCTGAAAAGCGTTTTGCTTAACTCCTGTGACTGCAAGAGCATTGTATTGCTGCCATACCCACCTCGCTACAGGGTGGTGGCTTGGGGATTTTTTTTGTTTTGTTTTGTTATATCACAACAAAATTCTTAAAAATATTGAAGGAAAAAAGAGCTGGAAATGAACTTGTAGTCAGAATATGCTTAAAACATAGCAGCTGCTGTCACTGCTGGTATGCTTGAGCTCAAGCTTTCAATAAGCTCCTTGATACTGTGCTGAGGTAATCCAACCACTTTGATGCAGCATTATGGTGATCAGGCTCTTAGATACTGTTATTAAAATGATCTAAGCTTTTTTAATGCTTCACAGAGCAGTGTCCAGAGCCCCAAGTTCAGCACCAGGTTACTCCAGGTTCTTCAATACTCTAATGAAGCAACTCAAGGTTTCAGTGCAGTTCAAATTACCTCATGATGCACTAAAATAACCCACTTTCTTCCCCCTTGAATTGCTTTGACAGGGTATTGATCTGGTGCATGGTATTTAACCCCACTACAACACGCATGTTGATGCAAACTTCCTGCTGCCAAACTTTCTGGTAGCCTGTTGCAAATGTCTAGGATTTTCTGTAATCACCTGTGGACAGTCAAATGCCTGAAAGTATTTGTTATTTTGCATGCCTGACAAATATATTCTCATAATACACGACAGATGCCAATACTTCACAGTACTATTTTTAAAGGACTGATTAAAAATTGCTTTCATTTGAAAACATGTTGAACATGAAAACTGTCCATCTAAAATAAGACTCAGCAGTCATCATCCTACTGATTGTGCCTAAGTTTACAAATCACATCAGCCAGATAGATGAAGCAGGAGAAAAGCCTGAGGCTTGTTACACATCTCTGCTGTTGCACAGGAGCCAAAGTGGGCTCCAGATCACTTTTTTTTCCCCTTAAAAACTGAAAGCTGCTTCCTTCTCTATATTGTTTTGTGCTTTTTTCTTCACTCCAAATTGTGATTATAGCCTACGTAATGATCTCCCAATGTGCCATGCTGGTATGTTGGGCTCTCTCTGATTTATGTGACAGACACAAACAGTTTACAAGGAAAGCACTTGGATCAGCTCCTTGGCTAGTGCAAATAGGTGATGTGGTGACTAGCACAACCTCCCAACCAAATGCCCGTGATCTAAAACATACAACCAAGTGTGATCCCATTGCTTTACATATGTACTGAAATCTTTTTTCACAGTCCCAGTGTATAAAAGTTGAGGCAGTTGAGTTTCAGCCACACACAGAGTTCTGGCAATTCTACACATCTGCTGATTGATGTCTGTTCACAAGATTGACCTGGCTCCTGTAATTAAAGTAAAAAAACCTAAACCACTATTGTCTTAATTGGACTCAGTATCTTCAAGGTAAAGTACACTTTATGTATAAAATATTCTTTGGAGGTTGAGGCTGGATTTTAGATAGCTCATTCAAGCTTTTAAAAATACACCTCATATTGGTTTTGTTTATAGCTTAGTAGTAGAAATAGATTTTCTTCTTGATTCTGTCAGTCCTCCAGAAAACACAGATGTTTGTACTCTTTTTCCAACTCCCCTCTTTTTTTTTTTCTTTTTTTCTTCCTTCTTTTTTCTTTTTCTTTTTTCTTTTTTCTTTTTCCTCTTTTCTTTTTTCTCTTTTCTTTGTCCTTTTTGACATGATCCTTTCATATCTAGAAATTAATTTAAAGGGTTTCAAAGTTATGAGCTGTGGAAGTGCATTGTTCTAGACACTGTTACCCTGCAAAGCAGAGAAACTGTTCTCACTCCACAATGACTCTTATTATGGAAAAAAAAATGGGGAAGACTAGCAAACATCCTCCGACTCATTTCCTGACAAGCCTCAATGATAATCAGAATTATCTACTTTTCTGCAGAAAAGGAAGGAAGAAACCCCTTAGCACCCTCCTTTGTAGAAGGAATATCTTGGTTTTCTTCTTTCCAGAGAGCACATGCCTGCCTTAACTGAGACCCAGCTCTTTCCACATTCCCAGTCTTATCGGTGTTAACACTTTCTGTCTATCCTAATATCTAAAGCATTTTTCTGCTTACATTTTCAGCATTACTTTCTCCTATACTACCTCTATCTGCACTGCTGATGTGCTATGGCTGCTTGTCTCAGCATTCAGTGGTACTTCCTCTTAGACTCAGCAAATATATTTGAAAAATTACAAATTTTGATAAAATTTATGTTCGTGACTGTCCAGTAGCAACCAGAGTTAGAGAAACACTGGCAAATACGATCATAAATAGGAATAATCTGAATTACAGAACTTACTTGTGGAAGAAAAGTTAATATTTTAGCCAATCAGTTTTAAAATTTTTATTCTTTATTTTGGATTATCATTTTTAATCTCTTTACAACCAGATAGAGTATGCAGAAGAAAAAACTGCCGTCAGCAGGGCTGGTGTCAGAAAGAAAAAATGTTTGGGTTGTGTTAAAGTTAAATGGGCAATGTAGTTTCTGAGAAGACCCATGTGGGTTCTGTGGCAATTCAATGCTATACTGTGTATTTGCATGTGCAAACTTAGGTTTTATGGAAGAACACGCGTTTTTGCAAGCACACCTGCTTTGGAGAATATCTGGGTGATCAAATATATGTTGTCAGCTTTTCTCTTTGATTTTGAACTTGTTATAACTTCTGTGATAATTGACATGATCAGCTAGCTAGAAACACCTAGGAATTTATTTAAATGGGCAGAAACATTCTACTTCTTTTGGTATTGCCAGAGAAATTGCAAAGAAGTAGAATTGTAGGTGGCTTTTCTATCTTTATACATTTCTAAAGTACAGAAACACACCAATATATACCCTGACAAGTCACACATTTCTTCCATCCATCTACAATCCTGTTATTCTATCAATCAACCATTTCTGCTTTTTTTTTCCCCTGCCCCTTCATTTATAAAAGTGATTATATTGTAGCTGGGAAAACAGGGAACTTTGAAAGTTTGTAAGAAACTAGAATAAATTGCATTTGAAATCTGGGAAAGTCAGAAGAACGTGCAACATATTTTTCCTTGATAAAATTGTGAAAAGCACAAAAGTACTCTTGAGACATATGTGTTTCCTTCTGCTGAGTGACAGCCTTAAGGACAGTACATGTGAGAGAGAAGTTTTAGAGGTAAAAATATTTTTTCTTTTAACCGAGTAGCAGAGAATCAGGGGTGTTTGAAGCACATGTAATTTGCCAGTACAGTCTCTTTTATTCTTCTATGTTATTTCTCTGTGTTCTCTCTCTGGTGCATGGATGGATTTTAGCCTTTTTCTGATGGCCTGTTCAGAGTCCTGAATCACCCTAAGAGCAGATTTAGAAATACAAGGTATAGGATTTTGGAAAATTGTAACAAAGATTAAAACTTGTGTGAAGGAATCCACTACAGATTTAAAGATGTTTTATATCTATTACTTGTCTTCTCTACAGTGCCCTCAAAACACTCATTTAGGATCAATCACTTCCATCAGGAGCATTGCACAGACAAGGGTTGTATGGTTGCTGCTTTGTATTTTCATCACAATGATGCTTTTTTCAAAGTGAATTAATAATTCTGCTGAGCAGGACAGTGAAATATAAATCAATTTGCTTGCATGGGATTTGAAAGGAGAGGAAGAATAAGGCTTGTTAGGGGAATTCAGTGGGGATGGTGGAGGTGATTTTCACTCCCACCCCACAGATTCAGTTGTGGAAGAAAGGAAGCACTGACACAATGATGATCTTGGCAGGAAATAAGATGGAGAAAAGGTCTACAAAAGATGATTTTGAGTGAGTGAGTGAGTGAGTGAGTGAGAGGAAGCAGTCATGAAACCCAAAGGAGACTGACAGGTGTCAACATCTGCTGGTGGTTTGAATGTGAGTAGAGTTTAAACTGGTGGGATTATCAGAATTTAAATGCTTGGTTTCGTGGAAATCCTTGAAGGAAGTTGAGTTGAAAATTAATGTTCCTATTTATTTAAATATTTGTGTACTTTGCACAATTACATGGAAGAAGAAAAGGGACCTTGAGCAGGGAATTAGTGACTCAAGTTCTTAAAAAGGTCAGACCAAAACCATGTTCACTGGAATGAGAATAGTTCAGGTCACATCTATAGAAAAGGAAGGAAAAAAAGGAAAAGAATGGATGGCACGCTTCAGACTGAGGTGCCCAGTTTTTAAGTGTAAGCAAGAGATTTCCAAAAGCATAGCCAGACTGAAATAATAATGAAGGTAGAGGGTAGAAGATGATGTACTGAAGAAAGACTTTTGAATAAGCAGGCAGGGAGTTGTGGAACAGACATAAAAGCCTTCAGCCAAAGTCGTATATACTGGATTAAGGGATCTTTTGTCACACAATTTTTGTTTGCAATAATTCTTTGATATTTGTTTATTGGAAAAATGTGGAACTGAAAACTGTCAGCTTGGATCTTCTGTGGCATAGCGCAGAGCAGATGATATGAAAAAAAAAAAAAGTTAGTTTTTAGGGCAAAGAACCACTTCCTAGGAAACATTTCCCAATTTGAGTGCAGCAATGTGGAATTTAAAAAAAAAAAAAAAAAGAAAAGAAAAGAAAAAAAGAAAAAAAAAAAAAAAAGAAAAAAAAGAAAAGAAATTACCCTAAAATGCTTTAAAGGTTAGTTTAAAATTAAGCTTATAATTCTTCCTCTTTGTCATTGTGTCTACCACTGTAAAACCCTCTCTGCTGCTACCTGTTCAATACAGCCTTTCTTAAAGAGAAATGTGAACACTTCATACTGTCCAGCAACAACAGTAAAAAGGATATTATACAAATTTATATTATAACTATATAGTAGTAAATTTTATTAGCAATTCAAGAAATTGCATTTGCATTTTCAAAACCCTTTTCAGGAACCTCAGTTTTTCTACCTCTTAGCCTCAAAGCAGAAAAGATTAAAGCAAATGGTTCAGAAAGGAGTAGAAAAAGGTTTTGAGATAGCAACCAAAACCAGGATACAAAAGGTCTCAGAGCAGCTTTATCTGCTAGTGAGTACTTGCTCTGTTCAGTAGTCACATGATTCACACATTGGTTCATGTGTTTTTCTTCCAGAAATAGAATCAATAGAGAACAGACAAACCCACAGTTGCCAGTTTGTACAGTCTTGTGGTTTTTCTTGAGGGCTCCAGGCTTGCACAGGTCTACCAGATAATGAAGACAAACTATTTCAGTTCCTGCATGTCCATATGCTGCTATACTGGGTTATAGTTATCAAATAAAAGCACAGAAAAATAAGTGGTGGTTGAAACTGCCTAGCTAAAGTTTACATCAAGGAAAAAGTATTATTTAAAAACCACGTTTGCATTTTCAGCAATAGTCTACTTGCTATGTATTTCATTAATCATTAGTAATTTATGTTAAAAGCTTCTTAACAGAAAGTCAATATGTTTGAGCCTTGATGAAAGCACAATGTGGCATTAGATGTACAGCAGTAAATATTATGTATTAATTCCTTTGCCTTATGCACAGGAATCTGTAGCTTTCCTGATTACAAACTCTACTTTTCAGCAGTTTTCTCAAACTCTTGTGACACCTGATTTTGATCTTCTAAATATTCGTAGCACTTCCACTAATTAAAATATCATAGCTATGTAAGCATAACTTACAGATAGCAAGCAGAAAAGTTAACATGGATGTTAAGACATGAGAGAAATTTTCCCTTTAGACAGTGAAAATAAAAGAAGACATCAGAGGTTTTGTTTTTGTTGGTATTTTTTGTTTGTTTGTTTTTTTTTTAATATCCCCAAAAGCAATGAGAACTGATAAGATTACAGACAAAGAAAATTTAAAAATTTCTAAACTTTGAGTCTTTCAACTGTATTTAGGAACTTGATTGTACATTGGTTTAATTCTCTTTGAACACACAGGTTAAAAGTGTCATCAGTATAAAGGCAGGGGAAACTCTATATATAGCTTAAAAAAAATATTGACTAGCTTTTCTCTGAGCTTGATGCACTTTTAGTAGGCAGCAATGTGAGAAAGGACGAAGCCTAGAGCACACAGGAAAGAACTGGAAATCATGCTGCTTCTAGAGAGTGGTTTTGTGATAAGCCCAAAGCCTTCAGTACCTTGTTGGATGACTCTGCTTAGGGCTCTGCATCAGGCTGAACTGTTCTTTTGCCTTCTTATATTTTCAGCATCCTAGCTGCATAATCACATTCTTTTTCAAACAGGTGCTGAAGGAGCAGCATGGAAAATATGGTGTGCCTAAAGCCATGCCATGCTGTGTCAAGCACCTATTTTAAATGGCCTCATATCACCAACTTCTGATACTCTGCAAATCTTACATATATATTTTAACAAGTGAGCTGATCTAACACAGCATAAAAACCAGGAAAGAGGGTGCTATTGTGATTAAGTATGCATTGTAAAGAGCCTGCGTGAAATATTTCCTGTGATCCTGGTATTACAGAAACAGCCATCAGTGACCTCTATGCTCTGTCCTTTTCAGAGCCCAGTTCTGCAAGATGCTGAACATTAGAGCTCCCATTCATTTCAATAAAAGCTCCTCATTAGATCCTAGGATTAGACTTAAGGACTGAGTTCAACATCAATACAGGATCCTTGCTAAGGTGTTATTCAAGAGTAAGGAAGTTTCAAATCCATGAGTATACTGAAGTAGGTATCTCTTGCTCCACTGATTTAAATAAAAGATTCCTCAGTACATTAATTGCTGCAATGTTGTTACATTGGATGGTTGAATGCTCTGGGAGCTGATACCTGAATAAAATAAGAACAGCTCTTTTTTAAGATAGCTATGTGCCTCTTTTCCAGCCTGGCCTGGTGCAGCTTGAGGCATTCAGGAAAGCATAACATGTTCTCTGCTCACAGTATTTCCAAATGAGATTGAAAAAAGAGAAAAAAAAAAAAAACAACAAAAACTAAACCAACCAAACCAAGTGTGCCTCTGCAGATTTTCTTTTTACAACTTTCCATTTATTTTTGTTTTTCAGTTGGGCAAAACCATGTCTCTTACTCTAACTGGTTTTTGAGAAATGTTCTTCAATAGTCACCAGCATTCAGAATCCAGTTGCAATTCAGTTCAAGCAGTTAGAAAGAAATTTCAACTTTGTAGTCTTAAAATTACTTTACAACCATATATAGGTGATGACATCAAGGAGTTTGGGATATGCTGAAGTAAAATATTCAGCTTTGTGACAGAACACTTGTGATTTCCTGTTAAATATAAATGCCAAACTCTGGATTTTCATTTCAATTCAGAATTCTGAAGTCAACATTTTCAAAGAGTTCCACAGAGATGAAATATACTTAAATAAATACAACTGCAAAATACTATCCTACTACCAATTTCTGAAAAAAAAAGTGTCTTTCTAAAGAACAGTGTTCCATCATATTAGTCAAAATGCTTATATATACTTCAATGCATAGCTATTGAGATAACTGTTGATCAGCAGACTCTATTTGCACCTTTATTCCTCTCTGTATACAATTGATTTGTGATCACCGAAAGCAAGATCAGGGCTTGCTAATATGTACTGTAGCTCACAGATTCACTGGGAAGTATTTATTTCTTAATCATGTATCTCTTAGACTAATTGTTTGGGATGATCAAAGGCTCAGTAGGTGGTGAGGATGATTTAGAAATCACAAAATTAGTGTTATCTTTCTGATTGACATCCTATTAGTGCAGCATATATTTCCTGTTTGTCAGGAATGTAAAGTCTGAACATTCAGTAATAATATCTAGTAATATTTTGGAAAGGGAAGCCATTGGCTGGCTGCATTTTAACATGATGAAAAATCTTTTGATTTCCTTCTGTCAGGTTTGAAACAGAAACTCAGCACATGTAGCCCAACCTTCTCTGAGAAAAGTTGACAACAAGGCACCTGCTGCTGCTTTTTCCTGCTCGCTTTGAGCCACAATCTCTCTCATAGCATTACCCCTTAAAAACAACCAACCCTGCTAGTTTTTGGAAAGACGCAAAATAACCATCAAAATAAAAGAAAATAGGAGAGCAGCTGTTTTGAGACAGGCTTATAGAACAAATAAATAAAGTCCATCCCTAGAGCTTCTTCCTCTCACCTACCTCAAGAAGCACTTCTCTCCATTTTGGGTCAGGTTTTTCAAGATCACCCCCTTCCTCCTGACAAGAGTAATTCCATCTGTGGGCAAAAACAGGGCACAGCCTTTCAAGCTCTTCTCTGAAACACTAAAAATTCTGGCATTTTTCTTCCTTTGTTTCCCAAAAACACAGCTAGCTCAGGATATGCTTTACATTTTTTTCAAATAATTTAACCCTTTAAAAAAGATGAAAATAAGTAAAACCTGATTTTGTGATTAACTATTTTTCATTCCATGCTCAGTCTGAGAAATTATTTTTTGTTATCATTTTTTTTTTGCCTTTTTGCAATTGGGAAGTGTGAGCTACATTTGTGGCATGAAAATTGGAATGAAATGAGAAACAAAGAGAAGAAAATAAAGTAGCTGAATAGCCTGAGTGAGGGCACAGGGAAAGCAAAACTAGAAACTCAATGAACCTGGTGTTTCTCAGACTCTTGTTTTCAATCAACTCCCTCTCTGGGGAGTGGCCTTACTGTAATAACAGCTTTGACCTCTTTCTCTTAGTAAACAATTTGCCTTAAACTTAGCAATATACATTCTCGCTGTCAAAAGCAGAACAAGCCACCCCAGGGCATGTACAAGTCCATAGCCAGGAACATCTGAAGTGGAAAAAAAGCTGAATTTCCAGGGCAGATGGTACATCTTCTCCCATAACATGGGAGGATGAACAAAAAGAGCCCACTCTTTGGGGAGCCATGGGAGAACTGATCACAGGGCTGGTGATCATCTAGTTCTGCACCTCTTGCAGAAAGGTCCTGCAAAAAACCTTCCTCACCCCTTCTTCATCCTTCCACAGAGCAGCAATGAGCTTTGTCTGCCACCAGCTCCTGGGTGAACAGGGTGGCTCTGAAATGGTGTAAGAGAAACCCTGGGGAAAGCTGAGGTGTAGGAGAAAACCTGGACAAATGGTCTAGGAGAAACTTGGAGGAAGCTGAGGCACACAGGAAGGATTTGCAGAAATGGGTCCCTCATTGGGGATTAGCTGCACCTCAGCACAGATGTTGAAAAGTGACACTAATATTGTAAAATTGCAGCGGTGCCTTTCGGGCAAAAAAGATGCAGTTATGTTGTAGTACCTGCCCTCTAAATTACACTTTTTGCTTAATATTTCAAAACCATGGCAGAAATAATAGTGCTATCTCCCTCACAGACTATTACAGCTTCTAACCAGCATCCCAGATTAATTTAGACTAGATGTTTTGCTTTTATCCAAGTTTTAACAAAAAGATGCTAGGAAATAAAAGCATCCAAATCTTTTGCACTGATTATTTTAGGTACACTTTAACTAGAACTTTGTTTTTTAAAACTTGTATGATTGCTCCGTATTTTTTCTTAGCAAACTGTGCTTGGCAATGTTTGTATTTACAGACACTGCAAAAATCCCAGCAGTAGTTGCTCAACACTATTTCAGCCTCCACTTTAAAAATAAAAAAATAAAAATAAAAATAAAATTAAATACAAAAACAAACAAATAACAGCCCCATCCAACAGATCTTCTGTATGCTAATGCGAGGGTTAGAAACCATCTATTTGTGTGTTTGAGTGTTATTTTTTCAGCAGGCTGCAAATTAATTTGTTGCTTGCAGAAAATTGGTTAAGAAATGTACAAAAGCCAGGCCAGTTATCACATTTGCTCATCTCCATGTGTTGTACATTTGCGTGTTCAGGTTTGCAGGCTGCTGTGCCTCCAGAATCATCCAGATATCCTTAAAGACAGTAATATTTGATGACTTACTGTAGTGTTTATGAGGTGTATATTTAGTAGAAAGGTAAGAGTCAGACTAAGAAGTTGATCCTGTTTCTGAGAGCTTTCCAAAGAGCCAGGGATTTAGTAGAAACAACTCAACTCATCAGAAGGGTTTTGATCAAGAGACTTAATCACACTATAGCTTTCAGTGCCCTCCTTTCTGCAAATATTACATTTAAGCTCCAGCATGAATTATTAAACCTCCTCATAATGGTTGTGATTAATCTTCTACCAGCTAATAATTTTCAGTCCATACCTACTCACTGAGCATATCGTTTTATGAATGGCCCCTCTTTGCATCCTATCCCATCACTAAACCCTATGTTGCCCTAATAACCCCCAGTAATCCCCCATCTTCTGGAGCTCTGTGTAAATGTCAGGTTATTTTCCTAAAGAAAAAAAAAACCAGCTGTTTTCCTCTGCAACATAAGTTGTGGTTCAGCAGTTTCAGCTCATGGCTCTGGGTGCAAAAAAGAGTACTGAAACCAGCCATGTAAAGGACATGCAGGTTGGTGGCAGTGGCTGTGAGGGCAGTGCCATAATTCTGTCAGTTTCTTCAAACTGAGGATTCTGAACCATTTGATGAACTTTTACCCTTGAAGTCTAAGGTTGACTGAACTTCTCTTTTGCTCCCTATTGCATTTAATCCCTATTTGCTTTGCCCAGCACTAGGCAGAGTTAATCTCACTGCTCATCCTCCTCTTTGGCTGCAGAGATGTCTTGTGACTCTTCTCTAACGTCTAAATGTTCCCTCTCATTATGATCCCAGTCTAATTTCACAGAGGAGACAGCTCACTCATCAAAAGTCTGGAAAACTAAAGATTTCTGCACCCTGTGGGGATGCTCAGAGCCTTGCATCAGTGGCTATGAGAGCCCAGAGCTGCTGCACAGTCCTCTTAGCCACAAGATCTGGTGAGAGTTGAACGTGCTACAGCTGATATGATCTTTACACAGCAGAGACAGAGACATCACCCGGGAGGGTACCAGCCAGGGATTTGCTCTGTGGAAATGTTTCCAATGACTTCAGTGAGAGTGAGGATCAGTTCTTGACTCCCAGCTTCAGTACATTTATCTCTTTGATGGATTTAGGACTTAAATGTGGCTGACAGATTAATTTTGTTCTTTTTGTTTTAGGCGAGTGGTTTCAATTAAAATATTTTTGTTGTTTGGTTTGTTTTGTTTTTTTATATATAGTACTTTTTATTGTACAGCAACCCATCATGTCTCAATGGGGAAGCATTTTATATGTTCAGTCTTATTAGAAATACTTATTATTATTTCAAAGGGTTGGATTGGCTCATTTGCAAGCTAAAGGCTCAAAGGTATTATGTGCTCTGTTTTCCCTAACTTTTAGATTAGAAGCACAGAAGACAGAGTGAACCAGGTCCTCAAAAGTCAGCCTCAGTATTGTTATGCATAAATAGCATTATTTATGAAAAAAGATTACTGTCATTATGGATAGGTAAATAAAATCTGCTCTGAAAGGAGTGCCATCAATAACATTTCAATTGGAATAATGTTTGAAACCTGGCCTCTGTTGTGCTAATCAAACAGAGGACATGGCCCTTGTTCCAAAAACTGTTTCAGAGTTTGGAGAGCCAAATGGAGAGGTGTGGATTTCAGATCTTGCAGCTTGCTTTAACACAGGATCTGGCACAGTCTCCAGCTTCATGAGTTTTGATCTTCACTTCATACTCATTTGTGGCAAGCAATCTTGAGTGCTGAGGAAAAGGAAAAGATAAATTCTGGTTTGGCACACTGGGAGTCCTCACATGTGTAGCCTCTGCACTAGAAAGAGGAAAGAAATTTTTCTTCCATCCCAGATATGGTCATTTCCACAAAGGACAATGGATATCTAAGAACTCAGAGAGATCCTTAGTATTACACACTTTCAAGCCTTCACAAACTACCACTTAGTACCATTGCTATCATTTATCAGCAACCTTTTGTGTCCCTCTTTGTCATTTCAGGGCAAATAGCCAGTCATATAAAGACAGCCTCCTCTAAATAAGATACTAATGCTGCTTGCCTACAGCTCCTGAAGAAGTGCTTTTGTTATCAACTGTAAGAGTGACAACACTTAGCTTGGCTGATCTTAAGAGAAATCTCTGACACTTTCGTCTTTCCCTTTTTTGTTGGACAATATCAGAAATAATAACTGGGGAAACTGGATGTGATTGCCATACTTAATGTTTCTATCTTTCAAAATTGTAACAGACTATATCTTTTTATCTACCTTTTAACATTTTTCTATTTTAGTAATGTTTTAATATTTTTATATTGAATAAAAGGATATTTTTTGTTGTTGCTGTTGTTAATTTCCTTTCTGTGCTTTGCTGATCTTTGCTTTGTGAAAAGCCAAGCCAAGACCTAAGCATGGCAACCCAATCCTGAGTAAAGTGAATAGAAAAAAACGCCAGATATTCAGACTTTTTTGGGTTCGTTTTCATGAAGAACCAAACCCTCAGTGTCTCTGCAGAAAGAAATTATTAGTGTTCTATTCTTAGGATGAATGGAGTCTAACTGACAAAGAATTAGGCTTTCACAAAGTTTGACAGCAGCCTTTTTTATTGACCTATACATAATGTACCTTCTTAAAAGAAGAAATTAGTTTCTAAGTTCTGCTTAAAACAAACGATTACACACAATTATATTATACCAGTTCAATTCATAAGAAGTTTATGTTGTGGGGGATTTCCAGAAACACTTTTACTGGTATAGTGACAGTCAAGCTTGAATGTAAAATAGCTGCCATACTTTCTCCATCTCATCATGACACAGCTGCCATTTTATACTAGAAGAAGTAAAGAAATATCTGTAGAAACATTGCACTGCAAACTAAAATCCCAGCACATGAATGGGTTTTCCTGTAACTTTCCATTCTGTTAATTTACCAACATGATACAAACATGAGTATGTGACTGAAACAAATGTATTTCATTACTTCAGTTTGCTTTCTTTAGGTTCTAGAATGCACATTCTGGTGTGTAAACTCCATTCACAGAATTAGGAATGCCATCCTCATACTGAAGAGCTTCTGCCTAAGATCTGGTCTAAACCTATTCTCCATTTTAAAATCATTTCCCCTTGTCTTATTGCTGGACTCTCTTATGAAAAGTCTGCAATCTTGCAATCTTTTCTTTTTCAGACTAAACAATCCCAGCTCCCTCAGCCTCTCCTTGTAGCAGAGGTGCTCCAGCCCCTGGATCATCTCTGAGGTGGGGTCTCACAAGAGCAGAGCAGAGAGGCAGAATCACCTCTCTTTGATCTTCTGGCCACGCTTCTCTTGATGCATCCTAGGCTGGGGTTGGCCTTCTGAGCTGCACGAGCTCACTGCCAGCTCATGTTGAGTTTCTCCTCCATCAGCACCCTCAAGTCCTTCTCTTCAGGGCTACTCTCAGCCCACTCTGTACCCAGCTTCCAATTGTGCCTGGGGCTGACCCAGCCCAGATGCAGGACCTTACACTTGGACTTGTTGAACCTCGTGCTGTTTGCACTGGACCAGTTCTCAAACCTGTCAAGGTCTCTCTGGATGGCATCCCTTCCCTGAAGTGAGGGAATAGTATTCTATTCTATAATATTCTATTATATATATAATATATATACTTATATACATACATACTTATACATGCTGTATATATATACTTATACACATACATACATATATATATTATATCCTATTATTCTAATATATACCTATTCAGATACTTAATTCAAATCTAGTAAAGCAGTAACTTCCCTGAGCAGTCTCAGTTACTTAGTTTTCCAAAGACAGGTTGAAAATTTCATGTGAATAACTTTGCATCATTATCAAGGTTATGATCCATATGATCCTCTGCCATATTGCTATGATGCCTTGGAATCCTCCTGGGACACCAATATTAAGGCTTGGGTAAAAAAATGTGAACAAAAAATTTTGAACTTGAAACTTTCAGTCTGAGTTTAAAAAAGGATTTACATGAGCTTTTAATTTATCTTTTGCTGACCCATGCCATATGCATGAAAACTATCCCTGAGCTGAAGCTACTGTGTGACTGTGTCTGTATTGAGTTCAATCAGGAGTTCAGAATAAGTAGCTGCTATGCAGGTTGCCGCTGGGTTTTAAGAAAAATGGTATAGGCAGAAGATTTTACAGCAAATAGTAAGAAAGGGATAAAATAGGCCAGCTGAAATAAATGAGCCTAGCAGAATGCACTGATGGCAGTCACTGAGACACTGCAGTGGATCTCCTCCGGGATGGATTTCTACAACTGAGTCGTCTCAGGCAAGAAAGATCTGCCCTGGGGCTAAGTCTGAGCAAACCCAAGGACTGAGAATGTTCCCCAGCTGACCAGATCTGCTGCCTTCAGTTCAAAAGGGTTGGAAAATGAAAACTCTCAGAGCCCTTGTTTTAAAAAGATCTGGCGTAGTATTTGTCCTCGACATTAAAAAACTTTTGTGCCTTCATTTCCTGCTTCCAAGAGATGCTTCTTGCTGTGCTTGAAGACCTTTCTCCCACTGAAATCAATGGCAAAACTCTTAGTTGCTTTGAAGAGAGCATGATCAATATGGCAACTCTTCTGTCTCTGACAGGCAATTCAGATCTTGTTCCCTCTTCTGTGAAATAGTGCCTGCACTCCTTAGCAACTCTACTTGAGGAAGGTACTTGCAGAGGAAATTATCTCATTTCTGAGGGTGTCTGAACTGGTTACAAATCAATATTTTCATTTCAAAATGTTTTTGTGAATTTTTCCCTCCTTTAAGAATGGGTTGGCGTGAAGCCATAGTCTGGGTGGTGGGAGAAGACAAGCCCTTATTTCTGTCCATTTGCCACTCTGCCCCTGCATTTCTCTTTTGAAACCTTTTCAGATGCCTATCCACTCAGTCAAGCCTAGATGTACAGACCACAGCATTGCTATTATTCCTCATTTTTCTTTTAAAAGCTAGCAATTTTTACAAAGGCTTTGCTGGCTTTTTCTCCTATGTTATCCTGGTGAGTATCTCTGATGTTGTTTAGTTCCAGAGACAGATATTTGGAGCTATAAGCTCCACAGTTACTCTAAATCCTGTTGAAATAAAATGTGAGTTGGGCACTTGCATGATTTTTCAGATCAGGTCCTAATCTGAAATGAAGAAGTTAGGTTGTTTCCCAACAAACTTACTGACATGCTTCACATCAACTTTTAAAAAAGTCCTTGTGGCCAATGGGAAATCAGTGTGAGATGACTTAGGATGTTGTCAGTGTAGTACCAGGCAAAGTAGGGTCACAATCCTTCAGAGAGGAACCAGATAAAAAGAAAAAAATATGTACAGTCACCCTCCTCCCCTGCCCTCAGCTGGCCCTGAGTCTCAATACAGTTTTGCTTTGCAACTTGGGATTTATTTCATTTTGTCCCAGTTTGCCAGATCTGTGCTGTCAGTATTCTCAGGAATTAAGTCTGACTTTATTACTGTCAGGATGCTTTTTAAATTTGGTGATATTTAGTAAAATATAGTTTTTAAAATGTAGTAAATATATTTATTAAAAATATATATTTTTTTGTAGAAAATTTTAGCAATTTTTGAATGTGAGTCACACAAAGTCATGGCTTATAGTTCAAGCTGTGGAACTAAACTGTGAGAGAAAATCCAGATGTCCTTGGGAAATGAAGGCCCACTCTGCTCTGCCTGGGAGCAATGTGATCCTCCCATCTCCTTTCAAAACCTTGCCTCTTTGTGCAAAAACATGAACTTCTGCTCTTACTTTTAGGTACAGTCATGTTTCTGTGCTGTTTCTACACAGCTGAGGCTGCTTCTTGGGCATGAGCCAGGCTGGCAGAATGGAGCCCTCAGTGAAGAGAGGGAAAGCAAATCTTGCAGGCTCTCTGCTACTAATCTGTCCAGACAGGGGGACAAAGAGACAGAGACAGAGTTTGGTTCTTCTATATTTAGCTCCAGGGTGGCCATGATATCTGCATGTCATTGCTGAGCTGTGGGATTGCATCTGTCCAGCCTCCTTCATGTGGCTCCTTACATCATCCATGTTAGTAAGAGCATCTGAAGTACAGAAGTTGGAAAACTGTCCATAAACACTTAACCCCAGGGATATTCCAGTATCACTTACAGTGTTACCCACCTGAGGGGAACATTGCCTGTTCACAAATGTGATGGCTTGTCTTCTGCCCAGATCACTTTTGGATGCTCAAGAGCATATGCCATGGAGATGAGAAGTGAATTGGGTTGAGATACACCAGCTGGAAGCAACAGGAGCTTCCCAGGATCCACAATGCCCCAAAACTGCAGCTCTGAGGAGGTTTTTAAGTGGGATTTGCCAATAGGAAGAATGTTTTTATCTTCTCCCTCATGTCCTGGCCACTGCAAAGCTGGAAACCAGCCAAGTGGAGCTTCTCAAGGAGCAAGAGGGCTGCTCCTGCCACTTCAGTCCTAGGCAGCAATACCCACGTGGATGAATTAAAAAGTAAGTTTGATGAGTTTGACACAATCTATGGATTCAGAAGTAATTAACAAGGATAATTAACTTTAAAAGGGAAACCAGATGATTTGTGAGGAAAAAGTGGAGATGTTCTGTGTTACTTGTCCAATAGAGCCCCTTAAATAGGTAAGCTTGAATCACTCTTGCCACAATAACTATAGCAGCCTCAAGCACATCTGATTTTTCCCTGTCCCTGCTTGCCTGGTTTTATGTAAAGTTTTTTATGTACCTGATTTTTTAGGAAAACACTTGAGCATTTCACAAAAGCTGATCATTTATTGAACAAATATTAACTGTACCCATAACTTAAGCAACTGATGTATAGGCTCATTAAAGACATCATTTAACATCGTGAGTGTTGATCCACTCATTGCATTAACTTTATACTGTTACCATGGCTGTAGTGGTATTCAGATATTAGTATCTAAACCCATGTTCACTCAGAGTATTAAGGTTCTTTCTGCAGTAATTTTTATTTGCATGATATCTGTATGGATGGATCCCTTTTATGGACCAGCAGTCATCTGTGCTTGCCTTTATATCCCATCTCTAAATTTCTGGAAAGGTAACATTTTCATTTGTAGTTTTTTTTCTTTACAAGGGCTCTGAAGTTCCTTGTAGCAGACCTATCAGTTTCTTAATTACATGCTATCATTATTTAGAAGTACATAAAAATAGAAACAAAAGATGAAAACAAATCCAGAATTTCCTTTCTGTCAACCTCCTGCCTGTTCCTACACCCAGAATTTTCTGATTGGGATAGAGTCCTCAAATCATGTCTGAGATTATGAAATTTTGTGCAGTTTATCTACTAGTGTCTTTCGAACTCCTATTTCCTTGCTTTCTATTCCCCTTAAAAGGGCTTTCAGATTTGGCATGTCTCTGTCCCTCCGGCCTCCTCCACACAATTTGTCTGCTATCTGCAGCCTCTCTGGGACCTTTCAAAGTTAACTCCAAAGCATTATATAAAAACAGTATTTCCTCCAATATTAATCTCTACTCCATTTCAATTTTTTTAATATTATTATTTTGGTGAAAAGTGGCATGTTGGAAAATTCTGCCTTAGTGTTTTGGGATTTTTTTTTTCCATAATTGCTTTTATATAATAGTGTGTGGTTGCTACATAGACTGGTTATGGCCTCAGAAATATTCAAAAGAAATATTCCTGAAATCAATGAGGATTTTGGAGGAGGCAAAGTTTTATGATTTCCTTTTCTTAGGCTCTGGTCCTCAAGGCAGTGCTCATTTTTTATAATGTGTTGCCAATGAGGGTGACAATATCAGATGGAAAATGAAGCAATTTCCAGATATTTTCCATACCAGTTATTAAGACCCATGCTCTGCATCAAACTGAAGTTTACATGAAGGGCAAGACTTTTATTTTATGTTGGAAATTTATTTCAAGTGTTCTTAAAAAAAAAAAATAATTTCTTTGGCAATTCAGACTTGGTATTTTTCATCCTTAAGTTCTTTCAAAGGCTACAAGTGGTTCTGAGCCAAATGCTGAGTAATTGCATAAGGCAAAAACAACTCCAGCCTAGAAAAGATACAGTGGAGCAAAACCATTTGGCTTTGAATCATCTGTCACTACTTGGTAAAGGTACACTGAGTGACACTTGAAGTACTAAAAGACTGTCAGTGTGATAATTCAAGATTTGAACAAGACTGTTACTTGTTAGGTGAAACTGTGGGTATTTCATGGTGCTTTACAAGACTGTTTTACATAGTAAATAATGATATATATGCAAAACCTAAATCCCATGACAAAGTTTCTGACTCACTGAGTTTTATACTGTTTCCTGTTAAGAAATGC